>CP126891.1:225501319-225858819 GCA_030440675.1 Furcifer pardalis | reverse complement strand
CTATGTCCACATCTGAGAACTCAAAATAGAGCTTTCTTGTTCTCTGAATTCACAGAGATGTAAAATCCTAGAAAAATAAGCTAGAAAGGGTGTTGTCTGATTGTGGAGACTCTATACAATTAACATGCTCAGGAGGTCTCTTCAGCAGATACTTCCTCTAAATGAGAATGCCAAAGAACTCCAACAAAGCACAGAGTCATGAACAGGTAGGTCTATGATATAAAGGCATTTTTGCCTACAACCTGAATCTTAATGAAAACTACCCCCTGGTCTGTCATTTTGTTTTGTTTTCCTTGTTTCTGAGGTATTGCCTACTATTTTCTACTCTATTTTGTAAAGTATCTCTTATAAAAAGATATTGCAGTATGGAATAGTCCCCTGCAGCAGCTTGTGACAGTTTTACTCTTTTTTTTTTAATCTCACAGGAATCCAGAGCTGCATTTCTCAGTTGAAATTAGGTTGCAGATGGAGCAACACAAAGGAAAAAATGCCCTTTTCTAAACAGAAGGTCTATCCCATGGTTTGGATATTAACCTTTAGCTTAGTTTATATGAAGGTAAACAATACAAAGTATTGCCAAGGGAGTTTAAATGCAGCAAAGAGATCTTTCTTCTGGTCTATGCAAAGGTTCACAAACATGCATCAAGACTTGTATTTCTACCCCCTCATCTACCAGTTCTTTCCTTTTAAACTGAATCCACATCTAGAGAGTCCTGAGAATTTTGGTTTCAACTTACAATACATTCTGCAGAGCTCCTGTTAGAGCTGCAGAATTCTAACATTGGTGTATAGAACGTTTTGTCTCACTCTCCTCTGTACAAGTGCAGATATACTAACATTACCTACACCAGGGGTGCCCAAACTATGGCCCGTGGGCCAGATCTGCTCCCTCAAAGCCAATTCATCTGGCCCACGCTGCCCTCGTCACTCCTCATTGCATTTTACTTCCACTTCCATGAGCGACAAGGGCAGTGTAGGTTTGGGCACCTCCGACCTACACAGCGCCAGCTCCAGCTCTACCATTAAGCAGGTTGAGACAACTTCTTTATGAATCACATACAGGAGAGGGGTGCAGCAGGGCAGAACTCCATTCATTCCAGCTGATTTTTTTGGCCATTTCTTCTGAGGGTGAGGAATCGTTTGTGTGCCTCGCCATCCATGAAACTAGCCTGCTGCCCCAGAAGTTTTAGATGTCTTGTCCATTGCCAGCATCAAAGGATGAGTCATGCTCCAGCCCTGTTTTCATATGTAAAGAGAACTGGAGGCAGGGTCATTCCATTTTTTTACCCCAGCAATTATTCTTTGGCTGGCTCTACCTTTCCCTCCTCTCTCTGTCTTTTTTCAATTTCTTTCTCACACACAATCAAAGGACAATTGACTTCAGTGGCATATACTTTACTCCTATATACCATGCTTACTATTACAACTGTTGAGTGACCATTCTTTGCTGAGTCTTGCTAATATGCAGTAGCAAGAAGAAGCCATGCTCACACACTTTTGGGGTAATTCTGATGTTTCTACTGAAATTAATAGGTGCAGGTCATGCATTCAAACATCATGGGACAGCCAGCCATATTATGGATAATCAGTACCTATGTTTGATCTTTAGTATAAATGTGATCATGGCACTTCATTATAACACCTATCTACCCAACATTATATTATCTTGTTGAGTTTCTTGTCATGCTGTGCTATCCTAAAACTTTCAATGACCATGTCATGTTGAGTGGGAAGACAAATAAAGCACACATATAATATAAACTGTGCTAAATTAGATACACAAGATATGCTGATCGTACCATCCTAGCCATAAAATACTAGTCTAAAGAACAGCTCTTTACCAGGGCAGGTTGAAGACTTCGCCACCCCTCCCCCTGTGCCCACACCAAAGGCCAGGGAAGAAGAAGCCAGGGCAGGTTGAGGACTTCGCCGCCCCTCCCCATGACCCCATCAACATAATGTAATGTAATGTATTGTTTGTAAGCTACCCTGAGTCACTAGAGCAAGTGGGCGGCAATATAAATTTGAATAAATAAATAAATAAATAAATAATTTCACAGAAATACTGCAGGTCAAAACTGACTAAATGTCAAAATGCAGACTATTTTAGACCTGCAATAAGCCCCTAAACTGCTCTTCTTACATTTTTTATTTCAATTTTCGTGTCTGCAAAATATCCCACTTGGGTGGGATATAAATGTAATAAATGAATAAAAATAAAATAAATAAAATTAAGAGATAGCTGTCCATTATGCTTAGATAGGGATACTGAATTGCAATAGTCTCCAATATATTTAGAATTGAAGCAGACAATTCATATAGTACAGGATGAACCTTCATATGTATAATGCATTTTTGTTTGGTAAAAATTAGTAGACGTAAACAGAGATTAAGTAGACAGTGATGAAAAGCAAAGACTATGCAGCATAATTCATGTGATGAAGAGATATCACCCTTCACATCACTCCAAAGCAGGTGACACATTATTAAGGTGTGAGTCTGTACTTATTTCATTTTCACAGGAGAGAACAAAAATAATTTAAACATTTTCACCCTATTTGGTGAGATTATGATAGTCTTTAGAATTTATTTTGTAAACAAATGAACAAACAAATTATAGGTGTTCTTTTTCCAGAAAATACTTGCATACTGTGCACATTTTTATTTTGTACACAACACTTGCATTGCACCAGAACCTGCAGGGGCAGGAATTCTGGCTTTCACTAAAGTTTCTGCAACCAAGGGATGAAAACTGACTTTTATAAAATTCATTTTGCATGATTGTGCTTCATTTTCAAACAACCTGGATTTGGGACATAATGTAAAACTGTCAGATCTGCCAAGTGTTAATTTTTCCACTGAGTGCTTTATTCAACCTCCTCCTTATCCAATTTCTTGCCCTTCCAAGTCTTTCAGCCATCTTCTCTCATCTGTTCTAAAGCTCGGTTATCACTGATTGTAGAGCACTGGCTTGCTGTTACTACAGGTGCTCTTGAGTAGTTTCCACTGATTGCTTCCTTAAATGGCTTTTCATTTGCATTAGTCGCAACCATGCCAGTCAGCCTTGCCTTCACCTCTGAATACACCAAAGCCACATATGCTTATCTAGAGCAGGGGTGCCCAAACTATGTCCCGTGGGCCAGATCCAGCCCCCAACACCAATTAATCTGGCCCATATGGGTGTGTTTTACTTCCAGGAGCAGCAAACATGGTGTGCCAGATGATGTTGGGGACCAGATCTGGCCCATAGGCCATAGTTTGGGCACCCCTGGTTTAAGCAGAGAAAATGGCAGCCTAAAAATCTATCTCATTCTATTGCAAAATAGATTGCATGTTTTACTTCTGCTTCTGGTGGGAGGAACCATGTGACTGGCCCACTGAACTATGTGACCGGCCCACAGCCTGAAAAGTTTGGACACCCCTGATCTAGAGCCTCAAAGACAAATGAAATTACCTCATTTAGAAATGTTTTATTCAAGCAGTTTCAACTGCTCTCCCTGCATCTCCTCTTGCCCTCCCTTCTCTCCTTGAGCTTTCCTGAAATAGGCTATGGATTCATCTCTTGCTTCCTTGCACACCCATTATTATATGGCATGCAGGAGTTCAGCTCAGCACCTCTGCTCAGTAGCTCAAAGTGAGCTGAATTGTAGCCAGCGGCAGGGGAGGATAAATGTAGCGTAAGGTGCCATTTTTTCCCCATAGCAAACTGCAAATTGCCTCAGCAGCATGGTCCACAAAAGGTTCCCGTGGAGCGAATTTATCTCCCATTGTCGTCTGGAAGAGGGAAGCCGATAAGACCAGGCATTTTATTTTTTAGAAAGTCACATTCGATCTTGTTCAGCTTGGAGTCCGCAGCACTTTAAAAAGGCTTTCCATGGGGAAAAGAACAAGAATGTAAGCTTGAGAATGCGGCAGAGATAAAGGGATTTATTTTTAACAGCAGAAAGAGTTTATGACCATGTAAACATTTCAATTTCTAAGCCCCTCTCTTTGGATAATATAGTTTGCCCAAGTGAGTGTCATGTCATCTAATGACCCATGGGGTGGGAGAAAATTTACTAGCAAGGGAAGGGAAATAGACACACATATATCTACTAATGATGACCATATTCTGCCTTGATGTGGGGTAGGCAAGGAACAGGGCTTATCTCCATGTCTTGATCTCCATTACTGTTGTGCCATACACATATTAATTCCCAACCACTCGTGCTCCCAATTTTCGTACCTCCCACTAGAGAGCTGCAGACAGATCTCCACAGTTGTTATGCTGCACAGGGTGACTTACAATAACTTCAGGTGAAAATATCAGCTGAGATGGTAATTAGAGAAGGCCTACACTTAGATAGAAACTTTATATATAAATACAGTTGTACCTCACTTAAAGAGCATAATGCGTTTCACAGGATTTCTCTTTAAGTGAGTTTGCTCTTTAAGTGAAACACCATTTAAGTTACCAACTGTGACTTCTAGTGGGGGGGATTGTGAACCCCAATTTATTTGTTAAGCGAGTTTTTTGGTTGGTTTTATTTAAGTGAAGTGAACATTCAGAAAAAATTCTGCTCTTTAAGTGAGTTAGTCTTTAAGCAAGGCACTCTTTATGAGAGGTTTGACTGTATATAAAATATATACCATCCAGCTAACTCATTTTCTGCTGCCCCTTCTTCTTTTGCACTCTAACTTTTCCAGCATCAAGGCTTTCTCAAGTGAGTCCTCTCTTCTCTTTTGATGTCCAAAGTACTTTAGCTTCATCTTCACTATTTGACCTTCCAAGGAGCAATCAGGGTTGATTTCTTCTATTTGTTCTCCTCGCTGTCCAGGGTACTCTCAAAACTCTCCTCCAGCACCACATTTCAAAGGCGTTTATTCTTTTGTGCTCAGCTTTCCTTATGGTCCATCTCTCAACAACCATACATTACCACCAGGAATACCATTGCTTTGATTATGCAAACTTTTGTTTGGAAGGTAATGTCCCTATTTTTAACTATGTTCCCCAGGTTTCTCATAGCTTGTCTCCCAAGAATCAGTCGCCTTTTTATTTCATGGCTGCAATCACCATCTGCAGTGATCTTGGATCCTAATAATGTAAAGTCTGTCACTGCTTCAACTTCTTCCCCATCTATTTTTCAGAGGGTGATAGGGCCTGTTGTCATACAAAGGAAAAAACCCTCCTGAGTAATACAAAGGGAAAATAGCAGTATTACTCTGATACTCCAGTAGCATAATGTTTACAGTAAATAGCAATTGTAGACAAAGATCTTGGTGCAAATAACAACCCTGGGGTGCTAACAGTGTGCTAATGAATGCTTCTATTCATTTATCATAAATCATTGTATTTCCTAGGCAAGGGGGCCTGAGTGGTTCAATGAGGCTATGAGCTATGCCATGTAGGGTCATCCAAGTCCGACAGGACATAGTCAGAGTGAGGCTACTGGAGAAGGAAATGGCAACCCACCCCACCTTCCTTGCCAAGAAATTCCCTTGGGCAGTATCAAAAGGCTAAAAGAAATAATGCCATATAATAAGACCTTCAGATTGAAAGGTGCCCAATATGCTATGGGGAAGAGTAAAGGGCAATATAAGTAGCCCCAGAAAGAATGAAGTAGTTGGGCCAAAGCTGAGAGGATACTCAGCTGTGAGTGTGTCTGATGGTGAGTGTGTCTGATGGAAAGTTTGATGGTGTAAAGAAGAATATTGCCAAGAAACCTGGAATGTAAGATCTATGGATCAAAGTAAGCTGGTCTTGGTCAAACATGAGATGGTAAGACTAAATATCAACATCTTAGGAATCAGTGAAATAATGTGGATGGGAATAGGGAAACAGTAGGCAACAATCCCTTGTAAGTAATGGAGTGGTCATTATAGTCAATAAAAGAGTGTAGAAAGCAGTAATGGGATACAATCTCAAAAACAATAGAATGATCTCAGTCTGAATCCAAGGCAAGTCATTCAAAACCACAGTTTATGCCCAGTGACTTATGCAAAAGAGGCTAAAATCAACTACAGTAAAACCCCGGCTTACAACTACCCTGGGTTACATTTGCTGTAGTTTATGATGGCAAATGCTATGAAAATGACATCCTGGCTTACTATTATTATTTTTTGCTTAGTACTGGAAATTACACTGTTGCCACCATTTTAAAGTATAAAATGACTGCCCTGTGCCATTTTAGACTCTAAAACAGTGCCTCCCCCCCCCCCCACACACACACACACACACCCCGCCGGAAGTAATGATTCATCACTTACCACTGCAGTGGTGGTGGTGGTGGTAGGAGACTGCAGGAACCATATCTGCTCTGTTCCAGTCTTTGTCCAAGATCCCTCTGCAGTGCTACAGTCAGGAATGTGTGCCTGGGCACCTGGTGCATAACCAGGAAGTTCCAGAGTGGTGTGCTATCCTGGATGAAGCACTGTGGGATGGATAAAGACTGGAACAGAGCAGATATGGTCCCCAGAGTTTTACGCTGCTGCTACCACCACTACCACCTGGAATCAGGAAGAAGCAGTGGTGTGCAAAAGGTAGGGAGATAACTTTGTCATTCATTTTCCTTTTACTGTTTGCTCTGGGTTTTTGCCTTCTTTTTTCCCTGCACCTCCTCCACACCTAGATTGATTGATCTCCGCTTCTGAGCATCAGCTGTGGGGGGAGGAAGGGGTGTTCTTTGGGGCATCCCCTTTTTCTTCCACATCTCAAGAACTCCCCCTCTTTTCCACCCCGTCTGCTAATCAGCTGGGGAGTTTGATCTATCAAGGGTTGGAGGAGTGAGATACCAGCTGGTGGAGTCAATGAGGGTATGGGAGAGGATTGTGTGTGGTAATTTTTTGGTTTGGGGTTGTTATTATTATTATTATTATTATTATTATTATTATTATTATTATTATTATTATTATTATTATTATTATTATTATTCCATTCGGGACCACTTTTTTATTTTTCAATGTATTCCTATGGGGAACCGTGCTTTGGTTTACAATTTTTCCAGTTTACAATGAAGGCTGTCAGAACGGACCAAAGTCATAAACCAGGTTTTTACTGTAGTTCTATGAAGACCTACAACATTTTCTAGAACTGACACAAAAAAAGATTTTCTTATCATCATATGGGATTGGAATGCCAAAGTATGAAGTCAAAAGGCAACTAAAAAAAAACAGGAAAGTTTGACCTTGGAGTACAAAATGAACAATGCAAAATAACAGAGGAAAACAGCAGAAGGAGGAGGACTAGAAATCTTTTCAAGAATACTGGAAAAAATCAAGGGGACATTTCAAGCAAATATGGCCATGATAAAGGACCAAAATGGTAGGGAACTAACAGAAGAAGAAGCGATTAGGAAAAGTTTGCAAGAATATACAGAAGAACAATTCAAGACAGACTTTAATGTCTCTGGCAACCATAATCGTGTGGTCCTTGACGTCAAGCCAGACATCCTGGAATGTGAAGTCAAGTGGACTCCAGAAAGCATTACTAACAACAAAGCTATGGAGACGATGGCATTCCAGTTGTACTATTTAAAGCCCTAAAACATGATGGCATTAAACTGCTGCATTCAATATGCCAGCAAATTTGGAAAATATAACAGTAGCCACAGGATTTGAAAATATTGATTTATGTTCCAATTCCAAAAAACAGGAAAAGTCAAAGAATATTCAAAGTATCATAAAATTGTGCTCATTTCCCATGTTACCAAGGTCATGCTCAAGATCCTACAAAGCTAGGTTTCAGCAGTATGTGGATCGATTCAAGAACTACCAGAAGCTGGATTCCAAAGAAGCAGGGGAACTAGAGGCCAAATTGCCAACATTTGCTGGATTGTGGAGAAAGAGAGCATCATTGACTATGCTAAAGCAAACTGTGGCAAGTTCTTAAAGAGATGGGAGTACCAGAGAAACCTGTATGTGGGTCAAGAGTCAACAGTTAGGAACAGATATGAAATAGAATTGGAAAAGGTATATTGTCACCCTGCTGATTTAACTTAACTTATATGCAGAGTACCTCTTGTGTAATGTAGGGCTGGATGAAGCACAAAATGGAATTAAGATTGCCAAGAAAAACATCAACAAACTCAGATATGCAGATGGCAGAAAGTGAAGATCTAAGGAGCCTCTTGATGGGGGTGAAAGAGGAGATTGCAAAAGTTGGCTTGAAATACATTTTAAAAAAAGGATCATGGCAAATCGAAGGGGGGAAATGGAATATGTGACAGACTTTACCTTCTTGGGATCTAAGATCACAGCAGATGGTGACTGCAGCCATGAAAGAAAAAGATGCTTACTTCTTGGAAGGCAAGCTATGGCAAACCTAGGCAGCATAATAAAAAGTAGAGACATAACCCTGCCAACAAAACTCTGCATAGTTAAAACTATGGTCTTCCCAGCAATAATATATGGCTGTGAGAGCTGGATCATAAGAATGGCTGAAGGCAGAAGAATAGACACTTTTGAACTGTGGAGCTGGAGAAGACTTTTGTGACTCCAAGAAGACTCCTAGGACTGCAAGGAGATCAAACCAGTCAGTCTTAAAGGAAATCAACCCTGACTGCTCCTTAGGACAGATACTGAAACCAGTGGTGGCATGTCAAAATTTTCACTACTCCACCATGATGTCATCACAGTGTGGGTGGAGCTAATGTCATGACATCATGGGTGGGGCCAAATAATAAAATAAAATAAAAATAAGCACACACACACCTCACCCCCCCCCACACACACACGCCTGCAGGTGTGCATGCACACCAAGTGCCTGGCACACATGCACAGTGAAAAGGTAAGCCCCCAAGGTGGTTCCCCCCAAAAGCTGCTACTGGTTCTCCGGGACACTGGGGAAAGTTACTACTGGTTCTGGCAAACTGGTGAGAACCGGTTACATCTCATCACTGACTGAAACTGAAGCTCAAATACTTTAGCCACCAAATGATATAAGAGACTCACTAGAGAAAGTTCTGATGCTAGGAAAGATAAAAGAAAAGGGTGGGATGGTTAGACAGTATTGTTGACATGATGGGAGCTGATCTAGATGGATTCACAGTATAGAATACAGATTAGAAGCCAGTTATGTTTCGGATCCTGCACTTCTCTGTAGTGTGATTTTTAGATAATATGAGTTCTATTTCACTTCAAAATATTGTTGCTACTGCATACAGAAGTATACACAACATCATGTTGCATATGAGCCTCTATTGATTAGGATCAAAGACTGAAATGTATTCACAATTATAGCAAATCAAGCAAGGGAAGTTAGGAGTTTATAGTCTGTTGTAATTTTTAGTATTTCCTAGAGTCTTATGGAACGAGACCTTCTGAGATTGGACTAGACCTATGCTTTTAAAACAAGTAAATTGCATTCTGTCCAATCCAAAAATCTGTGTGAGCAGGTAGCCACAGAAAATAAAATCACAAATAAAACAGAAACAGCTCTGGAAAATCTTCTGCTTAAACCTCCTTCAGCCACATTTTTTTATTCCTTGAAATATAATTGAAAATGTCATACTCAAGAGAAAATGGAAAACCACCAACATTATTTGGATTATCATTATCTGTTAACCATGCAGCACCAATCCCCGAACAGAATACTTTAGTTCAATGAGGTTCCAAACCACTTTAACATGGTGATGTGTGCACTCTACATCCATTAGAAGGTAGTCAGGGGAAAACCCATCTAAACATTACCCTCCTCCCAATTCATTCTTTTCTCAGACGAGCATAAAACAGATTGACCTTTTTATGATTCATAGTATGAAAAATAAATGCCCTTGTCAGCCAGGTTATTGCCATAATGTGTGTAAGAGACAAATTTATAAAGAAACATTAGAGTTGAAGAGAGTTTGCTCAGACATTGTAAAACTAATAAAAATCAAACGGTATACTCCTTATCTTTAACAAAATCCTCCACTCCTTTTTCAATGAAGCAGTTCAGATTCCTGACACTAATTAGAATGCTATCCCCCTGATCTGGTGTAAATTAAGGGCTGGTAACAGCCTGATGGATTGGTTCAGAAGTGGAAATAGGAGGATGTGTCTAGCTTTATCACAAACTGGCTACCAATGGTAATTTCTGGGTGTGAACAAAAGCCAACAAGCCCAGCCAATGGAACCCACAGTCAGTGGCAAAGCACTACAGGGGGTGAAAACCAGAATCTGATCTGAAATCTTAAGGAAATGTCAAAAAGGAGTCTAGCTCAAAACAGTAAGTCAAAGGCAAGAAAAAATAGTCCATTTTTATAATCTAGCAAGTTGATGCAAAGTAAATAGAGTCAGGGTACATAAGATACTGGATCTGGCAGTATCTCCAGTAGCCAACAATTTTCATCTTCTGTGATTTATTGGTGAAGAAGTCTCCATTAGCTCCACATATTGACATCTGTTTGAACATTTCTGTAGCCAACAATCTTCAATTAAGGACACTTCTGGTCAGAATGTGGAGCCCCATCTAGCAATCAGCTGCAATTCTTTTGGGCTGTTGAAAATTATTTAAGCTGGAAGAAGCAGAAATATTCTTTACATTCCTCCCTGATAGTCCTAAATTCAAAATGCTACTAAATGTCTTAATTTCAAAAAATAAATATCCAGAATGAAAATGTATGTTTATGGCACAGTTTTGTGTTTCCACTGATAAACCAGACACAGGCACTATGTAAACTTTTAAGGGCATAAAGAGCGCCTCGCTTAAAGAGTAACTCGCTTAAAGAGCAGAATTTTCTCTGAATGTTTGCTTCGCTTAACAAATAAAACCAACCAAAAACTCACTTAACAAGTAAATTGGGGTTCACAATCCCCCCCCAACAGAAGTCACAATTGGTTATTTACAATGGTGTTTTGCTTAAAGAGAAAACTTGCTTAAAGAGCAATCCTGTGGAACACATTATGCTCTTTAAGCAAGGTACAGCTGTAGACTTCAAACACTATCCTTAATTTCATACTGCAAATGGACTTTTTTTAGGCATGGGGCATGAAAATCCACAATCTGAACCCTAAATTCATCCTTATGCGATGTAGCTTCCATACTCTTCCTATTTAGAAAATGATCCATCAGCTCAGCAGGAACCTATCTATGTCATTAATTACATAGCTCTCTGACTGCAAGACATTATCAGTGAATAAATTATAATAAGGAAGAGTTAGAGTTCAACAATGAACTTTGCAAAAGATAATAAGATAGTCATTAGACAGACACAGCTTTGCCTGTAAGTGAGGAAAGAAGCAGTATTTTTACAAAAGAAGTGTGCCATCAAATGTATGAAAAAATACCCTTTAATTAATCAGGAAGAAAACACAAAAGAGAGCCAGCTCCTTGAGCCATCAATATGCTGAAAATCAGATGTTCTAGCCTGTGAGAATGAGTGCTAAGTTTCTGTTATTGCTGAGTAGGTTTACATCTGGTAAGTCAGTTGCATTTATAGCCTGCCCACAAAGGAAAAATGCTGTGTTGGTAGATTACACCTCTTGAATTCCTGAAGTCCAGCATGGGCAACGGTCAGAGAATCAAATGGAAACATTACCGCAAAGGGGGGGGGGGTGTAATTCAAACAATGTGTTTGTGAAAGACAGATTAAATCTGTCACCAAGAACTATCTGGGTCTAATTAGATATCCAAATCAGTGCCACGGCAGGTGGGTATGGCCAGGGACTCTGATTGATATTGGGATTCACAAAATTAAATGGCATTCTGTGCTATCAATTAATATCTCAAGCAGTGTTTTCACAAAAGAAGTACAGGTATGTCCTATAAAATGTGCTGCATTTCTACATAGAGAAAAGACTCATGCTAGATTTCTTATCTTCTCTGCCATTATCTGTACCTAATAGAAGAACATGATTTATCTTGTGTTGTTGTTCAGTCGCACAGTCGAGTTTGACCCTTTGCTACTCCATAAACCGCTGCACACCAGGCACCCTATCCTCTACCATCCTCCTCAAACCACCCAAGTTTCTGCCCACTGTGTCAACAATACCATCCTAGCCATCTCATTCTCTGCCATTCCCCTCTTCTTTTGCCTTCAACCTTTCCCAGCATCAAAGATCTAGCCTGGACTATAGTATAAACAGGTATGTTCCCATAATAGTGAGTGGGGAGTAAGCATGGATAGGAGTTATCTCTGGCTTTCTTGGAACAGAATCCACAATGGGAATGATGTTATTTCTAATAACTGTAAGTGCAATTAATTATGAGCAACTTAGAAAATGGTGTGATGTCTGCAAATGTATTAAATGGAACAGATTAAATGAGAGTCCAAGTGATTATATGATTTTTGTCATCTTTGGTTAGTAAGTGATGTAGGTACATAAGGATGCAAAATATTGCATTATGTGAAGGGAGCAGCTATGCAACATTTCTGATTGAGCTGGCTAATGAAATGAAAGGACAAATCACAGAAACATATATTAAAATTGGAAGAAAGAGTAGGTCCATTATTTTCTGAAATTAAATGTAAATCTAGCAAGTTTAAAAAAGAAGAAGTCAGCCATTACCTGCTTTTAATATATGAGAACAGACTAATGGAACAGACTTGAAAAGATCTGAAAGCAAACTCAAGCAGTACTTTGTACATGTACAGAGCCAATTTTAAAAATCAATCTAAAATGTACTGATTTAGCTACCATCAAGCTACTCAATTAAAATGTACTCTGTTTTCTGACTGGGGAAAAAAAGGTTTCCATGTAAAAGTACAGTATCTGTTACTTCTCTTCTTGTACTCATAATCTGTCCAAAATCTTTGGAATTTATAAGTATTGAACTTGGCTGAAACCAGATATCAAAGATTTGACTTGTTGTTTCTGAATTAAAAAACTCAAGATGATTAGATAAAGGTCATCCTTGCTTGAAAGCCAGTTGTAGCCAACTCTAGGGTTCAGTGCACATCTTTTATTATGGCCAAAGAGCCAGCGTTATCTGCATCTGCAAACATTTCTGTGGACATATGGCAGGAATGACTAGATACCGGAGTGTACAAACACTGTTTGCCTCCCACCAAAGTGGTACCTATTTATCTACTTCAATTTCTTGTTTCTGAACTGCTAGGTTGGCAGGAGCTGGGAAAGAGATGGGAGCTTGGGTGTCAAACTGCTGACCTGACAACCTTCCAGCCATCAAGTTCAGCCTCTTAACCATGAGGTCTCCACAGCCTCTTGAGATGATTATTGATTTTTTTAAAATGTGAGTTATGATTTAAAAGAAGGGTTGTAACTGAATGGATTGTCAAGATCCACCAGTTCTGCCTCATAGACACTATGCAGTTGATTGTGAATTTACTATGAGAATGAATGTTAACTCAAGGCAAGTCATACAAAACAAAGGTGTTTTATGTTTTTTCAACTGGATAGCAATGTTTAAAATCAGACTTCCGTGGCTGTAAAAATTCTTATTGCAGTGGCAACTAGAATAAAAGCTCTAAAAGGAAGACAATCAAAAAGAGTTTGGTCTACAGGACTAAAAAAAACCTGGATAAAACCCTCGAAATGTTCTTGCAAAAATTGAGCCTATGTTTGGGTTATATTTCTTTTATTATTTTATGATTCATTCTAACAACATAAAAGAGAAGAGAAAAGTCAAGCACCTGGCCAAATTATCTCTGGCCAAGATACTAATGGAATGGAAATGTCAGAACAGATGAAAATGAGGTCATTTTTGTTCAGAGAGGTTGGTGGGTGAGATCAAAGTGCTACTGTCAATGGTGTCTCGTCTTTCATTAGTGCCAAAAGAACAACCTGATTAATGGGAAAAGGGCAAAGCTGCCACTGGCTTTGATGAACTGAGATACATGCAACTGCGCAAAGGTGGGTGTAGATGAAATCAAACTATGGAGAGATTTTAGCATCTAGGCCAAAGTTAGTGACAAAAACTTAATTTATCAATGTCTGAGTTTGTAATTCAGTTCATTCCAATGGGTGGGGAAATCCTAGGAAGGGACTATGGTTCTGGATTTGAGTTCTGTGCTATTTCCACAGAAGATGATAAGTCCCTTGCCACCAATAGTGTAGGATTTTAGAGACTGAATATGGATTCAAGTCTTTTTTTTTTTTAGAATATCAGTTCATTTTAAAAAAAAAACAAACTAACAAAACAATCTACAAAACATAAAAGAAACAATTACATACAAAAAAAAAGAAAAAAGTAGTTCCCACGTACATCCTACAGCGTTAAAAGATAAGAAGAGGGGGAAAAATACATATCAATATAATATAATGTAGTCGGACATTACTTTAGTTATTTTCTATACATTTACTATACTGTATAATTTCACCTTTATATCCACTCTCCTCTTTAACCACAATATTACAACTTTGTTATTTTGTACATGGTACCTACCACCCAGTGCACTATAGTCCTTGAGTCTACCAGCCACTCCTTTTACAACTCAATCATTCCGCCAAAAATACATTGTATTTGGAGCAGGTTTTTCTCCTTTATTATCCATCAATGTGTGTTGCAAAAAAGGTTTCCAAATGTCCCAAAATCTATTTTGTTTTATTAACCCCCTTTTTATATTTAATTCCCATGTAAGTTTTTCATTTAATGCCATATCCCAAACATCAACATACCATTTACCAATTTCTAAATTCATATCACCTTTCCAATTTCTGGCTACTTGTTGTCAAGAAGATAGACAATAACTCTTTTACATTTTCCTCTAAATTCAATTCCTCTAAGTCCATTAATAAAACAATTTTTTCATTCAACTTTAAGCGGATATTTAAAAAAATTTCTAATTCTTGGATTCAATTCTTCTATGTTGTGGATGTCCTATTTTGGTTGATAAATATATCTTGGATTTTTTCTCATTTAGCTTCAAAGAAACATTTGAATTCTTTAATTTTTCAAGAAATTCCTGCTCTGGTGCTGGTGAAAAGAACTTGGGGTGTACAAGTTGTAGAATTCAGTTTTGTTATATCACTATTGTTGTTGTTGGTAAAGGTAAAGGTCTCCCTTAGGGACTGCAGTGGATTAATGGTTAAGACATTGAACTTAATGACCAGAAGGTCAGCTGTTTGGCAGTTTGAGACCCAAGTACTGCATGATGGAGTGAGATTTCATCTCTGTCCCAGCTCCTGCCAACTTAGCAGTTTGAAAACAAGAAATTGTAAGTACATAAATAGGTACCACTTTGATGAGAAGGTAGACAGCATTCTGTGCACTCTGGTATCTAGTCATGCCTGCCACATGTCCACAGATATATATGCAGATGCAGACAGCACTGGCTCTTTGGCTATAAACAGAGATGAGCAACTGAACCTAGAGTAGAATATGACTGGCTTTTGAGCAAGGGCACCTTTATCCTTACCTAAAGGTTTCCCTTGCTCAAAAGCCAGTTGTATCCAACTCTAGGATTCAGTGCTCATCTCTGTTTATAGCCAAAGAGACAGTGCTGTCTGCATTTGCAGATGTTTCCGTGCACATGCAACAGGCATGCCTAGACATCAGAGTGTGTGGAACACTGTTCATTTTACATGAACCTATATCTCTGATAACAGCAGGGAATTAAAGATATCATTGTTATCATCTGGCTCATCAGACACATGCAGAAGGAGCAGCAGAACCAGGACATGGATATGTAGAAAGGTACATGGCACTTTGTTTTCCTCCCTTGCAGAAGGGGAGATATCTGGGGAAAGCTAATGGAAAGGATTTTAAATATTCAAATTTCCAAAGAATACAGGATTTATCTACAAACATTACAACATATCAATTTGCTCTAAAACAATTTGGGATTGGAAATTTGCTGGTTGCTTGATTTGAAACTGACCAGATGGAGCAATAACATGAGTGGGTGGATTAGCAATTAATGGAACTCATCATCTATGTTGGATTGGGGATGGAAATGATGGTAGCATCTGTTATTAATAATGAGATATTTTTGTGCTGCATATGGCACTTCTCTTGCTTCTTTGACACCTGACACACAGTACACGTATTGGTCAACAAAGCATTGTTGAAGAAGTCACTCATCATTTGCTGTGTGTGCAAAATTCCAATTAACATTGAGCACAATTTGAAATTGTAAAATGTGTTCCTCCACAAGCAAAGGTGCCAAAATGCAAAGTAGCACCTTTGAAACTATTCTGAAGCAAATGTGTTCTTCCAATCCATAAAATATAGAGACAAAGAATCCCCAGAACATTTGAATTACCGTAAAACCCGGGTTACAGAATTAATCCATTCCGCGGGTTTTCCTAATAGCAAAAAATCCTTATCACAAAGTCCCCATAGGAATTCATTGCACAGTTTCCTGTAGGAATGTAATGAAAATAAAAATTCTGTAAAGTGAAGTGCGGTTTTCCATAGGAATGCATTGAAAACCCAATAACTGTTCTGAAAAAAAATATTCCATAAACCAAGGCATTATTTTCAATGGATTTCTTTCTGTAAGTCAAGTTTTGTATTACCTAAAGCGACCATAACCTGGGATTCCACTGTATCTTCAATTTTCTAAACTCAAACCTAGTCAATATTTTTGCTGTAAACAAACAAATGAAACAGCAGCCAGAGGAGAAGGAGAGGCAATCACGGAGAGTGGGTGGCATGAAGATCATGCCATTGCCATTCTGAGATCTCTGGCCTTGCTCCAGCAGCCGGAGGGGAAGGAGAGGCAGCCGTGGAGGGTGGGCGGCCAGCCCAAAGATTGCACTGCTGCCACCGCAAGACCTCTGGCCTTGCTGATGATGTGGGTATGGCAAGGCACAATGCTTTCTCCCCGTCCTGAACCACCACCAAGTGCCACAGGAAGATGGTAGTGGCAGTGGCAGCAACAGTGGTGGCAGTAACAGCTGCTCTTCCATCTTCACTTCTAGTTGCAGTTGGGTCGGCATCTGGTATGGCAGGCCTGGCGTCAGTTTGACCCGCAGCAGAGTGGTTAGTTGGTGCGAGCTGCGGGTCATGGTGCAGGGTTTCAGCCACTTGGGAGCTGTGGAATGGGTGGCTTGGCCACATGGGAGCCAGTGGCAAGGGACCTGGGGTGACAGAGTTTTGGATAGACTGGGATTTCGGGATCCGTGGTCCCGGTTATGCCATTCATGCTGTTTATGCTGTGGACTTCGCCATTGGGATGGTCATGAAGGAATGGTGTGAAGAACTGGAGTTAAGAACTGGGGGCCAGACATCCCCCCCCCCCCGACCAGCCTAGGTAGATGATTTGTTGGACTTTTTAAATAAATGACTTTTTTCTTAAAGTTTTATGATGGTTGTGATTTATGATACTGTGATTTATATGACATCATGATTTACATGATACTGTGATTTATTTTTATTACTGTATTGTATTTGTATCCTATTTCATTGTGTTGTGATATGTATATTTCGTGATATGATATGTGTATTAGATGTGGTGATGTTGTGAGCCACCCAGAGTCACATTGTTGAGTGAGTGCATACAAATCCAAATGCCAGTGGTGGTGGGTGGCGGCAGCTGAAATCTTGTTGTGCTGCTCCACACATGCAACAGGAGTGACACCGGTAGCAGACTCAAAAAGTCACTGACTCAAAAGCTTCTCCTGACAATTTCAGGGTGCATGTAACTTGGAAGCATCATATGTAACCAAAGAATCACCAAAGGAAGCTTTTAAGAAGAAGAAGCTTTCCTCTGGGTATGATATTATTCCCACTGCATGCATGGAGCAATGCAATGGGATCATGATAATTAAACTGTATATAATATTTTGACTGTATATCTGTGTAATCTGAATAATAAAACATTAGCAAGATGGCTGCCATCAAGGCTGATAAAGCTGTGAAAGGTATGAGTCCATTCCCTCTCCCTTATCCTAACTTCTCTTTCCTTTATCCTAGCTCAGTGGTGGTGAACCTATGGCACTCATGCCAAAGGGGGCACTCAGAGCCCTCTCTGTAGGCACACATGTAGTCACCCCAGCACAAAGTTCACTCTGCCTCTCTGCCCAGCAGCCCAATGGAAGTACTTCCTTCTTCCCCAGCACAGAGTTTTCCCTGCCTCTCTGCAGCACAGACAGCTGGCTGTTGAGTTTGGGCACTCGGCCTCTAAAAGGTTTGCTATTATTGTCCTTGCTTCTCTGCTCTTTCCACACTACTTTTCCTTGGCCTGTTGACCCTGTGCATTACCTCACCAGAACCAATCCTACCATTATTGTTATTTTGTTAAATTAAACATTTTTAATCTGACCTATCCCACAGGATCTTAGGTTAGGTTCCAAAGCTGTATAAAATGATTTTAAAATACTGTATAGGGAATTTAAAACATTTTAAAACCAAAAAGCAAAAATTTAAAACATTGAAACGATGGCACTAAAATCTATGTAGGCCATGATCCTCAACCCCTAAAGGTTCCAATAAGTACATCTGGCCTTGGTGCTGAAATGATGCCAGTGCCAGTACTAGTAGAGCTTCCATGGGGAGGGCATTCTACAGTTGTTGTGCTGTGAAAGAAAGGAGCCCTCCCTTTTGACTCCACATAATGAGCTGTTCTCAGTGGTAGGACATAGAGGAGGGCATTCTCAGTGTACCAGGCAGGATTATATAAAGAGAGGCACTCCATTTTATATCTCTATCTCAACTGTATAGAGTTTTAGGAAGACTGAAGTGGTCACTTCATACTGTAACTGCTGGAGGGCAGCAGCATGGTGTTACGTTGGCAGCTAAGAAGTCTGTAGCCTTTAGATGACAGGGAAGACGCTCTACATGGACACTTACAACAAAACATAAACAAATGTTGGTCACCCACAGAAATCAGATGTCTGAGGAAGGCTGCTGGAGTGACTACAAGGGATAAACTCAGAAATGAAATTATAAGGAAAAGAATTGGAAAAGAACTAATTTAAACTACATGCAGAGACAACGATTAAAGTGATTTTCCCATGTGCAGAGAATGTCTTGGAATTCCATACCATACAAGGCATTTGTGAAAAGAGAAGAACGAAGAGCACCAGGGAGAGGAAGAGGAAGGTGGAGAGATAACATCAAAGACATATTACAAGAACATCAAGCAATGCAGGTGGAGGCTGCTAGAAGTGCCAGAACAAGAACCTTGTATCTTCCTCAACACAACCACCACCAGCAGCAGCAGCTCAATGACAATGTTGACAAAAATTCAATTCTTCATTCATCTTGTTTCTCTGCTTGGAGTAGGAAGGGACACCATCTTATTCTTAAACCTCAAACAATTAAATGTCTTGGATTGGCTCTCAATGTCATCCATTCTTATGCTTCATTCTCTTGTATTGGATTCTGCTCCCTACATAGGTTTTCTCAGCAACTATGATCCAGCATCTACTCACACACACAATTTATCTGCATACCTTACCCCAACTCATAAGTTTCCTCTGTTCTTCATTTCGTCATACACAGCAGCCTAAATCAATTTTCTTTTCTGTACCTGCAGCCTTATGTGCTTCCTTGTCATATCCTTCTCCCCTCAGTCACCTAGCCCAATTTGTGGTGAGCTTGATGCTTTGTAATCATGTCAATATGTTTTGTCAGAGAGACATAGATGGTTTTAATGCCACAAATGTAATGATGGTGGCCCATTATGCCAGCTTTGCTTTAAAGAGAATACTTTTAGTGGGAAGAAGAGATGCAGGTTCTCCAAATGCAGCATCTTGGTTTCTTCTTCTTCTTTGCTTTCTATGCTCTCTCATCCATATTCAGATACACTAGCATGTGAAATTTCCTTTAAGTTAAGGTGGGAGGCATGTACAATGTGCAAAATAAATGAAATTGGTACAAATTAACAAAAATGGTTCCTCCACTGAGGTGTTCAGCTGCTGATGGGGGATTTTTGCTCCCCCTTCCAAGACATCTCATTTGGGAGGCTCCAGTCAGGGCTTACCAGTTGACCCTAGGGAGGAGGGAGTGAACACCTTAATGGCTACTCCTTCCTGTGTCCAGCCTCCTTTTCAGGGTGCAAAAGGCCCTCCTGACCATCCTAGGGTTACAGTGTGAGAATAGCTGGTCACTTTGGTGCCAGATAGGCAATTTTTTTTTTTGCTCCTGCCCCTGATTGGTTTAAAGCAGGCTTTCTCAAGGTTTTTGAGTCATGGGCCTGACCATGAATCCTGGACTGCTGATCGGGCCAATCACGTGGTTCCTCCCACCCAGATGCAGAAGTAAAATGCATGCTGAACATGCACAGAGCACATTTTAATTCGTCTTCCAGGATCAGCGAGGATGTTGGGGGCCAGATGAATTGGCATCGGGGGCCAGGTTTGGACCACGGGCCGTAGGTTGAGAATGCCTGACTTAAAGGGTAAGTGATTTGTAACACTGTTTTCTTCTGGGGCTGAATAGCCTATCTAAATGTCATCGTAAATAGGTCACAACTGGTGTGTAGTGTGGAAAGATTGCAGCATTAGTTAGGTCCCATAATACTTTGGGAGCTGTTTCCAGCGTACCCAATACCCAGGTTACATGGATCCTAAGATTCAATCACAGGATTGGGAGTGCACTGGTGATTGATTGATGGTGCTGCCCACCTAAGGACCTGAAGCTTGGGAAAGAGTTTGAATGGTCACATTTAACCTGAATTGGCCTGGCAGGAGTGGGCTGTCCTTAGACCGCACCCTATCAGGGCTTGGGACTTGCCCAAAGAGAAAGCAGGGGGTAGGGATAAGCAGGGGGTAGGGATAAGAATCACACCATACATAGGCCCCACCACAGGAAGAGGCAGTTAAAAGTTAACAGTTAATAAAGTTGTGGCCCTTAAATCTGGTTTCCATGTCTTTGTTCCTGGATTGGGGTGGGGCAATGCAGACATACATTTGGACTGGGGTGTTGTGCTGCTTATAAGCACCTGCAGTTCAGGAATACTGAGTCACTGAATTCTATTCATCTCTGACTGATTCTATATTTGTCTGCAATATATAAGCTCTCATTTCCTTACTCAGTTCAGGTAGATCTTGATATATCCACTGAAATGTAATGGGCAGAATGAAAATCAATGGGACTTCTCTCTTTATTCCCCCTGAACTCCACAGGCAGCACTGCTCATGTGGGAAATGTTGCTGTAGTAATGACACAAATGCAGTAGTTATTCCTCAGTATGCTGTTCCTGCTGTACTCCCCCCCCCCCAAAAGTTCATTCTTCGATATCTCCAGTAAAAAGAATGCTGTGAAGCCTATGACACTTTAAATGTTGCAAAATCCTGTTTCCATCACCTGTAATCAGTCTGGCCAATGGTGATGAATAACAGTAGTAACCCATTAACTTCCGGAGGACAGATAGTTCCTGTCCATTCATTATTAGGTTCTCAGGTAGGAGGACTAGAAATGGTGGGTGTTGATCTATGTTTTAAAATCTTGACAGTCACCGCCAATCTTGCTAAATAATGGTGGTCTGGTATAAGAAACAGCAAGCTCTCAGATGCTTATGCTGTCAGCATGCAGGTAAGGAACATATGATCAAACAAGGGCCAAAGCAGGAAGTAAAACTCTATGTGGGCAGAGGAGCATTGGAAGGGTATTTCACTTAGTTGTAGAACATCAATCATTCTGCGAGACAGATGCATGTAGAATGGGGGCATATCAATGAGCTGGGGCAACTTTTAAAAATGGAGGCAATGTCCTTGAGATCCGAGTAGAGGTGTTTTACTATTAAGAGAACACACCAGTGAAGTACTTTTGAGTAAAGTTCACCGTTATAACCATCAGGAGCTGTTCTATCAAACATGGAAATAAAATGATATTATTAGTTGCTGGCAGGCATTCTAGGCATGGAATGGGCACTTAAGTTTCATATGCAATCAACATGTTTTTTACAGCAGTAGTCTTCAGGCTGCTTTGATTTCTGGATGTGCGTTTCTTAGTGTACTCACAGATGCATAAGCATACAGATTTTAAACAGCTCCTGGGAAATCTTTGCATCTCAAACTTCAGCAAAAAGTCTAAGCAGATTACCTCTTGTTCAGATAATATTCCACTAATTGTGCTGTTTTATTTTCATTGTCATTTCCATTAGCCCACTTTTGGTTCCTTGTCAAGCAAAGCATTCAGCTGTGTTTTATTTGACAACTTAGGCTGCAAGACTCCAAGTCTGCTGACTTTTTATTTCTAAAGATGATCTTATTCCAGAGTATGCTTGCCAGCTGCATCTGTAGCTTCTCCTTTCATTGTGTTGTAATGGAAAGACACATTATCTCTCCTACAATTCCTTTTCTAAACACTCTTTTGCATCTTGAAGGTTATTGCCTTGGTTGGCCCTGCCAGTAGGTAGAATGAAGTAGCCACCCCAGGCAGTTCATTTTTAGTGCTCTGAAAATGTTCACAAACTGCAGCAAATTGCTACTTACTGAATGCATTTTTACTGCCTAGAAGGGGAAGAATTTCCTGTCTCATGTACCAAAATAACTTTGCTTGCTTATTGGTGAGAATGGGGTTTGGAATTATCTTCCCCAGACACAGGGAATAAAACTAAAGACTTAGTTGCCACTATCTATAACCATTGCTTGTATTCTTGTTTGTGTCATTTTACTAATTTCATTCTACTTTTACTATGAGTTTATAATGAATTTGCTTTTGCTCCCTGTGTTTTTATTCATTGTATACTGTACTGTAAACCACCCAGAGTACCTGCTTGCTAGATGGGCAGTATATAAAATAAACATACAAACATATTAAAAGCTGTCTTAAATGAAGAGAAAGCATTTTTAAACTGAAACATAACTGGATCAAAGGATGAAGGAGACTGACTCAGCTGTTTCTGGCTATTTGTTTGAGGGACAGGAAGTGAAGAATAGGAATAAACATGGGAAGAAGTGAAGTCAGACATTGGAATATTGGTCTATAGGACATGGAGCAACACAGCAAACAACAACAATAATAATATCGTGTCAGAAATTACTCTGGGTTGAAAGGTTTTTTGCTGGAGAAACCCTACTCAGGGGATGTCTGGATGATGCTCCTTTCATGTCCCCAAGATCCACTGTGCAGCCCTCGAGTATTGAACTCCAACCTTCCAGTCTCCAAGCTCAGCATCATAACCACTAAGCCAAGAGCTGAACTCAAATCCCTGCTCAGCTCAACAAACAATATAAACAAGAAATACTGCTGACAAAAATATAAATAGGTATGATCTATTTGTATTTCTCCCCATCCAGGTAAAAGTGGTGTCCCATCCCTATTAATGTTGCCATTTGTTAGTTGAGGATGTCCAACCCAAGAGAAGCTCAGAAATCAGCAACAAGATATTAGGCCTTCTCTGGGGTGGCACCCTCATTATAGAACAAGTCCCCACTATGCTGTCTTGACTGTTTTATTGATGGGTTATGATGTTTTATGTTTTAACCTTATTCACTGTCCAGAATAGCCTTTGTGCTAAATGAGCAGTATAGAATTTATTTATTTATTGCATTTTTATACCACCCATCTGGGATATTTCCCACTCTGGGCAGTGCACATACAAATAATAAAATAATATAATAATATAATAAAACAAACAACAAAATAAAATGAAACAACAGAACAATTATATTAAAATCAAAATAAAATATCTGGTGTCCGTGGACACACATGGTCATTTATTGTTAAGGGTGCAATATTCTAAAAGTCAAACAAACAAACAAACAAGCACTATGTGCCTTGTCTTCTGGAGAGGGCACAGGGTATAATTTTTACACATACTTGGTAAAAATGGAAAACAGTTCAGCTATAGTTTCTCCCATACTGGTCTCATACATATAGGAAGTCAAAGTAGACATTAAGAAGGATAGCCTATTTAACCAAACAGGATTTTTTTAGAGACACGTGCCTTAGCAAACAGGCTTAAGAATTAAGCCAGCAGTTGCCTTCTAATAACCAGTCGTAAAATTTAAAAAAATAAAAGAGTGGAAGATAACTGACAAAACCAAGTACAGGACTATAATTGTTGTTGTTGTTGTTCAGTTGCACAGTTGATTCCAACCTGGCCGGCGTAAAAACTCCTCTCTTACCACCACCGCCACCGGACTCTTCTCTCGGCTGGCCCCGGCCTCAAGAGAATGGAGAACAGCTGTGAGGGGCGACCGGCCGGCATAAAAACTCTGCTTTTACCACCACTGCCACAGGATTCTTCTCTTGGCCGGCCCCGGCCTTGAGAGAATGGAGAACAGCTGTGTGGTATCCACCTGGTAGTAAGAATGTATTACATTTTGTTATATTGTATTGATATTGTGCTAATGTGATATCTTTTGTAATTGTAATTTGTAGCTGATACCTTGATACTCTGTTTTAGACCCACCTGACTATACTGTATTGTAGTGAAGTGTTAGATGTTTTGACTGCATTGTATTATGTTGCTATATTTATATTATGTTGCTGTATTTATATTTGGTGTTCTAATACTGTGATATATGTTGCTCTACGGTTTGATATTGTAATACTGTGATATATGTTGCCCTATAGTATGTTAGCTGCTCTGAGTCGCTTCGACGAATAGAGTGGCATACAAATCTAAATAAATAAAATAGATAAACCCTTTGCAACCTCATGGACCATTGCCCGCCAGGCATCTCTATCCTCCACCACCCTCCTCAACCGACCCAGCTCTGTGCCCATTGTCTCTACAATATCATCTAGCCATCTAATTTTTGGCCGCCCCCTTCTTCTCTTGCCCTCAACCTTTCCCAGCATCAAAGCTTTCTCAAGTGAATCATCTCTTCTCATTTGATGTCTAAAGTACTTTAGTTTTATCTTCACTATTTGACTTTCCAAAGAGCCATCAGGGTTGATTTCTTCTACGATCGACCTATTTGTTCTTCTTGCTGTCTAAGGGACTCTCAAAACTCTCCTCCAACACCACATTTCAAAGGCATCTATTCTTCTGCACTCAGCTTTCCTTATGGTCCAGCTCTCACAACCATACATTACCACTGGGAATACCATTGTTTTGACTATGTGAATTTTTGTTTGCAATGTGATGTCTCTACTTTTAACTATGTTCTCCAGGTTTCTCTTGCTTGTCTCCCAAGAATGTGTCACCTATAATAGCTATGATCAAAATATTGTCTAGTTGGACATTAACAGAATGGAGAATGTTACTGTGCACATGAAGAAGGGAGAGGGGTAAAGTAATGAACTTGAATGGTATGTAACAACATTGTAGTTATAAGATAGTGGTTGGAGGCAGGCTGGGGAAAAGCAATATGTATACTTTGCTGAAGCAGCTAAGAATTCAATGACTTTATGCCTCTGATCACCAGTAGAGGGAGATAAAACAGCAGCAGCTGAAAGTAGCTTTGATTCTTATTTAGTAAATTCAGAGAAGAGATTTCACAAATATTGCTTCTCATACTCTCTTTGTTTGGATTTATCTTTTTTTAAAAAAATAAAATTACAAAATGCTGTCCTTTTTTTGTTGCTTAAAGGGACTCCTCTAACTTCTGAGTGTCCTTATTGCCATACTCAGTGAAGAAACAGTTAAAAGCATAAAGCTGAGGCTCTGAAGAATTAGCAATAACATGAATAAGATGTAGGGACTCAACACGTGCAGCCTTATTGGCAAGCCAATATTTCCAAAAACCCTTCAAGTAAATCTGGAATTCAAGTGCTGGTGTGAATGGAGACATTCCAGATTTAATCCTGCATGTTATCTAACTGCAAACATCCATGACTTCTTGTTTATATGAATGTATAACATAAAATTTCTTGTATATATATTCTCTATATGCATAGTTTGCAATGCCTTTGTATGGTATTAACTTCATCATGTATACATGACTTTAACCTCTCTAGTATAAAAATGTCTAAATTATGTGTACGAAACTCACTATGTCTAGTATAAGCAACAAACAAAAAAGATAACTGCAACTAATAGTCTTTCTTTCATTCCAGCAAACCACAGCATGAGCCAATATATTGCTGTAAACCTTAGTTCCCTGGTTTTTTTAAAAAAGTAGGGAACCCCACACTGCTATTGGAGACTGAGCAAAGATTTAGGAAAATGGGAACTTAGGGATTTGCCTTATACCGAATCAGAATATTGTTCCATCTATTTCAGTTTTATCAACTCTGACCAGAAGTAGTTTTCCAAGCGTTCATACAAGATGGCTCCGTGGTTACGAAGCTTGCCTTGTTAGCTAGAAAGCTGGCAAGTTGGCAGTTTAAGGCCTGAGTACTGCATGACGGATTGAGTGCCTGTCATTTGTCCCAGCTCTTGGGGACGTGGAAGGAGCCTCTTTTGGGCATTCCCTGAGCAGAGTTTCAATCCAGAATAATTTCTGATGTAAAATTATTATTATACAAGATTCTTTCCTGTCCTTGCCTGGAGATCCCTGAAATGATTGGATAGTAATCCATCCTGATACAAACCAAGCTTGATGCTGGTTAACTTCTGCAATTAGATGTGACCAATGTGAATTGGCTGGCATGGTGGCATAACATTCTTGAAACACTGGTTGTTTTTATTTTCATAAATGCTGTTTTCCTTCCGAGCTTTTAAAAAATCCTCTCTTCCAATCCTTTCTTACAGTGAAATGATCACTTGTTTTAGTCTAATGTTTAATACTGTCACTTTTTGCAAATTAGCATGATGGTATTGATTAACTGGAAAACAATGGAATCTCTGATGCAACAACAAGGATATTTTTCAGGGACAAACTTAGCCTATATTCTGCCCTCCTGGAATATGAATAAAAAAGTAATTTTCAACAGAAATTAACTCAATTTAAAAAATGAAACGGTTGTTACTTCATCCAATTTTCACATAAGTACCTAAGCACACATTGCATCAAGATCACCTGCACTCTGAAGAAGTGTAAAAAATCATGCTAAATGTGTCTTTGATGCAGCATTCACAGATGTTACAACAAGAGAGTAGCTTTTTATTTCCAATGGCGGCATTCAGAAATCTGGCCATGAAAAAGTCACAAACAACAGATGTTTCTGTAATGGACAACATTTTGCAGCTCAACATCTTTGTGCTAAGCACTCTTGTGCTAAAAATAAACAGTTCTGAAGGTAACTTTGTTCTAAACACCAGATTACAGAAAGTTTGAAAAGTTAGGAAATCAAGAAAAGATGGAAACATTTCTAAACACTTCAACAACATGAGTTTTGATGACTTTCAGCTATAATTAAAGATATGTGCTGGCCCAAATATGACCCCCTGGTAGACCAAAACAAGTCTAGGCAGCAACAGTGATTAAATTCATGGGGAGAATAGAGGAGAAAGAGGAAAAAGAGGAAAAGCAGGAGGACGCTGGAATTTTTTTTGGTAATTATTCATACATTTAAATTTTTCTCTTAAGTAAATATCTCAAAGTTCTTTACAGAACACTACGCAACAAAAAAATTGCTACTGGGTGAAAATAATGTGATTGTTATGTAATAGGGTGCACTGATTCCGATTTTGTAATCAGAAATGTTGTAGGACGTCTGGATTTAAAGTTATAGCTGATAGTCATATGATATTAAAAGCCTGTACATGGGTTAATATGTAGCTGCATCAACGAGCTGTGTTTGAAGTACGATTGTGTGTGTGTGTGTTCGTCCATCAGTCTGATTCGGAGGTGACTAGAGAATAGTTCATGCTAGTGTGGTTCTGTGTTTTATTAATCAGCAGTCACAGTAACATGCATTTAAGTGATTTCGTATAAGACGATTTGGTAATTCGGTACATGATTATTCAGTAAACGAAAGATGAATAGGCGCAGCTGTGTGAATTGTCCGGGCTGCTTTTGCTACATTTGTGGCAAGTATATGAAGTTTGACCAATGCAAGAACATGTCAAGAAAGCTACGTATAGCTTACAAACATTACTTTGGATGTGAAATCGGAGATCAAACAAAATCTTGGGCTCCTCATCTCTGTTGCACCGTCTGTTACTCCGGCCTAACCCAGTGGTTAAGTAGTAAGCAAAATCAAATGCCTTTTGCTGTTCCCATGATTTGGCGGGAGCAGAAAGATCACCATTTGGATTGCTATTTCTGCTTGACCATCATATCCGGGTACAGCAAGAAGGACAAGTCAAAAATCATATATCCGGATTGTCAGTCTGCTCTAAAGCCTGTGGCGTATGGTACAGATTACCCAGTAGAAATTCCTCCTTCATCCGATGCAATGAACAACAAAGAAAATGATACTGAAGGTAATGACAGTGATGCTGGAGCTATGGAATACACGAATGATCCCGACAGTGACATTAAAAAGCCACATTTGATCAGCCAAGCCGAATTGGACGACCTGGTTCGCTATTTGTCCCTATCGAAAGAAAAGTCTGAACTGTTGGGTTCCAGACTGAAGGAGTGGAACTTACTCATGATGACAAGAATCACTACATAGTGAAAAATTGGCCACCCAGAAATTTACTTGTAGTCAGACAGCACAACGTTCAACATGTACCTCTTGTGGATCGTAATAAGATTTACCTACCTCCACTCTGTATCAAACTGGGTCTTATGAAACAGTTTGTTGCAGTGATGGATAAAACAAGTCGTGGTGTTCAATACCTAAAAGGCAAGTTTGGAAAGATGAAAACTAAGGCAAAATTGAAAGCAGGAGTCTTCGTTGGACCAGAAATACGAAAGTTGATTCGATGTCCACAATTCAGATTGGAGCTCACGGAACGAGAACTAACAGCTTAGGATGCATTTGTGCTTGTCGTGCACAACTTTCTTGGGAGCAAATCTGACTGCAGTTCTCTATTCAGCACATATGAATTACTATAAGGAACATATTTCCAACCCAGTAGCAAGGGAAAATTTTTTTTGTTGCGTAGTGAATCAAACAGTTGAAATTATAGTTTAAAAACCAGGAAAATAGAACAAAAAGCAGATAATGTTATTTTATTAGCAAGGAGCAAATCATATATGTGGGTGCGGGGGTATGTGTGGAAATATTAATAATGTTAAATGGTAGGTTGCAGAGAGCAAAATCTCTGTCTGAAAGGGGTTTCTGATAGCCAAAACTGGAATACTAAAAGTACCGGGTGAATTTTGATGCTTTCACATGGTAGTGAAAGAAAACAAAGAATGCTATAGGGAATTTCTCTAAGTAAAAGATTCAAAAGATGAGGTGCTACCAAAAACACTTAGTTTCCAATGACTACTAACCTCAGTTTCTAATAAGGTGGAACTCAAAGCCAACTGTAAGAAGCTGATCTTAAAACTCAGACAGGCTAAAACATGAAAAAAGAGTATTCTGGAGACCCTTGTTCCAAACTGTCTGTCTGTCTGTTGTGATTGCCATCTCCGTTGCTGCTGCTGCTGCTGTGCGCCATATAGTTGTGACTTATAGCAATTCTAAAGAGAGAACTCCAAAATGTCCTGTACTCAACACCTCTGCTCAACTCCTGCAAGTTATAGTCTGTGGCTTTCAACTCATCTCATGTTTAGCCATCTTAATTTCCTGGTGGCTTCACCTTTCCCAGCATTATTGTCTTTCCAGAGAGTCTTGCCTTCTCCTGATGTGCCCAAAGTAGGACAGTGAATTCCATCATTTTTGCCTCCATAGATGTTTTAGGATTGACCTGCTCTAGAACTCTCCTGTTTGTCTCTTTGGAAGTACAAGGTATCGACAGAGCTCTCCTACATCACCTCATTTCAAAGGAATCTTTTTTTCCTTGTAAGCTTTCTTTACTATCCAGTTTTCACACCTATACATGGTGACTGGGAATATATTTACATTAATTTGCTTTTGGCCTCCAGGGACACGTCCTTATACTTGATGATATTCTCTAATTCCTTTATTGCTGCCCTTCCGACTCTCAGTCATCTTTTGCTTTCTTGGCTCCAGTCCTCATTTGGACAGATGATTGCACTTAAGTATACAAAAGCTTTTCTATTCTCAATTTTTTTCATTGTCAACATTAAAGTTGTATATTTCTACTACCAGTATCATATTTTTTTTCTTAATGTTCAACTACAGACCTGCTGTGGAACTTTCTTCTTTTACCTTCATTAAAAGTCATTCTAAATTGTTGTTGTTTTCTGCCAGTAAGATGGAGTCATCTGCACAACTTAAATTACTCATGTCTGTTCTACCAATTTTCACTTGTCCTTCATCTGAATTTAGACCAGCTTCCCATATATATTCTACATAAAGATTGAACAGTAAATGCACCTATAGGAAACTGATCTGTCTCTCCATGTACCATCCTAATGGGAGTTCCTTGTGCATAATATAGGTTACACATCAGGACAATCAAATGTTCAGCTGCCCCCATTTGTTTTAGACCAACTCATAGTTTCTCATTATTGACACTGTCAAAGCAAATATTTTGTTTTGCTGTACTCTGTAAAGCATGGTCTGATCTTCTGACATTCTTTTATACATTCCAGTATCTATCAAATGTTTGCAATATGATTTCTAGAGCCCCTTACTTTTTTTAAATCCAGCTTGAACATCAGACATTTATTGCTCCATAATGTGTTATTCTGGAAGAGATCTCATTTTTCTCTTTTTGTTGTCCTTTGAACAATTCTAATGGTTGCTCCCTGACTCCCCCATCATAGTCTCTCCCATGAAACACATCCATGCATGAGCACACAAAGAGCCAGTTTATAATTTATCATCAGGTACTTGAAAAGGCGTTAGCAATGAGTGACAAAAATGTAAGGATAAATGCAATGTGAGAAGATGATTAAGGAAGGTTGTGAGAGTGTGAAATGTTAGGTACTGCTGAAGTTCTTCTGGAGACTCAGCAACCATACTTCCTTGTCATGTGTGTCCTCTTATGACTTCCAAATGCAACTTTGCACTGCACAGAGGTGCTGCCTCTGGCAAAGACTGATACTTTAAGTACCTGCAAAAGGGGGGAGAGAGAAGGAACAAGTCAAGGAACCTCAAGTGCTTCTAATTCCAGCTTTCAACTCCACCCCTTCTTAAAATCCCTGCCTTTTTCATTCTTTAGGATTTGTACATAAAATTCTTCACTTTGAATTGTTCACAGAAGCAAGACTGGATACCAATTTTTATGTTCTTCTGCTGCATCTTCTGTCTTTTCAAGGTGCCAAATCAAGAGCAAAAGAAGCTCCTCCTGCAGACAAACTTTTAGGGGGATGGGCATCAACAACAAAATGATGGTTAAAAATAACAGGAAATGTCTCTTGGGATTCAGGCAGAGTTACCAATTTAAAAAATGAGCCTTGGCCATTCATCTGCACTTGACAATGGCCAACCATTAGTAAAAGTACTTAGGGTTAATAGAGAAAAGCTGGAAAGAATGTGCATGGAGGAGAGTGACATCAGTAATGATATTTTGAAAAGCATTTGAAAACTATGACAAAAATAATTTAGCAAGTTCAGGCCCACCCCATCAAAAAGAGGACAGCATGAAAATAATTCAGATCTATGGCATCCATGGGCACAACATACATTATGAACATACAGTAATACCTCAGATAACACTAAGACTTGGTTCCACAAGTCTTGGTGTTATCCGATTTTTAGTGTTATCCGATGCATGTTAAAATCCTATCGGATGGATCGGATAACGTTAAAGCTCCATAGAGATACATTATAACCACACAGGCTTTAGCGGTTGTTATCCGATCCATCCCATAGGATCTTAACGTTATTCGATCCAATTCTCCTCCCCAGATTACTTAACGTTATGCTATTTTAGCGTTATCCGAGGTAAACGTTATCTGAAGTATTACTGTACTAATTTTTAACAGGCTAGGAAGGTTAAAAATTCAAAGGAAAGTCTTGGGATTGTAATTTTAAAAATTGTATGAAAGTCCTGTACAAACGTACCTGGGAATACATTTTATTAAATTGGATTTGATTTTCTTTTAGGGCAACAAACAGAAGATTGCAGCATAAGGTCACACGCCAACACTGAACATCACAAAGTTGGCTGGTTCATATTTCTGTATAGACAGTAAGAAGACTGGACTTGATAGATTCATTCTGGAAAACAGGTGATCTACATCCTATTGAAATGAGCAGGGTTGAGTAGCGAATTAACATGAGTAGAATCTAACTCCATGGGGTCCTAGAAAAAGAGTATAGAAACCCACTTCTGAGTACTCCATATTTATAAAATACTGGAAAGAGTAACTACAAAATGAAATTCATTTGATGGCACATAATTATTATTATAGACACATTCGGGAATATAGCCCATGTTTTTATTTCTCCAAATTATAATGTACCCCAAATTCTTATAAATCTCTGCAGTATAAAGTGTAAAGTTGAAACATATTGTTTTAGCTACACCTTTAATTTACAACCACCTAAAGAAATTATTAGACAGGTTGGGTGGCAAGGGACAAGTTTGTTTTAAAACTTGAATGTAATGAGATGCTTACATTAGAAAAAATAATTTAGTTATTAAAGTTGAATTGCGGTAAAGGTATTTTTTTTGGGGGGTGAAAACAATGTACAAAATTCACATGAATAATAACAATTTCATAGTGATCAATGCTATTTTTCCTGCTTTCAAGAGGCATTCCAGATCTTTCAAGTGCAGTACATTAAGAGATTTTTCATCCATCTTTTTAATACAATAAACTTTGTCAGATGTTGTTATGATTTCTTTCTTGCTCTGAGCTATACCCAAAATATAAAAATTTGCATAAAATCTCCCTTGACACTATACACATTTGAAACAGGAAAAAACAAAGAGAAGTTTAAAAAGGGTTTTAACAAGGTAGCTTTTATTTAATCTAGATAAAATGGCATGAGATAATAGACCTTTAAGACATCACTTTTATTCAGAGAAAAGGGGTTGTTCACCCTGAAGATGTAAACCAAGAACAATGACAGTCAGTTGTCCCCTTCTGCAACCATAGTACTGGGTGCTATTGCATTGGGAACTTTTAGATGATGGATCAAAGTGTTTGATTCAGACTTTGATAATTTTTCTATGCTGTGAGATATCATCCAGTTTTAAAAAGGTTCAGGAAATATCTTACAAGGTACATTAATTGCAACACAATGTGAATTTTCGCAGCTAGGTTTCAGTAAACTGATGAGAATATATGGAAGACCTATAGGGAGAAATAGCTGAATGTGCTCATGTTTCCTTTGAAATCATATGACAGCAAAATATATGACAACAAATCATTTTGCTTAGGTAGCCTTAAAACTAGGAAACTACAAAGAAAATGTCTTAAATATTGTGGGATTCATAGGTGGCATTGTATTTATTTTGAATAACAGGACAAAAAATAAGGACAGTATAACTTTTTCTTCATGCTTTTTTCTTACTTGGTCCTTTAGTAGGAAACTACAGGTAAATCTTTCAGCTACAAAGTGCATAAGCCAAACCTATCAGACTTCTACGTGTACTCCCTTCTGACTTCTGAATTGAAAATACATATAGTAAGCAATCTGAACCAAGGTGGGATGGCAAAGGTGAATAGAGTTCTCTTTGTTAGCCACCTTCCCACATCTATTTTCCCAAGGAGCACCTAAGCAAACCAACCTGGCTTGAACATCATGCCATGAAAGTCTGCCTGATGAAATGACCTTTCAGTCACGAAAGCTTGCAATGTTTTATTTTTTAAGTGATCCTATAAAAGGAATCACCTTCCTTCTGCATTTCACACATCATGACATTTATATCTTTCCCATGGTCACTACACTCACCAATTCTGGATGATAATGACTAAAAAGGAAGATGACCCACTGTCAAATCCCATCTACCAGATGTAAAGACTAAAAATAATGTAGACACCTGAACTTTGCCCGACAGCCAATTCCCATGGTTCAAAAAAGAGGAGTTTCAATCCACAGTATTTCAAAGGGTACTGCCCTTGTGAGATGGTACTAGGTCTTCTTGCAATGAAAATGACAGTCACCAGAAAAGATAACTTTGACAGTTTTGTTTAGTTTTTGCCAGTGGAGCATGACAAAAAAGAGAAGATGTCTCATATGTCAAGGGCATGTCATTCGGTAAGAAGATGTTATGTTATACTACAGTGCATGTAGGCTGTTGATATTTTGACTGAGAGGTATTTCATCTCCCCCCCCCCTCTTAGCAAAACAACTAGTAACTTGCCTATTTTTAAACCTCATCAATGTTTTAGAAGGTCAGAGACATCCTAATATGGCACATCAACTGATATTTATAAGATCAATGTGATATTGGTGTTAGGGAACATAAGTCTTCACTGCTCATCCTAACTGGTTGCAAGACATATTGTGACTGTGACTACTGCTGGGGCACACAGGTGCTGGGAGTTTTCCCTGATGTGCTCCAAGGACCAGTGTATTTAGGACAGAGCAGGATTGTAGACCTTCAGCTACAATGTTCATCTTGCCTGAGTTTTAATGCTCACCTTCCTCTGCTGACAGTCTGGATGAAGATTCCTGTATCTTCCGGAACCTGTTACAAGGGCTGAACCTTTGCCACTGTTCCTGCTGAGGGCTTTTGCTGGATATGCCATCTGTGCTTACTGGACAAAGGAGTACTAACTAGGGTAAGCCTCCACCTGGAGGACAGTAGCTGTAGAACTCTTTGGCTTTGTTTGTGGCTACAGCTTGCCTTTACCCTGTTGAACTGAACTGTCGCTGAACTATTAATGGACTTGTATATAGCACAACTGTACTGTTGTCTCAATGAGGTCAACTGAGTAGCCCGAGAGAATATATCTGTTTTGTGTTACAGTTTTTGCACTGTATATACTTGCACCCTTCCACCTTATAAGTAAACCTGCTTTGAGTTTTCTTCTGCACCCGACTCTTGTGTGCCTGCCTTTCTTACAAGAGACCACTTGGCCAGGTGCAAACCTCTTGCTGGTCCCTGCACCACTCTGCTGACCATACATCAACAATTAGGGGATATATACTATTTATTTCTTGTATGGTGGTGACACAAATACCTTTGCGTGGCAGTTGTAAGTGACTTTTCCCCTTCCATAAATTCTGAGCACAAGGCATCCTCCCATTCAGACCACAAGCCACTGAAGGTGGGACGGGGCAGAAGTAAGAGGATATAAAGAGCCTTTTAAGCCTCAAGCAATGTATTTCTGATCCTCTCACTGTAACATAAAGGAGGAGGGATCATTAACTAGTTTGAGAATGCAAATGTGGTTGAAGATGTGGCTGGGAAAATAGATCTGGGGACCGGGATTGTCAACAAGCTCCCCTTTCTGGCTTGTCTGAGGCTCCCTCCTCTTGTAATTAATTTTTAATGTTAAAGTTATGCAGATTTTATATTTGTTTTTGGATAGTAAATGGCACAGCAGTGGGTAATATTGCTATATTTTAAGGGTTTTTAAATTGTTTAATATTGGTTTTAACTTGCGTACATCGCCCAGAGTCCATTGGATAGGGTGGTATATAAATATATTAAATTAAATTAAATTTCCAATAGCACTCTTTTCCACCTTGTAAAACTCCAGATACAGTAGTTCACAATTTTTAGAACAGAGTAATTAATAACAACTCAGCCAACAAAGCATTTGAAATGTGGATCATGAGTCAACCAAACTAGTGGCAGACAGAATTTCTTTCAATTTGCTTATCTAAAATATTTCCAAATTTTCTGAAATTCATATTCCTTTCCTTTCAAATAATCTTCATTGGCATTACAACCAGCAGAACAGTGCTAAGAGCATCGCAGGCAGTTGATACAACAAGGTGTGGTACAAATAAAATCATGGGGGACCTGGGATCAACTGCTCCTACCTCTAGGGTGGTGTCCTTACTTAAAAAAAAAACTGATAATTTAAAATGTTTTGGATTTTTTTAAAAAAATCAACAACACATGAGGTACTTTAGAATTGTTGTAGAAATGTACCAGGTACATGAAATCAAGTCTAGTTTTTCACCATTAAAGGCAGGAGCGCCCAACCTACAGCCCACAAGCCCAATTAGGCCCGTGCATATCATTTCATTTATTAAGTTTGAAAGCTTGCAATTTGACCACACCTAACGGAAGCCGATAAAAACATTGCTACCCCTTCAGTCAGCTCTGGGTTCTGACTGTTTAGTAAAAACAATACCTTGGCCTGGTCTGAAGACTTATCCATCCTAGTTAGCCTCAGAACTTTTCACAAAATGGACAATGTAACATAACATGTAGAACAGATTCAATACAATTGGATTCACAAGGACAAACTCTATTAGCAAAGGGAATATTATTATATCTCCCAGATAGCAAGGCTGAGGGTAGAACATTCAGCTTTGTTAACATAAAAGCCCTTCTCTCTTCTGGTTTAGTTTGATGGTAAAAATAAGCCGCTATAGACTCCAATCTGGTTTGGATTCCTATGCTAAGTGGGGAACATGTTTTATCAGCTGCACAAGTTAATTCTTGCAGTTCAATATCTAAGATTCTGCGTTTAATTTTTCCATAAGTGGACCAAATATAAGGTGTCTAAAGATATTCCTATGGTTTTAATTTTGTGTTCAACTATTTTTAACCAATTGGAATGGCCATCTAGAAGCATCAGGTACAGTGATGGGATGTAACAGGTTCGCACCAGTTCACCAGAACCGATAGTAACTTTTCCCAGTGTCCCAGAGAACTGGTAGCAGCTTTTGGGGGGAACCACCTTCGGGGCTTACCTTTTCACTGGTTCCCCCACTGCGCATGCATCCCAAGCACTTGGTGTGCATGCACGCCCACAGTGCTTGGTGCATATGCACGGCCTCCTTGCTGTCCTCCCAAGTGGGGAGGAGGAAGAGAAGCTGCTAGCCTGAAGCTCCCTATAGCCTGCTCTCCAGGGTAAGTGACTCACCTCTGGATGTGGTGCGTCTGTGTGTATTTTAAAGAGTATTTAATACCTTTACCTATATTGACGTACTACCACAGTCTTGTTTGATGTTTGTGGTGGTAGTGGTTTCATCATTATTTGTTAGTGTTTTGTTGTTGTTGTTGTTGTTCTACTGCAAATACTGAAAAGTTCACCATGTCATGGGAGCAAGAGCTAAGAAGTGATATTTTCCTTATACGTAGATGGGAGAAAGACTTTCATTAACGTACTGTTAACATTCAGGCAATGCCCTGTTTTGACTGATAGCACCATTCAAAAGCAGCTGTTTTTGACTTCATGTACCTTACACAATGGATGAAATGTTGCCTGCAGCATTCAGCTGCTGCACACAAATAATGAATAAACCATGGGTGCCCCTGAAACAACGATGTTCAGTACAGCACAAAGAGACTAAACAAGCACTATACAAGTTGAAGGTTTCTTCAGTTTGTTTCAGACCAGGAAAAAATAGATGCTCAGCAAGAATGAAAGATATGCAAGGGAACATTATGATATACAGTATTGGTTATCAAATAGCAGTTTACATGAAGATACAAGGAGGAAAATACCTCTCTGACATAATTCAACATGGATAAAGTGAGATTTTGAAAAGGACAGACTCCTGTATCCACATTCTCCACAAATTTCAAACTCTATATCCTGCTCCAATTGGATGAGGGTAATCCAGCTTGATAAACTGTTGCCAACCTGTTCACACTGTCCCTCTCCTTCATCTACTTCCACCAGAAGAGATTCAGACAAACTACATTGTCTTGAGAGGATTGTGAAGCAAGGACAACGACTTTGGTAAACTGCTACCATCAAGACCTCAGTGGTGGTTCCTTCCTCCGCTATTGCCCCCAGAATGACTTCTGTGGGAACATCTTGTGAGATGCTAGAAGAAATAGATGCAACATTGTGAACTGCTACTATCCAGTTGTCAGTGAAAGATATTTCCTCCCAGACTATCACCACCAGTAACTAACAATACAGAAAAACAGAGGGGGGGGGGGAGAGAGAAAAAGAATGAATAAACTGGACAGCAAAGAGCTTGTCAGTGCAGGAGGACAATTCATGAAGTATATATCCAACTCCAAATGTCTCCCTAATTTATGTCTATATGGACAACTGAATCAAATGTTAATGTTAACTTTTGTCCTATGCTCATTCAGTCCTCTGAGAGGAGGCTGGGGTCTTCCTCTCCCTAGCTCGAAATCCAGTTGTGTCCAACACTCATATCTGTTTACAGCCATTGAGACAATGCTTTCTACATCTACAGATGTTTCTTTGGTCATGTGATAACCATGAGTAGGTGTTGGAGTGCATGGAATGCTGCTACCTTTCCTGCTGATGTGGTACCTATTTATCTACTTGCTATTTCTTGCTTTTGAACTGCTAGGTTGGCAGGAGCTGGGACAGATGACGGGTGCTCACTCCATCATGCAGCACTCAGGTCTTGAACTGCTGACCTGCCAACCCTCTGATCATCAAGCTCAGCATTTTAACCACTAAGCCACCATGTCCCTAGGTTGAGGGTAAGGACCATCAAATTGACTGATTTCAATAAACTATCAGAAAACCTTTTCTTTCTGATTTTGGTTGAATCGTAGGGTGATTTTTTTATTTAGAAAATTAAAGTCTTCCGGGGCTTTACCATTATTTGACTTTTAAACTGCTCCAAATCTGATGTATGCTGAATATAAATTGTGCGCTGGGCCCCATCTGTTCAGATTTTTAACTTCTTATCCTTTTCCCCATCAACAAATCGACATCAATGACACTAAACTGATGTTATTTGGCTACATTGAAATAATTGCAAATACTCTGTGATACTTCTGATGCTTGATCAAGTTGTCCACTGTTTAGAAATACCTTAAAACTGTTTTTAGAAAAACTTCAAGCTCATTTAAATATCACTTCAATTTCTTTTTATTTTTTACTATGACTATTGAGTCACTGCAATGCTGCAGAAAATAAAATGAAAGACAAGAAAACAGTGCTGTGAATAATTCTGGCTTATAAAAGCCCAAATAATGTTTAAATGTTACAAAAATTCATTACAGTTATTAAAAAGCCCTTTTGCTGTTTCACAAAAACAATTAACTAATTTGGCTTTGTTGCTAATACGAAGTATCAAACACACAGATGGTTTGATTATATCTTCTTTGTCCCAATCTGAATCTTTCCATCCCTGCTATGCAGCTGATCAAAATTTCCAGAGTTTCATATAACTGTGACAACAGGAAAGGAAATCTGATGTTCTTCAGTTGCCCACATACAGACTTTGCAGACATATGTTGTAGATGTGGGTTTTTGCCACATTATTTGTAACTTGCTTTTTTTTCCAGAATGCAGATCGTATTTAACTTACACTTTAGTTTAAGATCACATCACCCTATGTACAAGGGTTATCTACTTACACATCAACCAAAAGGAAGAAGTTTGAGAGGCTGTCTGCCCAACTGGGAGGCCTGGTCCCAACTCTGGATGGAAATACTCTTACCCCTAGGGACCAGGTCCATCATCTGGAGATCATTATGGGCACACAGCTCTCATTGTAACAACAGATAGTGGTGGTGTCCACAGCTGCTTTTTTTTCAGCTTCATCAGATTGTGCAGTTAAGCCCCTGCTTGGACAGGGCATCTCTCATAACACTGACCCATTAGTTGGTAATCTCGCAGATTGACTACTGTAATGCTCTCTATGTGGGGCTGCCCTTATATTTGATTAAGAGATTACAGAGGGTCCAGAATGCAGCAGCCAGGCTGGTGACAGGTTTAAAGAAATTTGATCGTATTTCCCCAGCCTTGGCAGGTCTGCACTGGTTAACTGTTGCCTACCATGTCAGATTCAAGGTGTATCATACCTGGCCCTATATGGTTTGGAACCTTGCTATCTATTGGCGTATCTCTCCCTCAGACCAACTCCCTGCATCACCCGGTTATCACAGTCATCCAATACCAGGTGGCAACACCAAGGATGGCTTGAAAGTCTTTAACCAGAAATAGAGCCTTCTCAGTGGTGACACCTACACTGTTGAATACAGAGCTGCAGCAGGCCCCATCACTAGCTACCTTTAAAAAACAATTTAAAACATTCCTGTTCAAGGAGGCCTTTCAGGGTGTTGTTCCTTTGTCAATAGATTATCCAGTTAGGTTCAGTTTCGATGTCCTCTGTTGCCAATTATTTTAGTTTAGTTTAGTTAATGATGTATTTGTTGGTGGTGGGTTTTGATTTGTATTGTTGTCATTTATTTTCTGTTTTTTCATCATCCACAGTGGGATAACACCCAGATAGACAGTATAATAAATGAATAAAATAAAATAAAATAAAATAAAAAATGTGTATAATTTTAAATAATAAAATGTCTGTTGAGACAAATATGATTTTAAGGGTGACTCATTCTGGCTTATAAAAGCCCAAATAATGTTTATGATATGAGCACTAGACTAGAGATAAGCACTAAACCCTAGAGTTGGATACGGCTGGCTTTTGAGCAAGGGTGACCTTTACCTTTACTAATCTACAGGGAGGGACTATGATGGAAAAGGCACTGCTTTCCCATTTGCCATTTATTTTCATATTTTATCATGTTATATAACACGTTTCAACATGTGAGTTTTCTAGCCTTTGATACAGAAAACATTTTCATTTCAGAGGCTAACCATGACTATGGTGTGTGTGTATGTCTTTGTGTCAGAGATTACTCTGGGTTGAAAAGATTTTTAGGGGACTCCCAAATGGGACTCCTTTCACATCCCCAAGTGCAGCTCTCGGGTATAGAACCCCATCCTTCCAGTCTTGAGCTCTGTGCCTAAACCACTAAGCCACGGGAGGGGGGGGGACACCATGATTTGGTAATTTACTGTCATCTCGATGTTTCAGTGTCTACTGCATCTGTGAGATGGTATGGTTTAATATCACACCATTTTCAAAAATGTGCTGATTTTCCCAGTATCTATAAACTATAGGAGGAAGGAATCTATGCATTTTGGTTTTCAGGAGTGTACTTGTAAGCATCCACTTGTTTTATTAGATTCTGTAAGTATCACAATTATTTCTTTGTGAGTTGGCAGCTGGCAACTCAAAGTTTCAGCTTGATTTGAAATGGCTGAGAAATTAATTCCAGGGGTAAAATAACCCCAGCTGTGTAATGGACATGCTGACAGAAATTTTGACTAGAACATTGTTCTCCACCTTAGCAAGCAGCCATTGAAATTATAGGTCAGGAGAGGGAGCTGCATTTCATCTGATTAGGGCCTGTTTGCATTCCTTTTCATTAGAAAACATAACAAACAAATTGAAGAGGGTGAGGAGGAAGAGTGGAGCGCATGGGGATTTGAAAGCCTAAACAGTTTTCCTTGGGGAATTTCTCCCATTTTTCATTAAAACAATTTTAGGATAATGGGCTTATTTCATCATCTAAAAGGAAGACCAGGAATCAAAATATGGAAATACTAGATGATCTTTTCAATACACTATAGATTAAGGTGGGCTTTCTGAACATTTTTTATTTTAAAAAATCAAATATTTGAAGGGCTGTAGGAATGGTCAGAGTAGGGGTGCTTGAGGAGTGGGAAATGGCCCTAAAATACACCCTTGTTATGAGAGATAAACTCAGGTTTTCATGTATAAGAAAAGAAAAGTATGGAATGTGGAACTGTTGTACATGGAAACGCTAATGGGTTTAGGACAGAAGCAACTCCCGCTTTGAGGAGGTCCTTGCCATTAGGCTAAATAACCCATCCCAGGTGTCAATTTCTTTACTATAACCCTGAGGCAGCTCATGATATTTTGAGGAATCTCACGCAGTTGCAAGTCAACATGTATGGTACTCATGATGAGTCCAGTTATTTTGGCACCTGAGAGAAATTCTAACAAGTCCCTGGCAGTAAAAACAGAGTACTAGCAGATTAAATAGCTATCAGCTAGGCCTTCTTTCATGGAATGAGAAATCTTCTGCCTGAGGCAGCTGCTTTTAGCCTCTATCTAATCTCTTCAGACATAGGGACAGGTGGGTAGGCTTACCACTGGAAGAAGAGGGGAGGAAGGATACTATGTCTCTGGCTGCAATTACTGGTACATTTGCCCAGAGTTTGGCATTTGCAAGAGCATCCTGGTTTTTCTTTCCGGCAGGAGCACTGGAAAAACATACTATTATCTTTTTTATTTTCCCTTGTTGTGTTACTCATTGTTTTCATTGTTGTATTATTCATGCTTCCTTGCTTTCCTTATGTAAGGTGTATCATTATGGGGCATTGTTCTAACTTGAATTGGAATATAAGGACTTTGTGCTACTGACATCAAGCGAACCATTGTTTTTCTGCAGTGCTGACCCTCTATCTCATTGGTTAATTAATGGGATGTAGGATACATTATAGGAAACAGTGAGCAGCTCCATCCCCCTCCTTCTTAGTGGTAATGAAACTTGTCATTCAACAAACAAAGACAGTCTTAGTGTCATCGTCATCGTCATTGTGCCCCCATCTTCTTTGTCTTCTTCTTTGTGTTAATTTTCTTCATCTTCGTCTTCCTCCTCCTCTTCTTCTTCAGCCCTCCATCCACTCTGCTTCTAACTAAGTTAAGCTTTAATGAGTAAGGATTGACTGAATGTTACTTGTGTATGGTATGTTATCATTGTATGGTTATTAAAATTTTATCATAAATTACATTACATGTTACTTTGAAGCTCTACCAAAAATGTAATGTGTTGAAAAAATATTCTTCTGGGGAAATGTGAGCAATTATAATGTCAGCCTTCATAGAAGCATGAGGAAAGAAGTCCTGTAGGTGAAGGCAAACAAAGAAACAAACAAACAAATGAGGTTCCTTAGCAACTGCCCAAGGGTGTCATCTGGTGAAGGCAGTCTCATTTGTTTTTACTTTTTCTCCACTTGAGGACAACATCCTAATGAACCAAAAAGATTCAGAGCCAGCTTAGGCTGCATGAAATCCAAACCTTCCCTAGCCTAAGAAGGAATTATCAAATAGATAGATAGGTACCACATCCGTGAGAAGGTAAACAGTGTTCTGTGCAGTCTGGTGTTGAGGCATGCCTGCCATATGTCCACAGAAACATCTGCAGATGCAGAGAGTGCTGGCTCCTTGGCTATAAACAGAGATGAGCATTGAACTCTAGAGTCAGATACAACTGGCTTTTGAGCAAGGGCAACCTTTACCTTTTCCTACCCAATTTTAAATTTGTGCTAATATTAATAACCATAGCTGAAAGAGGTTTGCTCTAACAGGTCACAGACACTCCCCTGCTCCTCCTTTTTCTTTGCCCATTGTTTAGTTCTTCTGCTGGTTGACCTCAGACATCACAACACTTGTCCTGGAAGATCCAGGTGTATCAAAAGATCTGGCTTATGGGCAATTGTGACAGCACAAGAGGCTTCTGCCTACAACCAGTATAATTTTGATTTTGGAATGCACTCTATTTAGAAAAAAATAACAGGCTCTTAAAATAAAAAATGATTAGAACAAGATGTAGTGATCAGTGTTTTCTACCTTTATTGCCTTTGATCCACATCTGAAGTATTCAACCTTAAACCCATCCTCTTTTATTAGGTGGACTATTTTAAACAAACCTATTATTAATACAAGCTGTGCAGAGCACGTCTTCTGTTATGCTGAAATGGCCCCACATCTTTCTTGATATATACGTAAATGAAGAGGTTAGCACATTGCTCTTCATAAAAGCGAAATAATGATTTCTACAACCGGCCATTAAACACCAGAAGAAGATAAATAAGGCACTGAGCTTTACCATTATTACATTAGTGCTTAGAAAAAATAGTCAAAGATAATATTAGGCATAGACTTCTTTATAACTGGTGGGACCTTTGAGGCTGTTACCTAATAGCTCCCCATTTCCTAACCTAAGAATTCATCATGAATCTATCAGGCCAAGGCGGGGAGGAAAGGCAATAAAGAAGCCAACACACATAAAAAGATGAAACAGCATATATATTTATATATCAGGAGTTGCTTTCACTTCAGCCCAAACAGCACAACGTTGACCTTCATTCCTTCTCCAAGCAACAGCCAAAAGGTAAGAAACTCTACTGAACTAGCTGTTTCCTCAGGCTGAAAATAAACATTCTACACATAAATATAAATACCATCTTCTAGCACATGGCTGATTAAGCCATGTCTTTTTTCTGGTATGGTGTAACACCTCACATAATATTTGCACAAACATCATTTATTCAGTCAATCAGTCAGCCAGCCAATCATTAAACAGGGATTCCAAAGTGATTTACAGTAGAATAAAATTATTAAAAACAGATAAAAACATTATTTAAAAACATATTAAAGACATTCATTAAAGTTGAAGCAAAACAAAATATTATCAATCAAATTTTATGGCGGAGGATCGGCCCTGGTCACCGTTGGTGGAGGAGGGCGAGTTGCCTCCGACGCCGTTCCCTCCTACTCCATCTAGTTCCTCGACGCAGAAGCCCCCGGGTTATGGGGTTCCTGCCCAGGGTGAGTATCCTGTACGAAGCATGCCTAGGGCAGTTGCACACACGCACATGGGGCCTTCTTTTCCTCAGCCCAATTGGCCGTGGCCTGTCAGCCCACCATACCCAACACAGGTAGCGGTCCTGCTGGGTCCCCCTGGCCCGCCATGGCAGGCCCCTTACCCCAGGTGGGGTGGGTCTGTTACGACACCAGCACCCACTTTTCCAGCCCAGGGCTGGCCTGCATACTCTGTGGGGGATACGGGTTATAATTCTGTTCCAGCGTATGCATTGCCTTTTGGGGATCAGTCCTTGCCCTTAGGGGACCACCTGTTGCCTAGTACACGGGCCAAAATTTGGAGGCGCGAGTATGTGGACATATTTAGCTTGCTTAATAGGGATTCTGACAAGGGGGAACGCGAAAAGGAGGATGAGGCAGACAAGGAGCGGGCTAGGCGTAAGAAGCCCCCACGTACATGGGCGAACTGGTTGCCGGCGTATCTGATTTACGCTGGAGTATCCATTAAAGGTGCTCCCGATTTGGCGCTGCCGCTTCTGCAATACCTTGATATAATTTATCGGGTGTATGTAGATTTCCCCGGGGGGGCGTGGCTCCTTTATGATGAGACATTTCGTATGAGGGCGGCCATGCATCCGGACATGCGTTGGGATGTGACGCATCAGCATCTTTGGTTGCAGTTCATGACACCTTCCAGGCCCATACTGGGTGGCCGTTATGATTGCGGCCACCTTGTGCAGCGCCCTGCTGGTGCCCAGGTTTCCCACCAATTGGTGGGGCAGGCAGTTCAACCCCGCTTGCTCTGCTGGGATTACGTGTCTGCCGGTAAGTGCACGCACAAACAGTGCAGGTTTCGGCACGAGTGCGCAATTTGCGCAGGTTTGCATGCCACTGCGTCGTGTCCCAAGGCCAGGGCTTCGCAGCAATGCGGGGCTCAGCCTGGGTTGCGCCGTCCTTCCGACACCCCTGCAGGTCCCAAAGGGCCCCAGCCCAGTTCAGCTTGAGACATTGCGATCGCTTTTGGCGGTCTATCCCAACAGGGATGACGCTGGGTATCTACTGGAGGGTTTTACGTTAGGTTTTAGGATCCCTGTGGTTGGCCCCCACACTCCATTTTTTGCCCGCAATCTCAAATCCACGGTGGGGTTGGAACACGTGGTGCGCACGCAGATTGGGAAGGAAGTGGCAGCCGGTCGCATTGCGACACCTTTTTCATCGCCGCCTTTTTCCAACTTGCGCATGTCGCCTCTGGGCCTCGTGCCCAAAAATACTCTGGGTGACTTTCGTTTAATTCATCACTTGTCTTACCCAGACAGTTCTTCTGTTAATGATGCCATTCCGGCTGAATTGTGTTCAGTCAGATACACATCCTTCGATGAAGCCATTCGTATGGTGCGGCCCTGTAGTCCTGGTGCTCTTTTGGCCAAGTGCGATATTAAGTCGACTTTTCAGCTGCTGCCAGTGCACCCGGATGACTTTGAGCTGCTGGGTTTCTACTTTGAGGGCCAGTATTTCGTGGACCGCGCCATGCCTTTCGGCTGTTCAATTTCTTGCTCAGCTTTTGAATGTTTTAGCATGTTTTTACAGTGGGCTTTGGTTGAGACTTCAGGGTTGTCGTGGGTGGCACACTATTTAGATGATTTTATTTTTGGGGGACCATGGGGTTCTGGGAGTTGCCAGGCTCTTCTTCGAGCATTTGAGGAACTGACTGCTAATTTGGGGGTTCCTCTTGCTCCGGAGAAGACCGAGGGTCCATCGACCACTCTTACCTTTCTGGGTATAGAGTTGGACAACGGAGGGTCAGTTATCACGCCTTCCCACTGATAAAGTGGCGCGTTTGGAGGGCTTGATTAGCGAATTCAAGGGCAAGCGCAAGGTCACGTTGCGGGAGCTCCAATCATTGCATGGCCACCTCACTTTTGCGTGTAAGGTGGTGGCGCCTGGCAGGCCATTCGCCAGGCGTCTGTGTGACGCCATGGTCGGGCTGTCACGGCCTTTTCATCGCACGAGGGTTACAAGGGGGATCAGGGAGGACTTGGGAATTTGGCTGGCCTTTTTGCGTGGGTTTAATGGGGTGTCCTTCTGGCGTTCTTCCCTTAATTTGTGTTCTCAGTTTCAGGTGCAGTCCGATGCGTCAGGTTCCCTTGGCTTTGGCATTTATTGCCAGGGTCAGTGGTGCTACGGGCCTTGGCCTCCAGGGTGGCGACACTTGGGTGTACTTACGGACCTCACATTTTTGGAGTTCTTTCCGATCCTAGGTGCCATGTACCTTTGGGGCCCGCAATGGGCCAATTTGGATGTCACTTTTTGGACGGACAACATGGCGGTCGTGCACGTCCTTCGTTTACTGACCTCCCGCTCTGCGCGGGTCATGTTGTTGGTCCGCAGGTTTGTTCTATTGGCATTGAGGTATAATGTGATATTTCGTGCCCGTCATGTCCCAGGCATTGATAACAATATTGCTGACGTATTGTCCCATTCGCAGATTTCCAGGTTCTGTGCCCTCGCCCCGGAGGCCTGTGAGGACCCATTGGAGCTCCCACCGGTAATCTGGAACATTGGACTGGAGAAGTAAACCGGGCTATCGCGGCCTCCCTGGCACCCAGCACTCGCTCGACTTATTCTGCTGCGCTCCGGGATTTTCTGGCCTTTCAACGGGACTGTGCCAAGTTGGAGCTGTGGCCGATTCCAGTGGAACACGTGTTGGAGTATATGGTAATCCTGCACAGGCGTGGTTTGGCACCCTCAACGACTCGGGGACTCCTGTCTGCATTGGCATTTGCCTCCCGTGCATCCAGCTTTACGGACACAACACAGGACTTTAGGGTCCGGCGGGTCTTGGACGGATGGTCGTGGGAATGTGGCCACCGCCCGGATGGCTGGGCCCCAGTATCAGTTGCCATTCTCCAAAATATCATGGCGGCTTGGCCCCATTTCTGCCATGATGCCTACGAAGAGAGGCTTTTTCATGCTGCTGCTGCAGTAGCGTTTTTTGGGGCCTTGAGGATCAGTGAGCTGGTGGTGAGAGGTCCTGTGGACCGTTCCAGTCATTCATTGCTCTTATAGGACCTTGCCTTGTCCTCAGCCATGGCTGTATTGACTATTCACAGGTCCAAGGCTGACCCGTCAGGGAAGGGGGCTAGGGTCCTCTTGCTTCGATGTGCGCACGTTGCCATTTGTCCTGTACGTGCATTGCACCGCTACGTGTCTTTCTGCGGCTCAGCTCCAGGCCCTTTATTTGTACACTTGGATGGGCGGCCGCTCACCAGGTACCAGTTTTGGTGGGTCATGGGGTCCGTACTGAGGGATGTTGGTGTGGCGGGCGCCCGGTATTGTTCACACTCCTGTCGAATTGGGGCTGCGTCTACTGCGGCGTCTCTGGGATATTCGGCGGCCGACATTAAGCGTTTGGGACGTTGGGCCTCGGATTGCTTTCGGACGTATGTTCAACCTGTCTAATTTACCCTTTTGTTTTTCCTTTAGGTGCGGATTTGGCAGCCGGCCCGATACGTATCTGGATAATTGGGCATAGTTACGTTTTTTGGGCTGGTCGGCATGCTGCTCGTGCTCCATGCGGTCCACATCTCGGCCTTGAGGGTTGGGCGGTGGTTACTTGGCTGGGGCAATGGAGCATGAAGTGGATTCATCTCCTCCCATTTTTGGAGGAGCATCGCCATTGCTCTCCTCCTGACCTCCTGGTTCTTCATTTGGGGGGGAACAATATTGGAATTGTTCAGGGGGACCTGAGTAACGTGGTCGCCAGGGACCTGTCTTTGGTCCGGGACTGGTGGCCCACAACCCATTTTTTATGGTCCTCCATTATCCCTCGTTCCAGGTATTTTTCGCAGCGGGATGCTGCAGCCATTGACAGCAACCGTGATACAGTTAATCGCAGTGTTTTTTGTTATTTCCATGAGGAGGGGATTGGGGCAGTGTTGGAACATCCATCCATTACGGTGGACACCCCGTGGCTGTACCTGCTGGATGGTGTGCACCTGTCGGAGCACGGCATGCGTTTTTTCTTGGCAGGTATCCGCAAAGGCATCCTGCTTGAGTTTCCTGCCTTGGGTGGGTTGGATAGGATGAGTTGAAAAGTCATCCTATCCGTGTGGCGGGTAGCATGGGTGAGACAGGTACAGATTTTACCCAATTCAGGGATGGAGCACGTTTGGCTCAGTAAATGGGGGGCGTGACAAGGTGAAGGCAGCGGTGCCCAGCAAAACGTGCTCGAAGAACAGGAGAACACCGTATTGGGGATGGTGGACTCAGTAATCTGTTCACCTGAATTTACCAATAGGGGAATGCCCAGGTAAGTGAGGCGTTCCCCCACAATAACATCAAAGGAAGGAGGAAGGCCATCCCTCACTTGTGCTACTTTCACCAGGCAGGTAGTTATGGTTAAAAAGTTTGATTAATAAAGTGGCCCATTGTTTAACACCATTCCGCTTGTCTGTCTCATCATTGGGGGGTGAGTGAGCAATGATTGCATGCATATGATAAGTAATTCTCTAATGTAGCTGACTTTAGATACTTCAGTAGAGACTTATAGTGAACTTACAGTAGAGACTTGATATATTGGACTTCATTACAAGGATACTTAGAAACTCTTGACTTATAACTACATATAACCAACACTAATTACTGATTACTACTAATTACTACTGACTTATAATTTTATATAATCAATGCTAATTAGCTATTTTTAGACTGATATTGTTTAAACTGTGATAATATGCATGAAAATACTTTGTTTTAAACTGTGATAACATGTATGATGGGAGGATACTGGCGTAGAAACCAGCAAACCACGTCAGGAATTTTGCCAAGAGAACCCTATGGACCAAAACAAAAGGCAAAACAAATGGGGCAATTTAGATGAAACAGGATGCTTAGCACATCAGATCAGAAGAAGGGGAGGGACAGGAAAGGGGAGGAGAAATATAGTGTTGCAAGGAACAATACTGTATAGGGACATGGAATGTAAGATCTATGAATCAAGGAAAACTGGAAGTGGTAAAAAGGAAATGGAAAGAATAAACATTGACATCTTAGGAATCAGTGAGCTAAAATGGACAGGGATGGGTGAATTCAACTCTGGAAACCATCATATCTACTACTGTGGACAAGAAAACCTCAGAAAAAACGGAGTAGCCATAATTGTCAATAAAAGGGTGAGAAAAGCAGTAATGGGATATAATCTCAAAAATGATAGAATGATGTCAGTCAGAATACAGGGCAAACCATTCAATATCACTGTAATCCAAATATACGCACCAACCACTAGTGCAGATGAAGCCACAATTGACCAGTTCTATGAGGACTTAGAACACCTCATAGAACAGACACCAAGAAATGATGTACACATTATCATAGGAGACTGGAATGCCAAAGTAGGAAATCAAAAAGTAAATGGAATAACAGGCAAGTTTGGTGTTGGGACACAGAATGAAGCAGGGCAAAGACTGATAGAGTTCTGCCAAGATAAGGCACTGGTCATAGCAAACACTCTCTTCCAGCAACACAAGAGGAGACTTTACACATGGACATCACCAGATGGCCAACATCGAAACCAGATTGATTACATACTCTGCAGTCAAAGATGGAGAACCTCCATACAGTCAGCAAAAACAAGACCAGGAGCAGATTGTGGCTCAGATCACAACCTACTGATTGCAAAATTCAGGCTTAGACTAAAGAAAATAGGGAAAACAATTAGGCCAGACAGATATGACCTAGACAACATCCCTAAGGAATACACAGTGGAGGTGTGGAACAGATTCAATGGCTTGGACCAGATAGACAGAGAGCCAGAAGAATTATGGACAGAGATGCGGGACATCATGCAGGAGGCAGCAAGGAAAACCATACCAAAAGATAAGAAGCGTAAGAAAGCTAAGTGGTTGTCCGATGAGGCTCTTAAAATAGCAGAGGAAAGAAGGGACACAAAAGGCAAAGGAGAAAAGGAAAAATACAGTCACTTGAATACAGAATTTCAAAGAAAAGCAAGGAGAGATAAGGAAACCTACCTGAACAAACAGTGCAAAGAAATAGAGGAAAACAATATCACGGGTAGGACTAGAGATCTTTTCAAAAAAATTGGGGAACTCAAGGGAACATTTAAAGCAAAAATGACAATGATAAAGGACAAAGATGGCAAGGAGTTAGCAGATGCAGAAGAGATTAAGAAAAGATGGAAAGAGTACACAGAGGAACTCTACAAAAAGGACCTCAACACCCCTGATAATCACAATGATGAGAACATTGAACATGAGCCAGACATTCTGGAGAGTGAAGTCAGAAAGGCCCTAAAAAACACTGCAAACAACAGTTGAACTTTTCAAAGCCCTACAAGATGATGGAATCAAATTATTGCATTCTATATGCAAGCAGATTTGGAAAACACAACAATGGCCACAGGACTGGAAAAGATCTGTATACGTTCCACTCCCCAAAAAGGGTAATGCCAAAGAACGTTCAAATGATCGAACAATTGCGCTCATCCCTCACGCTAGCAAGGTGATGCTCAAGATAATACAGGATAGACTGCAACAGTATGTGGAGAGAGAATTACCAGAAGTGCAAGAAGGTTTCAGAAGAGGCAAGGGGACTAGTGACCACATCACCAACATAAGATGGATCATGGAGAAAACAAAGGAATATCAGAAACAAGTCTACTTCTGTTTCATTGATTACACTAAGGCTTTTGACTGTGTCGACCACAACAAAATGTGGCAAGTAATTAAAGAAATGGGAATTCTGGAACACCTTATAGGCCTCATGAGAAATCTGTACATGAATCAAGAGGCAACAGTTAGTACAGAAAATGGAATGACGGAGTGGTTTGGAATAGGAAAAGGAGTAAGACAAGGCTGCATTTTGTCACCCTGCTTATTCAACTTATACACAGAACACATAATGTGTAATGCAGGAATGGAGGAATCACAATTTGGGATCAAAATTGCTGGGAGAAACATCAACAATTTGAGATATGCAGATGATACCACCCTAATGGCAGAAAGTGAAGGTAAAATAATAAAGATGAAGCTAAAGTACTTTGGACATCAAATGAGAAGAGAGGATTCACTTGAGAAAGCCTTGATGCTTGAAAGGGTAGAGGGCAAAAGAAGAAGGGGATGGCCCAAGATGTGATGGCTAGATGGTATTGTAGAGATAATGGGCACAGAGCTGAGCGAGTTGAGGGGGATGGTGGAGGACAGGCATGCCTGGAGGACAGTGGTCCATGGGGTCGCAGAGGGTCAGAATCGACTGTGCAACTGAACAAAAGGAATAGGAAATTTGGCACAGATTCTAATGAGTTTCCATCTTAAGTGGGGAGATAGTACTTCAAATTTTGGCTCCCCAAATCATTATGAAAATAGCAGATTCCCCCAGCATAAGGGTACCTCCACTGAGGTGCAAGCCAGGCAGCGAGGTTTTCACCTCACCTCCCTGACATCTCCTCTTATGGTAAGCTCTAATGGGAACTTGCCATTTGGCTTTGGCAAGGAGGGAGACATCATCTTATAGGCTGCTCACTCCCCATTCCTGGCCTCTTCAGTGAGGCACAAATGGCCCTGCCTTCCACTCTAGGGTTGCAGTGTGAGAATAGCTGATCACTTTGGGGCTGATTTTGGGGGTTTTGCACCAGCTCCCGCTTGATATTGGGAGCAGGAGATTTTTTGCCTATTCCACACTGTCTCTTTGGGGCCATATGGGACAATTTGGGTGGGGGCAAATTAATAGGTCACAACTGGTGGGTAGTGCAGAAGAATGGTAGTTTTGTGAGGTCTCAGAATGTATTTGAAGTGGGCCCAACATTCATTCCCAGGATGGGTTTGCACTAGTGTCTGCCTGATGGTGCTGACCACCTAAGGTCCCAAGGCTTTTGGGGTGGTGGTTGGTCATGTTTAACCCAAGTGGACTGCACACTTTCACAGCTTGGGACTCACCCTAGGAGGGAGCAGTCACATGGATAAGGTGAAATCACCTGGTTCTGTCCCAGGACCCCACACTACATAGGCCCCACTTCAGGAAGGAAGGAATTAATTCCAGTTAAAATTTAACAGTTAATAAAATTATGGCCCTTTGTTAGCTGCAAATAATTTGTCAGTGTCTTTCTTCAAGGAATGGAGGATGGGGGTGGGTGAATAGAAACAGGTAACTCTGCCCTGTTCTAGCCAGAATTGCAGGAATCAGAGTTAGAAGACTTCCTCTTCTTGCTCTGTTGATTCTTCACTCATTATTCCCCTGGTGCAGTGGTTAAACTGGTGTACTGCAGCCAAAATGTTGTGAATTCAGTCCTGACAGAGAGTCAAGGTTCACTCAGTCTTCCATCCTTCCAAGGCCTTTAAAATGTGTACCCAGTATGTTGGGGGCAAAATTCTAATTAACTTGTGAACTGTCCAGAGAGTGCACTAAATGATATACATATAATTTCTATTGCTAATTGCTATTTATAGTCCAGAAAATTCAAATTTCTAAAATGCTATCATATGTTTTGTCCTTTCATTGCAGATTTTGAGCTTTGAGATCTTTCAGTCATCATACATTGACTTAATATCCTAGGATGTGAGGGGTACTCACATACTGCTATGGAAAACCAATGTTCTGCTCTTACTGTCTAAACATTTAATTACCGAAATCCTCTTGCACATCTATGTAATCCATATAGCTTTTGGAAGCAAATTCCCTCAAGCTGAGAAATCACTTGAGGCAATTTCTCAGTTGCAGACCGAGTCACACTCAGTACGCAACAGATGTCAACAATGATTTCTTAACTGAAGGTAATGCATCCCATAAAAGTTAATGCCATTTGTGTTAATAGCAGCACACCTAGGCAAGAGAATTTTGGCCAATGGGAGCCATTTTGTTACAAACAATAAGCCTTTAGACATGGCAGGATGTGTAATCAACAAAATAAATAAGAATAATGATGATACACCATTGCAGTGTCAAAAAGAAAGGTGGCGCGAAATCTAACGGAGTTTGATTACTCTCTCTGTTCAGAATGAGAACAGAATGGACAGGTTTATAAAGAAGATTCCTAACAATTTCATAGTTAAACCCATGGTTCCACTAGAAGTAAAAAAATGTATAAAGGTGGCACTCCATTATGGAAAATTAATAGATTTGCAATGGAAAAGACAGAAAAAAGTATTCCCCCCCTAGTTTGACTAGCAAGAAGTTAGTATATATCTCTTCATATTGTTATTTTAAATATTAGTTTGCTGTTTCTCCATGAAAGCTGATTTATTTGAAATGTTATTGCTTGAAACACCCTAATCTTTTTGTAATAATTCATATGCTGGAGATTACATTTCTGGAAGGCAGCCCGGTGCTGGCTCCAATCCTATTTATGGATTAAAGGATTTGAACTGCCTTGCAAGCTAGATCTCCAATAGCAAGGATAATGTAAACCTGGTTCCATATAAAATGCTTTACAGCTGCAATAGTAACCCCATTAAAGGCAGATTGTTGAAGGATGCTGGACAAGAGGACTTTCTTTTTCATTACAAGGATAGGAGATAGCTTGAGCCCCTGAAGAGCAGGATTTTCTCACATACCCTATTAGGGGAGGTTACTCAGCTTTCTTTTATGTTTTGTTGTGTGTCTGGAAGCTAATTATAAGATCTGTGAGACAGATCCAGGAAATCTTTTTCATGTCTTTTCTTGATTAAGAAATTCCCATTTCATTCAAATAGTTAGCTACTACCAATAGGTAAAAACAGCCCATCTAATTACACTTGTTCTGAACCTGTAGTTGCATAGACATAACAGCACAATCCTCTAGCCATCTACCAAGAAGTATGTCATACTGAACTTTGTAGGGCTTACTCCCATGTAAACAAGAAAAGATGATTGCAATTTCAGCATTGAGATTGTTTGTTTCTAAAACCATATCAAGATGCTGATTTTGTTATGTAAAAACTCCCCTTTTAACCTTTCTCCTCTCTAGCAGAGACCTCATCTTTCTTTCATTTCACATGCAAAAACTGACTGAACAGACAGTTGAGTATTACTTCACTATCATTTACTCAACAGTATCTCCCATTTTATTGAATGCAGCAGACTTGCTATCACTGCCTAACCTTTATTTCTCCTTTTGCTGGTGAATACAACATGCAGTGGTACAAGAGCAATGTTAACTAGAATGAAAGAAAATGTAAAGAAAATAAGAAAGTTTGTATGTTTGAAGTGGTAGTTGTCTTAGTCTCTGCAAGCATATCTGAGAGTAAACAAAATAGAACAGCAAAAAAAAAAAAAAGACAAAAAAATTTGGCACCTTAAAGACTAACTCCTGTATTTAAATGTGAGCTTTTGTAGACCAAGTCACTCTTATGTCTGATAAAGTGGGCTTGGGCCACTAAAGCTCACATTTAAATACAGGAGTTAGTCTTTAAGGTGTCACAATTTTTTTTGTCTTTTTTTGGTGTTATGTTTTGTTCACTCTCAGATAAGAAAGTTTGTGTTTACTAAAGAGATAGAAAAGGTAATAGGAATTGTAATTCTAGCTATCTGACAATATGTCCAGACTGTTCTTTACAGGACAGTCATGACTCACTCGTTTTCGGGTTGCTTGAGGGCAAGGGAGGGGCTAAGATACATTTAGCCTATTTCCCTTGTCTAGACACTCCAAGCAACCATTTGTCTAAGACACTTAACCATATGGGCAAAAGAAACAGTTCACCTGCTCTTTTGTTAAATTATTAACCCCCCATCCATTCATGCCCGGAACTGCGCATGCATCAAACTTCCATTTGACGCATGTGCAATTCTATTTTTTAGTGTGCATGCATCAAATAGATGCATGACATCATGATGTCGGTTACGTCCATGATGTCTATGACATCACAGTGGGGTAGCGGGAATTTTGACAACCCACCACTGGCCATAGCACACAACATCCTGCAGTGCAACTGGTTGGAGAAATGCATGGATAAAGAGACCAAGCTGGTCAGACTGGAGACTTGCCCCTCCTCAGAGGAACAGTGGAACTGTTTAGTTGCAAGCTCCAATCCAACATCCCTTGGCCGGTAAGAGGAATTGGACTATAGCCACAGGTGGATGCTTTTGCATTATAATGTTTTCTACTATGATGTGTGTTGTTCTACTGTATGATATTTATTGAACCTTATTGCTCTGTTGCACTACATGCCGTGGTATTTTGATTGTACTGTAATGTCTATTGATGTGTAATGTGTACTGACCTACTATATGATATTTACTGTACTTTACTGTTTTGTTATATTGTATGCCATTGTATTTTTGTTTGCACTTTAATAGTGATATTAGGGGACTTTGTGAGCCACTCTGAGTTGGTTGCTACCGAGGAGAGCGGGATACAAATCTAAGTAAGTAAGTAAGTAAGTAAGTAAGTAAGTAAGTAAGTAAGTAAGTAAGTAAGTAAGTAAGTAAGTAAGTAAGTAAGTAAGTAAGTAATATGCTGACAGCGTTCACTAGCCCTGAATGTCCATTAGTCATATTGAATGTTGACAGCAGAACCAGCCATTCTGGCTGTAAGCCATTCCTACCTGCCATTCATAGTGTCCAGAGGCACTGGAAGTGATGTATTTTTGTGTGCTGCAACAAAGTACAACTCCTTGATGAGAAACTCTTGAGGGAAGGTTGTAGTGCTCCAAAACCCATGAAGTCTGGACACATAGAGCCTAGATTCCCCCCAAGAGCTGAAAAGAGTGCTCTAAGTGATCATCTGGATATGTTCCAAATTGGAGATGCCAGGAACCATGGCTGCCTCTTTTATCTCTGGAGAACAAAGGCGACATTTTTCTTCAAACAACAAGGGAGAGGTGTGAGAAGTAACACAGTGACATCAGCAACCCTAAGAATAGCGAACTAAAGTCAAACAAAGGTCAGCACAGGTCTGAAAAAATGAAAAACAATCTCAGAAACTTGATGCTGCAATGGAATGATACTTATATACCACCCCATAGCACTTAGTGGGATGTTCCAGAGGGAAATTAGCATTTTGCCCCCAACATACTGGATACTCATTTTACCTACCTCAGAAGGATTGAAGGCTGAGTCAACCTTGAACTCTTCTCAGGATTGAATCCACAATTTTCTGACAGCAGTACAGCAGTTTAACCCCTGTGCCACCAAAGCTCCTGGTGGATAAGATCCTCTTTCTTTACTTTTCCCTATGCAAAGGCTTTTATCTTCTCAAGAATAACATGATTTGCATATAGACATTTGGAAATGCCTTTATATTTTGGATGAGAAGTACACTAGTACCCCGGATAACGTTATGACTTGGTTCCACAAGTCCCGTCGTTATCCGGTTTTTAACGTTGTGCGATACATTGATCACACAATGTTAAAAAAAGCCCTGTTTCCCTGGAGGCTGCAGCAAGCCAGAACGTCGGGATTTGAATCCTGACATTTTGGCTTGCTGCAGCCTCCAGGGAGGTGGGGGAACTTTGGAAACAGCTTGGATCGGGTCTCCCCACCTCCCTGGACCCGGCTGGGGGGGGAGTCAGAGACCCCAAAATTGGTTTAAAAAAAAGGATTTTTTTTACCAATTTTGGGGTCTCTGACCCTCCTGCCGGGTCCAGGGAGGTGGGCTTCCCCGACATCCTCAGCCAGTGCAGCAAGCCAGAATGTCGGGTTTCGAACTCTGACATTCTGGCTTGCTGCACTGGCTGAGGACGTCGGGGAAGCCCAGAAATAGCTTGGATCGGGTCTCCCCACCTCCCTGGACCCAGCGGGGAGGTCAGAGACCCCAAAATTGGTAATTATGGACTTTTTTTTACCAATGTTGGGGTCTCTGACTCCCCCTCCCCCCCGCCAGGTCCAGGGAGGTGGGGAGACCCGATTCAAGCTGTTTCCAAAGTTTCCCCCACCTCCCTGGAGGCTGCAGCAAGCCAAAATGTCAGGATTCGAATCCCGACATTCTGGTTTGCTGCAGCCTCCAGGGAAACAGGGATTTTTTTAACATTGTGTGATCAATGTATCGCACAACGTTAAAAACCGGATAAAAGAGGGTGGGGGAACTTCAAAAATAGCGCGCATCAGCTCTAGGGGGGTCGGGAGGCCCGATGCGCGCTAATTTTGAAGTTCCCCCACCCTCTTTGAGGCTGCAGCAAGCCAGAATGTCGGGATTCGAACCCTGACATTCTGGCTTGTTGCACTGGCTGAGGATGTTGGGAAAGCCCAGAAACAGCTTGGATCGGGTCTCCCCACCTCCCTGGACCCCGCGGGGGGGGGGTCAGAGACCCCAACATTGGTAAAAAAAATGTCTGTTTTTTTTTTACTAATTTTGGGGTCTCTGACCCCCCCGCCGGGTCTAGGGAGGTGGGGAGACCCGATCCAAGCTGTTTCTGGGCTTCCAGAATGTCGAATCCCGGTTCGAATCCCGACATTCTGGCTTGCTGCACTGGCTGAGGATGTCGGGGAAGCCCAGAAACAGCTTGGATGCTGTCCCCTGCCTGCTCCAGAAAGATCAGAGGACCCGATCTACAGCTGCAGGGTGGCTGGGGAAGCTGACAGGGACTCCCTGTCAGCTTCCCTAGCCACCAGCCCTTGCCTCCGCAGCTGTGGGGTGGCTGGGGAAGCCAACGGGGGAGCCCCCCGCCAGCTTTCCAGCCTCCCCACCCCTGCCTCCATAGCTGCAGGGTGGCTGGGAAGCTGAACGGAGAACCCCATTCAGCTTTCCAGCCACCCTGCTGCTAAGAACGACTGTATCGGATAACGTTAAAAATCGCGTTATTCAATACAAGATTTTTCCGAAAATCTTGTAACGTTATGCGGTTTTCACGCTATACGGTACTCACGTTATCCGGGGTATTACTGTGTATGTTCATTTTTTAAAAAGCAAAACATGGAATAAAACATAAATGATGTACAGTATTTATTTACCCAGTTCTGAGTACTTACCTGTTTGAATATGGGTTAGAATCCCTATGGATTTAACTATGTCAGTGCTGAAAGAATTCACCCTCCTAGATGAGAATCTATCAGCACCAGGAAATCTAACCTGGAATCTATCGGTACCCTATCAGCACCTGGAAAATAGATGGGGAAGAAGTAGAAGCAGTGACAGATTTTACTTTCTTAGGATCCAAGATCACTGCAGATGGAGATTGCAGCCATGAAATAAAAAGGCGACTGATTCTTGGGAGACAAGCTATGAGAAACCTGGGAAACATAGTGAAAAGTAGAGACATCACATTGCAAACAAAAATTCGTATAGCCAAAGCAATGGTATTCCCGGTGGTAATGAATGCTGTGATAGCTGGACCATTAGGAAAGCTGAGCTCAGAAGAATAGATGCCTTTGAAATGTGGTGTTGGAAGAGAGTTTGGAGAGCACCCTGGACAGTGAGGAGAACAAATAGGTCAATCTTAGAAGAAATCAACCATGAGTACTCCTTAGAAGGACAAATAGTAAAAATGAAGCTGAAATACTTTGGACATCAAACGAGAAGAGAGGATTCACTTGAGAAAGCCTTGATGTTGGGAAAGGTGGAGGGCAAATGAAGAAGGGGGCGACCAAAGATGAGATGGCTAGATGGTATTGTAGGCACAATCAGCACAAAGCTGGGCAGATTGAGGAGGATGGTGGAGGACAATGGTCCATGGGGTCACAAAAGGTCAGAATCTACAAAGATTATAATTACACAAAAGATTTCTGCCAACTGCTTGAAATTACAAATGTTTTTGTGAATTTGTGTCACTTTTTGCCCAAACCTCACAAAAATGGAGAGGGGGAAGTTTGGAAAAGCTTGCATTCTACTCGCAAAACCTTGGGATTTTCACAAAATTGAATGTTTCTAATACAAAGTGCAATACTTTCCTGTAAAATCAAAAGGTTATGTTGAAGGAAAATATAAGTTTATTCACATTTTTTCAAGAATCAGAAAATCCCACAGTGGCTATGAGAGAGTTAGCAAAACAAAAAGACAAAAAAAAAACAACCCCACATTGTGGCACTTTAAAGACTAATTACTGTACAGTATTTTAATGTTCTCTTGTGTGGATCAAGTCCACTTCATCAGACATAACAGTGAGACTTCGTGACATAAGATACAGAGATGCAGAATGGTTGGTAAGCACAACAGGTAAATATAAAAATCAATCTGGGGTGGGGGTTTAAAACTGTTAATACACCTCTGGTTGTTATTGAGATTAGTTGTGAAGTTTCACCCTGTTGTATTGCAAATACTGTAGTTACTATATGGCTGCAAGACAAACATTGTGTCATTACACATTTGCTAATGAGTTTACCCTTCAGGCTTAGCATCTATTGGCAATAGTGTGAGTGACCAAGGATGCCTCGTGGGTGACAGCAGCCTTTTATAGATGTGGTTCCACCCAGATTATTGCCGCCAGTCTGTCTCGTTCCGGGAATGGGTGCGAGCAAAGTGCAAGCCAAAAGATATCCTTTCGGCGTGCGGGCATTTCAAAACTTTGAAGTATCCAGATACTCTTAACATGAGATGGAGAAAAAGCTGTGAATATTCACAGCTATAGATTTTAGGTGCAACTACTCAGACAAGTGTGGCAGGACAAGTGTGGGGATCCAGGAATGGGGGATCCCATGTGGGGTGGCTAGTCTAGAGATAATCCACCCTTTCTGATCATACCCCCGATACTGTTTTAATTTTCATGAATTTTTTTAAAAAATTAAATATTGATATGTCTTTAATCTATGCTGTAAGCCGCCAAGAGTCGGGCTTGTCTGATTGGGGCGGGATAGCAAATCTGAATAGTAAAGTAAAGTAAGTAAAGTAAAGTAAGCTAACAGAATTGATTGAGACTTAACCTCTATTTATCTAGACACTGACTGTAGCCTACAACAGTCTGTTTCTAAAGGGGTTGACATTGTGTGATTTTCCTTGCTTCCTTATGCATTCATTACTGTTATTCTGGCAACTTAAACTCTTTTTGCAATGTTGTTGTTCTTAAAGCAGGAGTGCCCAAACTTTTCAGCCCGTGGTCCAGTCATGTGGTTCAGGGGGCCATATGGGCATGTTTTATTTCCACTTCTGGGTGCAAGGAGGGCTTCATGGGCTGGATGAATTGGCATTGGGGGCCGTATCCAGGCCACGGGCCATAGTTTGGGCACCCCAGTCTTAAAGGGTCTGAACTCTAATTGAAACAAAATCCTCTCCTTCAGATTGATCAGCTGCATAACTGAAACAGCTGTGTACATGCCTCTACGACACAGGTGTTTTGGATTTGTTTTGAATTTGTTGTTGATCACACAGCCAAATGATGTCAGAGATGTGTTGTGGAATTTTATTTAAATTGTCATTGTGACTGAGAATGCATTAGGACAGCAAATTTCCTACTCTCCTGCTGTATGGCTTACTGTGAAATTGAAGTGGCAGATGGAGACATGGAGATTTGTGAAATAGGTGTTGTAGCTAAAATAAATTTCTGTTCAGGTTTGTCTAAAATGATCTAACATTACCTATACAGTACTGTGCTTGTGCTTACTGATTTTGCCACAGAAACATCAATCTGCTGCTCTCTTCTTCTTCTTCTTCTTCTTCTTCTTCTTCTTCTTCTTCTTCTTCTTCTTCTTCTTCCTCTTCTTGCTATCAATAGCTGCTGTATGATCTATCAGACATAACTTAAGAAATGACTGTATTTTTAATCAACTTAACTTACAAAATACATGAGACATGGGTACATAGATTTCTTAAACATGCTTTTAAATCATACAATTGGATCTGGTTACAGCCTCTCTTCACTTCTTCCTTACTTAGAAAAGTTGGACATGGATGAAGAGCCTATGATGTATATGTCCCAACAATTCCTCCACAATTTGCATTTTCCAATGTCTAGAGTAGGGCTACAGTATACACACATTCTAAATAAAGTCCTACACGTTGAATCAGATGGCTCATATATATTAAGGGGAGATTGCAAGTTTTGGAGGTTTTCAATTTAGGAACATATTTTGTAACAAGCATATCAGGAAAAAAAATAAAAAACACTGTAACACTTTAAAGACTAACTGCTATATTTTTATTGTTAGCTTTCGTGGATCAAGTCCACTTCTTCAGTCTAACATGGCTACTATTCCAAAAAAATTTTTAGTAACAAAACATACAGACCTTGAAAATTTTACTTTTCTGAACTTCACACAACATCACAGAAACATTTTCAAACTATGTGAACATAATGGGAAGACTACCAATTTTATAAAGCAAACAGGAGTCAACTTGCACATAGTGAAAAACATTGATGTGAGGTGTTTTTTCCCTTTATCTGTTACAGCATCAGAGTACAATTTATATACTGAACTGATGAGGCATGATATAGTGGTACATCTGGAAATGCAGGGGCTCATCCTGATAACTCCAACAGTGACCACTCCAAAATGAGAGTCCAAACAGACAGGATGCTAAATCAGTGCATATCAGTAAAACAGGAACAGATCTCAATATCTCATTCATACCAAATTATCCTTGAGCATTTTGCACTACAACAGGAATTGCTTGCAACAGTATAATGTTGTATATTGAGGAGAAATCCTTTCTCCACCAGATATGGAGATGATGCAATGGTCCCTGTTGTTAAAAAAAGTCAACCCTGCAAGACATGGCTCCATCACATCACTGATGGTGAGAGATTAAATGAAGTATTATTTCACATAAGCACATGATTAAATTATGGAGTTTAGTAGCACAGCTAGTTCACATGCCTTTTAAAAAGACCAGTTCGTGGAGGACCTAGCTTTCAAATTAAACTAGACATGATGGCTGAACCACAGACATTATGCATCTGAATACTACTTCCTAGTGACTAAATTGCTATTGTTCTGATATACAGTTGTATATGTTGGTGGATTTTCCATCAACAAAGGGGTCTTCACTCTGGAAAGCAAGTTCCTGCTGTAGAGAATACTTTGGTGTGATTCAGTAGAATATGTCTTGCATTCCCCATCTTAACTTTCTCCTGGCCTGTAATAAAGAAAATGATGATGATTTTTTAAAAAAGCAATTGCAACAGTTGCTTATGGAATGGATAATATCTGCACACTGTGTACTGACTGTGCTCCACAGAACTGCAAATAGCTTGTTTTCTTTCTTCTTCTTGTAATGATGCCTGACCAACAAATGTAGCAGCTAGCTTCAAGCTGATGAGTAACTGGCTTTTACTCAACCAACTGTGGAGGCAGCTGAGAATCCTACTCTCCCTCCATTTTAGGGATTTGTTCAGTTTCTCATAAGAAGCTCTCTTTCCTTCTCTTATTTTTCTGGATTCCTACTGTCCAGCTGGCATAGCTTTGATAGTTGAGTGTTTTTGTTCAATAATGAAAGGAACCAAATGCTACATGAAGTTCAAGTCATCAGAAGCTGGCTTTGTGTATAGTCATTAACAATTTCACAGAAGCTTTACACATAGAATGCTCAGAGTAGAAGCAGTGACATTCCTGGAATGGTTTTGCAGCTACACAGTGATATCAGGTGGAGCCCCAACCTTGCCTGCCAGTCAAATCTTTGAGCAACTCCACACACCACATAGTTATACTCTCATTGCCAGGGTTTCTCTTTTCTTTTGGCATCAACCTTTGACCTTCAACCCACTCAGGTCCCCAGCTTCCAATGACTGTAGATTGAGAAATATTTTATTATTTATTTATTATTTAATAGTTCAAATTTATATTGCTGCCCACTCGCCGTGGCAACTCAGGGCGGCTTACAGACAATACATTACATTACAATACAATGCAATATGTTGGGGTGGGCACAGGGCGGCAAGGTCCTCAACCTGCCCTGGCTTCTCCTTCCCCTGGCAGTTGGTGTAGGCACAGGGGCACAGGGCGGCAAGGTCCTCAACCTGCCCTGGCTGCTTCTTCCCCTGGCAGTTGGTGTAGGCACAGTGGGAGGGGTGGCAAGGTCCTCAACCTGCCCTGGCTTCTCCTTCCCCTGGCAGTTGGTGTAGGCACAGGGGCAGGGGCGGCGGTGGCAAGGTCCTCAACCTGCCCTGGCTTCTTCTTCCCCTGGCAGTTGGTGTAGGCACAGGGGGAGGGGCGGCAAGGTCCTCATCCTGCCCTGGCTTCTTCCTCCCCTGGGAGTTGGTATAGGCACAGGGGGAGGGGCGACAAGGTCCTCATCCTGCCCTGGCTTCTTCCTCCCCTGGCAGTTGGTGCAGGCACAGGGGGAGGGGCGGCAAGGTCCTCATCCTGCCTTGGCTTCTCCTTCCCCTGGCAGTTGGTGCAGGCACAGGGGGAGGGGCGGCAAGGTCCTCATCCTGCCCTGGCTTCTTCCTCCCCTGGGAGTTGGTATAGGCACAGGGGGAGGGGCAACAAGGTCCTCATCCTGCCCTGGCTTCTTCTTCCCCTGGCAGTTGGTATGCACATATATGTCAGACATAGTACTCCCAAACCAAGGGCATGTTTGGAAAGATAAATCTTGTTTCTCCTTAATTAGTTTTCACTAAAAGTAAAATCTGGAGAAATGAAGTCACTTATCTTATGTAGCCGTTTATGGGCTGAACCTGTATTTCCTGTATCCACAGTGATTTTGAACATCCTCTGAGCAATCAGTGCATCAATTGTGTTTCTCAACTTGATGGGTACCAAAAAAATAAATAGCAGGCAACATTTTTAATCTGTTTTTAATCTTTTTTAGATTTTAATTTTAAATTTTAACAGTTTTAAGGTTTTTAAATGGAAGCTTCCACTTCCTAATTCTGGGCTCTATCTGCCCAGAGAAGGATAAGACTAATGTCCTCTGGCCGGGAGGAGGAATGGACTTCAGCTGTTTGTGCTGTGTTGTTGTTGTTTTTCTGATTGTAAGCCACCCTGAGTTGCCATGGCAAGTGGGCGGCAATATAAATCTAAATAAATAAATAAATAAATTGTCTGTTTGTTTGATATTACTCCCAATGTGTTACAACGTCTGAGACAAAAATGTAAAGCACTGACAAATTTGTTGGGAGAATGTTGCAGCTGCTTGTGTGTGTTTGTGTGTATAAAAAAATCCCCTACATGGCAAGTAATTGAAACTTAGGGACATTGCTTACACTTCTTTTGAGGGTAATGTCATTGAATGTCTACACTGAAAGTCTAGTTCTGTTTTCATTCTTCAACAAAACATAACTCCGGGGCACTAAAACGTTGTGTCAGGGCAAACAAGGGTTAAAAGAGCAACATAACACGTCAGTATATGGCTACTGGGAATAAAATTACTACATGACACAACTTTCTAAATTTACCTCTGCATCCTTGTCTTTGAATGCTTCTGAAACAAATGCATTTTTACTCCGCTCCAACATTTTGTTCTGCAGACATTAGCTGCATATTTATTTTCTTCTCCATCTCCCTTTCCACACACCATCCAATGCTTTACAATGTACAAACAGGACATTTGCTCTGGAGCTGAATATTGTCTTCACTCCTAACACTGATTTTCTGATATGCCAGTGAATTCCTCATCCATAGCCATTATGCTCCTGCGAGGTAAACAACATAGATGATCCATCTTTCTTTTTGACAATATTATGCTCCCTTTCCCAGGAAGGGACTCTGAATTATAATATCCTTTATTTATCAGTAGGGTTTTTATAGCAACGATGGTAAGACTCTTATCCTTTATCTTTCTCTTCTTTGGGTTTTGTTTGTTATGAATGTCACTTTTTATTTATCAAGATCATCTTCTGATTCCTCAGTAGACACTGCTAAAAAAGGCTTTATGACTTCCAGTCTGCCAAGACAGAGTCTCTATAGAACACAATTCTCTTCACATATTCAGGAGGTAGAACACGACAACTTGCTGTTTTTCCTCAAAGAAATAAACAAACCTGGTGACTAAGGAGCGTTCCTGATGGCTAAAGTACCACAGGCTAAGTTAGTAATTTTTTTAATATATCAGCCTTCAGAGTTTACAAAAGGGGGAAGAAAATTACAACTCTGTGTAGCAAGCTGAGGCAATTCTGCAAGACCTGTTTTGGTTTTGGTTTAGTTTCTTGACTTTGAAGTTCCCTGAAGCATATCTTTCATCCATAGTCATCTTAAAAAAAAAATACTACATCACATTTAATCTTGTAGCACATAATCACTGATTTCTTTTAGTTACAACTGGTGTGTATGCCTGACTCTGTGTAAGAAGAAATCGCTATGCTAGAATATGCAGCAAAAATAAAAGCTTTTTACAATGGCTATGCAGAGGCTGCTTGGCTTGCTCTGCACCCAAATAAAGGGCACACTTATAGAGCCAATCTGACCTCTGTCCTTTCAGTGACACTTCTGGTCAAATCCTGGTCCTGAACCATTACTATACGTATCTGTATTTTGGAGTTGTTGAGGCCCCATCCCTATGAATGGGGAAATGTAAACAGCAGGGCCAAGTCATAGACTGAAAGATATAGGCAGAAATGAGGGTCAGAAGGAAGTTGAACATGCCTTTGGCTGAAACTACTTACAAGCCCTCTGGGACTGTAAATTCAATATGTTTACAAAGCTGTTTGATTAGATCTTAGCAGTGCAGGCACAAAGGTTTTCAGAAGATCCAGGTATACTTGGATGTTTGAGTAGAGTTTGTATGTGCTGCCTCCTGCCAATGGTTTCAGCCCTCACTTAAGGAAGCTTAGCACCTGTTTAGGGCCTGCTTTTCTTTTGGTTTCCCCATATGTCACATTTCTGCCTAGCAAAATTGAACACTTTTACAAAAAGTGTACATACATCTTTGTAAGAAGGTGTTTCTCTTTCTTGACATTTAAAGAACCCAATTAGACACTTGAGACTACAATGCATGGTCCATTTCATCTTACTGAAATTTTAAGTCTGGTATGAGTAGGAAAAGAAGTAAATGAAATTGTTAATCTCTAGATTTATTATTTCACTGATATAGCAAATGTGACAAAATAGCTAGAAATATACAGCGGTACCTCACTTAAAGAGCATAATGCATTCCACAGGATTACTTTTTAAGTGAGTTTGCTCTTCAAGCGAAACACCATTGTAAGTAACCAATTGTGACTTCTGGCGGGGGGTGTTGGGGTGGATTGCAACCCCCAATTTAGTTGTTAAGCAAGTTTTTTGTTGGGTTTAGGTGTTAAGCGAGGTGACCATTCAGGGAAAATTCTGCTCTTTAAGCAAGTTAGTTTTTGAGCAAGGTGCTTTTTATGCAGGTTTTACTGTAATTTATCTATTTATCCTGCACTGTTTACATACAAAACAGGATATAAGAGGTTTGTTTTAACATGACAAAGGGTATAGAAGTGAAGGGAGTTAGATATTTCCTCTAAATTATCCTTTTGTGCCCCAATGCCTAAGCATTTTCCTTAGCTCAGTTCTTACACCTGATATAAGCCAGACTGGAGAGAAAGAAAAATAGCAACTTTAAGGCAATAGAACACAAGAAGGCAAGTTTGAAGAAAAATATAGTTGTACAGTTCCCAGGACTGTATCATATTAAAATCCCAGTTGCTGGAATTGTATCATATTTAAATTCTAATCCACCTCTTACTTTACACATAGCCAAAAGAGAGTTCAAGCTTCATTCTAAGTTCTACTACACAGCACAGAATTATCAACTTTTTAAAAAGCTGTTGTGAAAAAAGATAGACATACTTGATGCTAGTGACTTCTTGGATCAATGCAGTAACCAATAAAGAAGTAGAAAAGGAAATGAGCAAAGACTAAGAAATGGTCAAATACTTAAAATGTAGAAAGCTAGAACACTTTGATTACCTAATGAGGAAAGAAAAATATAGATTATTACAGCTAATGATTCAAAATAAAATGAGTGCAAAAGAACTGCAGGAAAGAAAAGGATTTCTTGGCCAATGAAACATAAAGACTGGTTTGGATCAAGCACACCATCATTGCTGCTTGCTGGCACATCACAAATCAAAGCAGCCATGATGACATCCAAACTGCTCTAAGAAAGAAGTAATAATAAAAAGGCAGACAGTTGAAATTAATACAGTCAAACCTCGCATAAAGAGTGCCCTGCTTAAAGAGTAACTCGCTTAAAGAGCAGAATTTTCTCTGAATGTTCGCTTCGCTTAACAAATAAAACCAGCCAAAAACTCCCTTAACAAATAAATCGGGGTATGTAATCCCCCCCCGCCGCCAGAAGTCACAATTGGTCACTTACAATGGTGTTTCGCTTAAAGAGCAAATTTGCTTAAAGAGCAATTCCATGGAATGCATTATGCTCTTTAAGCGAGGTATAACTGTACATGTGATTGTCCCCACCATGCTTGATTTGAGCCTCCAACTTCAGGCAACTGGTGATCAGGTAACTGCCGTGGTGGGCAGCCAAAAAATTTACTACCACACTGTGGGCGGAGCCAATGGCATGATATCATGCGCAGAGCCAATGTCATGGACAGAGCCAAAGTAAAAAAGCCCATACAATAAGTACAGTTGTACCTTGCTTAAAGAGCATAATGAGATCCACGGGATTGCTCTTTAAGCGAATTTTTGATTGTAGTACAGTAGTAGTACAGTACTTTATGAGTATCTGGAGATCTCTAAGTTCCCTACTTCTCTTTTAGAGGCTGAATTCTCTGTTTTCTATTAGTTTTGTGTTATGCACCATGTTTCAGTGTTACAGTGTGACAAATAGCTCATGATAGCAGGATTATTTTGAGTTTCATTTACATTACTTGAAAAACAACCTGTTAACACAAAAACAAATCTTTGATTCTGATTCCATCCCTAACTCATGAGAGATGATGCTGTGCTCTGAGATGACTAAAACAATATTACCATTGATGGTGAAACTCAAATCCTGTTTTTGTTACTTTTTGTAAGTAACAACATTTGTATGGACACTTCTTCTTCTTCAGCTGCTGTATCTGTTCCAGATATTGGCTATCATCCTGGTGATAGTCTTCCTATTCTTAACTCCTTGGAACAGTTCTTCTGAGGGCATGGCACACCAGGCTCTCAGGTTCTTCAGCCATGAAGTTCATCTACATCCAAGGCATCTCTTCCAAGGATCATTCCTTGCAGATCAAGTTGGAGAATTCTTTACTTTATGTTGTTCCTCATGATATGGCCAAGGTATTGGAGATTCCTTTGTTTAATGGTCCTAAACAGTTCTTGTTTTTTATCCATCTGGCACAACACTTCTGAACACTAGTTTCTAAAATTACTGCCAAAGCACATACTACATGTGTTTCTGTGATTCATTTTACTGGATAGGTTTTTTTCTCTTGTAAAGAAAGCACAGATGGGAAGCTAGAATTTTGAACAAAAAGATGCTGTCATGTGGTTTGATAACTATGATGGGAGGGAGGGACAGAAAAATTTTGGTAACAGGAAAGATGATGAATCCTTTCCCTAATATGCCTATTCAAAATCCCTCCCCACCATACAAATTGCTTTCATTAATATGGGAAAGGATAAGAGCATCCATGGTTCCCTCCCATTGAAGAGAAATTCGCTGACAGATGGTTTTGAGTAAAACCAGAGAGGACAAAGAAATGGGAGCATAGGAAACCTCCTACCAGGTAGGATAATTGGTCTGTATTCCTTTATATTGTCTCTATGAACTGACAGCAACCTCTACAGGAATAAACTACACATCACTTTAAAGATGTAACTTTTTTAAAAAAAATCCATGGAAGTAAGAACCAAGAATGTAATCAACACAGAATGTCAGGGGGCATGATGTTATCTTCATCCAGGGAAAGGATAAAATGGTATATAGCTTCTGTCCCATGTACAGAAGCTAATTAGATGGACAGTAGTACGTTACCATAACAGTGACAACAAGATAGTATCCTCCAACATGCCTGGTGACCATAGCTTAATTTAGAGGGTACAGTTTAAGCTTTGTCGTACTCAGGACTTTGCTGTCAATGAGAGAGGAACGGCCAGGGGCACAGAAAGGACAGTTTAAAGGCTACCATCTAGTACAGTGATGGCTAACCTTAGCACTGCAGGTGTTCTTGGACTTCAATTACCAGAAGCCTAAGTCAGCACTTCTACTGGCCAGGGCTTTTGGGAATTGAAGTTCAAGAACACCTAGAGTGCCAAGGTTAACCATCACTGGTCTAGTGTCTCCCAACCAGGAATTTACTGCCTATGGTAGTCACCTCATCCTGCTTTATGGAAGGGGTGGTCCTAACTCTATATTTTACACTGTACACTGGGATTGGGATATAAATATAAATATTCCATAGAAATGACATAAAACAAATACAATACTGATTTGGGAAAGACAGTTAGATCCCCCCCCCCCTCCTTCAACCTGCTCAGTACTCACACCAAGATCAAGAAGCATTTAGTACTAGAGGAGCCTGCAAATGCAACCCATATTCTCACAAGCTTTGTAGATGATTTGATTTACTTGATTTGCCAGCATGTACAAGGAGCCCCAGGAAAGAGGCTTCCTGTAGCAAACTGGAAGGATCAGTGCAGCATCTGTGCAGAATAAAATGGTTTTCACTTTCATGCATGAATGTCTTTCGTCCTTTTTTTTTGTCCTTCATGATAATTCTAATAATCAGATAAAATATTCTGAAAACCATCTAATTGCAAGCAAGATCAATTGTCTTTCATTATATCACACAGTGCTCTGATTAGAGAACCCCCTGCTGTGTATGTTAAGTATTTGCTAAGGCATGAGAAGGTTGCCTCCATCCATACTCTTCTCAAATGCTCTGATGAATTAGTAGGTGAAAAAAATGAATGGAAAACACAAGATTCCATTTTGCTAAGTATAAAGCCACCCTCTCCTATTCCAGCATTGTTTTGTAAAAACCAAGATAAAATTAAGATTTCCTTCATGAATTCACAATGTGTGTGACAGCATGTGTGCAGACAGGGATGCCATGCTGGTTCTGTTTACATGCAGAAGCATCCTAAGTCATACAGATGTCCATCAAAATTCCATCTAAGACTCCATTAAATGTTTGGGCTGTCAGCCAGAGCATGGCTGCATCAAAAAGACTGGGATGAATGATTACAGAACCATTTAGACACCATTAACAGAACAATTTTGTCTGCAGGGTGTTTGGGTGCGTTTTAAACAGAAAAGTGGAATAAAATGAAGACGGAATTTTCTACTTATAAGTCATGGTGACGTATTCATGGCAGAGCAATTCAGCAGAATCCATCTGATTGTCAATATGCATTCAGCCCAACAGAGGTAGCCCAACAGATTTCAGCTGCAGAGAGCACATATTCATCTATATTGATCAATAAATAGCATTTACAAATGGAAATATGAAAAAAATAAACTCCAACTACAAAAGTTTTCAAAAAATGTCTCTGGGCAATCTTGTTTGTTAAAATACCACAGTATCTTAGATCCCTCTTGAAGGCCCAGAAATGTTGGGATAGTGACATCATAACCCAGGGGGGCCAAAACCTTTTTGGGCCGTGGGCCAGTCATGTGGTTCAGTGGGCCAGTCATGTGGTTCAGCAGGCTGGTCATGTGGTTCCTCCCACTGGAGGTGGGAGTAAAACATGCCTTGCAATCTGTTTTGCAACAGAATGAGATAGATTTTTAGGCTGTCATTTTCTCTGCTTAAACCAGAGGTGCCCAAACTATGACCTGTGGGCTGGATCCGGGCCCCAATAGCAATTCATCTGGCCCACACCACCCTTGCTGCTCCTGGAAGTTGAAGTAAAATGTGCCTGTATGGAGCAGCAAGGGTGGCATGGGCCAGATGAATTGGTGTCGGGGACTGGATCTGGCCCACAGGCCATAATCTGGGCACCCCGTCATAACCTATCACTTCCCTGGTGACATAGAATGGTTTCCAAAACTTCTCTGTCTACACATAGATGGTAGCAGATTATTTGTGCCTTCCAGTGGCCATTATTAACTTTAATTCTGACCTAAATAAGAAAAAAAATAAGTTCTAAAAATGTTATTGAAACAAAATTACTCCACATTGGTACTGAGTAAATCCAACAAGTTCAACTATTCCTAATATAGAGACCATTATGTTGTACCAGCCTCCATATAGAGGTGACCATTTAGAAGTCACTCTGAAAAAGAAAGAATCCCCATTTATTACAAAGGACTGTCCTGATAATCAAGGGAAGGGTATCCTACAGAATTTAGGGAAGGTGGCATAGCCAAGATAGTCTTTTGCAATTAAAAAATTACCAAAGATCTTGCAGCACATCAAAGACAAACTCCTTTTGTGATCCCTGCATCTTATTTCAACAGGTGCAGGAGATTATGCAGTATAGTACCTCGCTGAAGAGTCTTCCATTATTTAACCATGTACAGTATAAAGTTTAAATGGGATAAGCTTCTATTTTCTAGCTTTGCAGACCAAAGACTGAAGGGCATCAGTGAACAACATATAACAATAATTGCATATCATCATGCTGACCTATGGCAACCCGTGTTCAGGGTTGTCTAGGAAGGGAATAGACAGGTGGTTTATCATTCCCTTCTTCTTGTAATACCCTAGGACTGTGCAGCTTGCCCATGACTACAGGCTGGGCTCTTCTTTTTTTAACCACTACACCACAAGGATGTTCTTCTGATAGTACATGCCTCAGGAGTCAAACCTGCCAACCATATCATACCCTTTTCAAATTCATTAATGCTTGAAAAAGACATTGATAACCAGCAGGAAATTGGAATCTTGAGACTCTGTGAGCTGTCTGCTTTTTTTTAAAGCCACCACTTTCTCAAACTGTGAGTAAAATGCATGAAACTGACTCATCAGCACATAAGAAGAATTCTGCTGTGTCACGCCAATGACCAATACAATTTATAGATGGGGAAAATATACCCTATGCAGTACATTTGGCCCAAGTCTTTTTTTGTGTGTGTGTGCCCCCCCCCCCCCGGCTTCAAAATGTTCCTGCAGTGCCCCGAGATGGGGAAATAAGAGAGTTTTTGAAACAAAGGATAGTGTTTTTCTTCTCTAGGAAGATTGCAGAACTGGCTTTCTTTTAAAAAAATATGTACCATCCCTAATGCCTCCAAAATCAGAGTTGACATCCAATCACTTCCAGTTTAAATCCTCTCCTTTATTTATTAATAATTTTTTTAAAAAAACTATTTTTCATCTGCTGCAAAGCTACAAGACTGCTAGGACAAAATTTTGACCCTTAGGAGAGTCAACCCAGGCATGAGGCAGTGAACTGTGTTTTCCCCCCTTTTTCTGTTGTAGCATTCTTGGCATTCTTCTATCCTTGCAGAGGAGCAGAATGCCACATCTGTAACTATCCCACCAAGCATGCCCATTCCCCACCCCATTATATTTCAACATGCCAGTTTTCAGGAGCAAATCATTTGCCAGAGAAATAGTAACATAGCCAAGCTCACTCAACCAGGCTCACAACAGAACTGAAGAAGATTTAGCTGGATTTCTTCACGCTCAACTATACTTACTTGGTTACTTGTTTGATCCATACTTTGCACATCTAATCTGACATGGTGGATCAAAGCATCATCATTTGCTGCTGTTTCTGTTCCCTGAGATTTTAGCAGCTTCTTGTCATCTGGAGGTCCTTCCACTACCATAGCAGGGTCCGATGGTGTGCGGGTGACTGAGGCACATGTTTCAATGTTCCTTTAAACATTTTAAATACAACAACACAGCTGGCGGGGCCCATGTAGAAGTTGGCTGTGTTGGTGGAATGCACTGGTCAGGTGCATTGCCTGAGCCCAACCCAAGTTAGATGACCTGCAGTTCCAGAACAGAGGACCATTCTGGACTGCTAGCTGACCCCTTTGTGGCATGGTTGAATCTGCCAGGGAGATACACTGTGGACATCAAAGGTCACCGCTGTGCCACGTTGAGGCTTAAGTTCGCATTTACAGTGGTTCAACTATAGCTAGGTATCACAGTCCTATTGTCTTATCAGAACTGTTGGAAATTGTGCAAATGTTTGGTTTTTATGCTGTGTCCATGGTTTAAAGAGTAGTAACCTTAAAGTGTATCCCTTAAAACAACAGAGAACTTTGTACTTTTACAAAACAATTATGACTTCCCTGCTTCATATATTTTTAATTTCAGATTAATTGAAAGAACATTTATCAAGGCCTTGGTAGCAAAGAAATTAAATATTTTATATTAATGGAAGTATCCCTATGTTACAAAGCTTGAAAAGCTTTTGAAGAATAATTTCAGCTCAATAAATAATAGAACTGCATTGGTCATGTAGGTATACAATTAAATCCTCATTTTAAAAGGTATACATTTATCATACTATAGTAATAAATTAAAAAGACAATTCTCAGCTGTAATTTGATGAAAGCTAAACAAATCTGTATTTAATGACAGGAAGATATATAATCAGCATAATTGTCTTTTTTGCTCCAAGTACAATCTTGGTTGGTTCCATGTAATTTAGAAGTATGACCTTTGTTCTGTCTTCCAAACTCAGCAAAACTTTTCTGTTTGTTTTTTAGCTGCAGGCATTCCACTCCATTTCATTAATAAAATATGGAATCTCGGGGACAGTTGTAGGCATGAGAACATGGTAATAAGAGAGTTTCTCCCTTCTCAGAGGTTGTTTAGATCCCTTGAATATCCTCATCTTTTATGCATTTATTTGGAACATATGTTTTAAAATAAAATATTTTTCTGGTGCATCTGTACTCCACCCTTCTACTTCTTATTCTTTCATGTCCCACTCAAACCCTGGACTGCCAAAATGAAGCCACTTTCTTCACTTTGCCATTGTCCAAACCCAAGTCGTCACTGGTGCATGCCTCTGGCAGCAATCGGCAGTCCAGTAATTGAGCTGGATTCAGTATCTCTCCACATTCACACCATGTGTTGTTGTCTGCCAGCAGCCCCCACTTGAGTATGTTGGTCTTGGATTTAGGGACTCTGACCTATTCAGGGTTCTCCAAGGGGAAGGGGAGGTTGAGATCCTCAGCTATATCCTCTTTTAATGTTGTTCCTTGTCTAGTGAGCTCCTTCCTCCACCTTCTAATTTGGTTTTGCTCTTGCATACTCTCAAGAATGTTTGTTCTTGCCTTAAAGCTCTTCCTGGATCTGAGCCAGGGGACTTTAGTCTCATATCTGTTCAGAGGGTGTCGAGGGTCATTTTCTTGCTTAGTTCTGTCACCCTTCTACTGAGGAGCTTTTGGAAGTATATGAGACTTACATACATACAACCCTGTGAAGTAGCCTAAGCAGAGAGACTATTAATAGTGGAGAGGAAAAGTAAATATGACAATGGCAGATGGAGTTCTTCAAACAAAAAGCTACAACCTTTATACATCAAGGAAGGATCTGATTTCAAAAACACAAAGGGCTCAAGGCCTGAAGGGGTGTTCTGACTCTTAATTATAGAATTGTAGAGTTAGAAGGGAACACAACAGTCATCAAGACCAACACCTTGCCAAAGGAAGGAAACTACAGCTGAGGCATCCTTTACAGGTGGCCATGTAACCTTTGTTTAAAAGCTTCCAGTGAAGGAGAGAGAGCTCATCACCTTCCAAGGCTGTCCATTCCACTATCAAATAGCTTTTATTGTCAAGACATTCTTTTTAATGTACAGTATAGCTGAAATCTCATTTCTTGTTGTCTGAATCAAATACTTTTGTTCCTATCTTCTGAAGCTGTAAAATCAAACTTGGTCCATCATTCACATGGTGTCCATCAATATTTGAAAATGACTGTCACATTACCTCTGAGCCTTTTCTTTTCCAAGTTAAAAACAGTTTCCTCAACTGACATTCACAGGGTTTGGCTTCTTTTTTCAATCCTGGTCACCTTTCTTTCATTATCCTTAAATGGTGGTCCTAAGACCTGAATGTAGTATTTCAGGTGGAGGATGACTAAATTAGAATAAAGTGACATTATTAGTTCCTTTTATTTGGATACTATGTCTTTTGATGAAACAAAAATGCTTGTTTTTTCTGTTACTGCCTCACACTGTTAACATGTTTACCAACTTGTCTGATAAAATATTCAACTGGTGAACATTTTTCGTAGTCTCCTCCCCCTTCAACCCCCCCCCCCCCCCTTTAACAAGAATTAAAAATACAGGTAGGCTGAAGTGGTGGTATTTAAGTTTAGGGTGCAGCAGTTTTGCTCTTACAAACCAGCCATTATTGACAGACTGAAAACAATTGATGGCAGGGAAGAAAGAACATCAATAGAAATAAGAAAAGGAATCCACTCTGTTCTGCTCTTCCTCTAAGTCAGTAATTCTCAACTTTTTTAAGCTGTGGGCCGGGTCATACTTCCTCAGATAGCTTAAGGGGCCGGATGGCCATTTTGCTCTTCCTCCATCACATGACACTTCCTGGTGTGGTGGGAGTGGGGGGGAGCATATGAAATAGTGCAGCAGGCCACATTCGGCCCACAGACCACAGGTTGAGAATCCCTGCTCTAAGCATCTTACTTCAGTCTGCAGATGATGTAAACAGGAAGCCTCACGTCCTGCTGCAGGTGAGTGTCCATCTATTCATGGTTAGAGCTAGAATGTTGCATGAGATCATCTTTTCCCTAGCTGACGCCCACAAGATGAATCAGATTTCACATTTCAGATTCCACTTCTGTGAATGTTGGAAGTTATAATGTAACTGAGCTTGAAAATATCAGGTTGGGAAAGGTCACATTAGAAGACAGCATTTGAAGAAAACACTTTATATACTTCAGGCATGTGCCAGTTCAACTGTTCAATGTGTAGGAAGGATACCATCTGTGAAATACTTTATGGCAAATAGTTCAGCACTGCATTTTCTCGATATACCTGAAGATAATTCAACAGGAGGAGCAGCAACCCCTGATATTTGCTTTTGCCATTTTGTAAAAGTAATAGTATTCTTCCACTGAGCAACCAAGTAGTATTATATGTTACAGTTAACAATACAAATGATTGTGTGCCATCAAGTCAATTCTGACATATGTTGACCCTTTCAGGAAGTAGAGAGTACAGTGGTACCTCACTTAAAGAGCATAATGTATTCCATAGGATTGCTCTTTAAGTGAAACACCATTGTAAGTGACTGATTGTGACATCGGGGGGGGGGGGATTGCGAACCCCGATTTAGTTGTTAAGCGAGTTTTTAGTTGGTTTTAGTTGTTAAGTGAAGCGACCATTAAGCGAAAATTCTGCTCTTTAAGCAAGTTAGTCTCTAAGCGATGCCCTCTTTATGCAAGGTTTTACTGTACTCTGAAACAGTTTACTATTCTCTTTTTCTGGAACATCCAAGACTGTGCAGGTTGTCTAAGTCCATACAGCTCAGCCCTTCTAGAATGCGGAGTGAAGATTTGAACTCCCAACCTCTGTCTCCACAACTAGAAACCTAACTCTCTGAGCTATCCAGCCAGCACAATATAAAAAACTACATGTAGTCTCACCACTAACGTGGCTTAAACTCATCTCCAATTGCTTTAAACAAGTAGGTATAGCTCCTATGTAGACATGGTTTTCTTCTGTAGGTATTCAGTTAGGTATATGGGTTTAGATTGCAGAAAAAGATACAGACATAATATAGCAGAATTTCTCTTTAGGGAGATACATTTCACCAGTTATGTCATACATTGCAGAATCAGCCAGGACAAAACCACAAATAAGTTACTTCTCCTTCCACTGCCCATCTCTCTCTCTTTCTTACCACTGATCTTTCTGCAAAACAATTGTGACTTTTAATAAGAGATTCTTCTCCCCCCCCCCCCAACAACTGTAATTAGTCTGAATAGTAACTGAAAATCCTTTTGACATAGAATGATAAAAAAATAGACTCTGTGTTACAGTCATAGGATTTTTCTCTCATAAAGTAAACTCTTCAAGTGTGGCAAGTAATTGAAACATCATATGTCAAGAATGTGACTTGAAACCTGGAGAAGAACAGCACTTCCACAGGACTGGAGACAACCTCAGCAATCTTGTGTGTAAGCAACTGCTGCTAGAGGTCATGTGTGAAATATGCACTACTCTTTGTCAAACAACTAAACAATCGTGCTGAACTTTGAGGTGGGGGAGACCAAAATACTTCTCTCTCCATAGAGTTCAAAACACACAGGTTCTAGGGCAAAAAGTCAGAAACATAAAAAGTCAATTTATTTGTAAATTGTTAGACCCTTCCAGGAGAAATATCAATAGCTTTAGGAACAAAAATAGTTGTTGGATAGAAAATGGCTATCTTGATTTAGGGGGGGGGGGGATGCTTTAATAAATATTTTCTGGCCAAAATCCTGTTGTTTAGATAGCAAATTGCACTAAAATAGGTCCACTGAATCAATGGGAATTTGATTCAAATGGACCTACTCTAACTGCAACTTACTTTAGAATAATAACTAGGATAAATGCATCTGAATCAATTGAACTTATATGAATTACCAAATTCTTGTTGATTCTAGTGTGGTTTACTACACTGAGAACAGGATTTTGGCCCTAATGTTGTACAGCATGAATTTCAGATTCACAGAGGGAATTCACATGGGGTTTATATCAGTTTCCTATGTTGAACAGTAGCATGTTTAATTGTAGCATTACCTATTGTTTTCATTAGTCACCAGAGATGTGACTGCCTGTGGTTTGACAATCACTTTTCAAAGCCTAAAGTGGAGAAGAAAAAGTATACCACATGAATCCATTTGAAATTACATGTTTAGATCCCTCACTACATGTGGTTCAGGGTTCTTCAATGAGAGGTGCAATTGTATGTGTTCACAGCTACCATAATCAATGGCATAAGTTAGCAGATAATTCCTTTTCTTTTTCTTTACTTGTTTCCAGATGTCTGGTCTGCATAGGTGCTTCTTCTCACAGAGTTAGTGTCTGAAATAAGAAAACATCACATGCAGGTTTTTAACATTATATGATTTCAAGTTCATAACAACTGAAGTGAATGAACTGGCTTTAGGTCTGGTGACCCCCATGTCCGCTAGTCTAAACCATCATGCATCTGCTCACATCTAGTTATTGACCAATATCTCTGTGGGTAGTTTTGCAAAAGGTACAACTTTTGAAGGCCAAATTTATAAAATCATAGAATCATAGAAACATTGAGTTGGAAGGAGCCTTTAAGGCCACTGAATGCAACGCCCTGCTTAATGCAGGAATCCAAATCAAAGCAGATATGATAGATGGATGTTTCATGAATGCTTCTAGTGTTGGAGCACTCAGCACCTCTTGAGGCAGTTGGTTCCACTGTCATACTGCTCTAACAAGAAGTTTTTCCTGATATTCAGCCTATATTTGGCTTCCTGTACTTTCAGCCCATTATTATGTGTCCTGTACTCTGGCATGATCGAGAAAAGATCCTTTTCTTCCTCTTTATGATCAAAGTCCCTCTCAATCTCCTTTTCTTAAGACTAAAAATGCCCAGTTCATTCAGTTTTTCCTCATATGGTTTGGTTTCCAGTCCTCTGATCATCCTTGTTGCCCTTCTCTGTACCTGCTCTAATTTGTTTGCATATTTCTTAAAGTGTGGTGCCCAGAATTGCAGACAATACTCTAGATGTGGTCTAGCCCTTGCTGAATGGGTTACGACAGACATTATCAGTTGCAACTGGCCTATAAATAGTTATCCCATTTCTGCTATTCCAATGTAAATAGGTAAGATGATTTGGGACAATGAATCACCTGCTCAGTTAAATGAAAACAAGGGGGAATTTCCTAAGGAAAATGTACTGAGAAGGATAGCTGCATTACATTACAGTATGAAATATGACAGGTGTTAACAACTAGAGAAGAGGCAGTGGGAGAGTTCTTAGACAACATGCCAAGAAGGAGGTCTCTGCTGACAGACTGTCAAGTATGGAAAGGAATGAGAATCCCCAAATGCACAAGAATGATCAGTGCCGATTGTAAAAACCAAGAACAACAGTTTGTTGCGTAGATGGATATTACTGAGTAAGGTAAAGCTAAAGTTCGCCCTTGCTCAAAAGCCAGTCGTATCTGACTCTAGGGTTCAGTGTTTGTCTCTGTTTATAGTCAAAGAGCCAGTACTGTCTGCATCTGCAGACCTTTCTGTGGACATTTATTTATTTTTATTTTATTTATTTACTCCAATTTCTATACCGCCCTACTCGGCTGGGCCGACTCAGGGCGGTTCACAAGCAAAGAGTAAACAGTAAATTCATAGACACATCACATAAATATACAATATATAACTCAACATCGTTCCATCACAAAACATCGTTCCATCACATGTGGCAGGTATGCCTTAACAGAATGCTGTTTATCTTCCCACTAAAGTGGTACCCATTTATCTACTTGGAATTTCTTGCTTTCAAACTGCTAGGTTGGCAGGAGCTGGGACAGAGATGGGGGCTCATTCTATAGTGCTGTACTCGGGAATCCAACTATGACTTTCCAATTTTCAAGTTCATCGTCTTAACCACTTGAGCCACCACAGGATATTACAGTGACATTTGTAAAAGATAAGTAATAATGGATGGTGGCAGGAGAGATGATGAAAAGGGAAACTCTGGAAGGTGTAGATTTCCTCTCATTTGTTACAAAGCATAAAGTAAATAGACACAGAGAATAGACTTGGTGAGATGCAGAATGTTGTTCCCTAGAGATAGGAGTTGCATCTCAGTCTGTCTAACAACTTATCATTGATCTGTCCCTAGAAGAAAGCCCATAATATTAAATCATGACCATAGTTCACCACAGTGGTTACAAGGACAATTATATCTCTTCATTGAATGCTATATTTATGATGTCTGAGTTCAGAAGACAGATTTCCCCTCTGCCTATTAAAAGCAGCTTCTCTCCTATGTAGGAAGAAGACTCAACATGGAAAGAAGTGTCAAATCTCCAATCCAACCAAATGACATCTTCCATGCAAAAGCTGAATGAGAAGCTGGACAGAAAACAAGTTTGGTACTTCTGGGGTTGATGATAATTTTCTCCATGTTTGACATCATGTAGGGGCACGGACCTCCCAGGATTTGCTTCAAAAATGTTTTATTGACATCACCACTGGAACACTAACTCTGCAATGGCACAGATGAGGACAGTTTCTGTGATGACAAGAAGGCAATCAGAAGTGGCCAGTCTCACTTAAAATCCTTCTTTTCATGAGAGGCCATATGTTTTACAGTGTATTAAATAGGAACTATAGAATCAATTTTTTCTGAGTTTTTGAAAGTAACATTTAATGGGTTTGTATTATATACAAGCTTCATTGAAAAACAAGCTTTTAAACAGAGCAATTTACCCATATTATTATGTCTCTTAATTAAAAGCTGATTAAAAATCCAATTCTGTTTTTCTCCCAAATTACTAATTGTTATGCACCCTATCTTCATTTCCCAACTGTAAAGGCATGGTAGCCTTTACAGTAGCAATTACAACTCAAGAAATGTCAGTTGGCTGTAAAGACAAAAGTAAAAATCATGTTTGCATGGTTCCTTGGAAATGAATCCTATTGGATTGTGTTGTGCTAAAACTTGAGCAACTGCATCAGACTTCTGTGTAAGCCACATTGGTCAATGTGGATTTTTTAAATAAAAAAATGCATGAGATTGAACTATATAGGGAGAAACATGCTTAGAGGAAATTCATGGAAATTAATGTAACAAGGAAGTCAAAAAGAACTTGAGTTCTATAAATTCCAGTCAGCCTACCTGAAACATAACAATGTCTGCATCCAAACCTATTTTTGGGTCTCTCCACAATTTAATAAAGGGATTCTCAACCTGCAGCCCAAAGGCTGGATGCATCCTGCAGCACCATTTCATGTGGCCCACCACCATCTCCACCACACCAGGAAGTGTCATGTGGTGGCAGTGGCATCGTATGGGGGGCGGCAGGGGGACAGGCAGCTCCGGGTGGCACATTTTGGGCTATGGGTGCTCTTGGACTAAAACCCCCAGAAGCCCTAGCAGGGGCGGGTGCTGCATCCACCAGGGGGTGGCAAATTTGGCTTAAGCCCCGGGTGGCTGAAATCCATGCAATGTTACTGTGTGGTGGAGGAAGGGCAAAATGTCCGTCTGGCCCCTGAAGCTGTCTGAGGGAGCGTGACCCAGCCCCCAGCTTTAAAAGGTTGAGAACTCCTGGTTCAATGCATGACAACTCTGTGCATGTCTGCTTAGAAGAACGTACTTTCAGATATGTACATATAAGATTTTAACTTCCTTCTTCAGACGTCACTGTTTAATCCTTACTAATTCCTTTCCAAAACCAAAGCATTAAGGCAGCATGTAGTTTGATTCAAAATTACCTGAAATAGCATTTGAACAAAGATTTTGCCTGCATTATCCTTGCAGTTTAGATGTTAGGAATGCACTGAATGAGCTATTGAAGCAGCTTGTTTTGCACAAAACAACCAGTGCACATTAGTTTTTACGAGCTAAGCAGCATGCCCTAACTTCCATGTGTCTGATTTATACACTACATCATACACTCTGTCACTCGAGATTAAGGAACTCTTTTTAGAAAAAGACAGAAGGGAGCTGTTATTACAAATTATAGAAGCTGGGATCACTAAAGAGACCAAAAGAAATTGTAACATCGTGTATGTTTCTTTCTTCCCTTCAAGTAGGTTTGTTGTTGGTTTTACAGAAAGTTCATCCTGAAGGCACATGGAAGTTGCATTAGCTTTGCAAGATTGAGCTGTTTAAAATTTCAGGGTTGTCTGCCAAAAAAATAATAATAGGAAGTTGTATGCAGGAAAATGTGCTGACAACAGTAATGTTTCAGTAATAATTCATGTATTGTAGATGATGCTCTGGAAAGCAGCCCAGCTGGCTAATGCAGATTGGTGATGCTCTCCTGCTGATGGCCGCACAATTGATTGGCATTTCTGCTCCATCATGAAATCAGCTTGCGAATTAAATGAAGTTAGTTTAGAGGGGGAAAGGGAGGGAATAGAACAACTTAAAACTTTCCTTTTCAAGGAAGCTTTTAAGAATATCATGCAGTTGATAATAAGTTAGCTGGTAATTGTTGAGCTTGCTTGCCCTCAGATGCCATAAGGTATTTATTTTGTTGTTTATTTTATTTTGCTTTTTTATGCTGTTGTTTATTTGTCTGTACACTGCCCAGAGTGGCAAATATCCTAGATGGGTGGTATAAAATTAAATAAATGAATGAGTGAGTGAATGAGTGAATAAATAAAAATGGAGTGTCACTTAATGCTCTGAACTAGATAAGCCTGAATGTTCTCTACTAGATGAGTTTCAGTAGCTGGGCTTGTCCACAATTGATTCCAACTAGAGTGCTATCATCCAACAAAATTCAATCTTGCTTCTTTCCCATTCCAGTTCCTCCTCTCTTTCCTCCATTTCTACTTGAGAGGCTTCTGGAGAAGAAAAGAAAGAAAAGCAAGAATCCATTTTCCTTCCTATGGATCTGCTTCTGGAAGAGTCAGCAAATCCAATGCCCATCTGTTCTTTTATACGCCGAATCATAGCTTACACACAGAATCTCCCTTTGAAACAAGAAGCTCCACACGGTGCTTGATAATGTTACGCTCACACAACAGTATATCACTGTTTAGCCAGTTAAACAGTAAAGACAATGATATAGTGCTTTATTTCTAAGCTATAGTTCTTCTTTCTTTATGTTTTGACCACAGACATCCTAATTTTATCATGCCATATTGGATGTAACTAGTTGGAAAACCGTGGATGTTTTTGAAAGGGTTTGCATCAAGGCAAGGAACTGAATAACATTTTGCAGCACATACAGCCTGAATATATCCCAAAGAGGTTTTCTCTGAGCAAAAATACACTGATTTAACATGGATGTAGCACATCTGGTTGGTGCATAAATGGCATGATTGTGCAAATCCGTAAAATACAATGTTGGGAAATCCATATTATATCAGGATAATTCTAGACTGAGTGTGCAGTTACATGTTTAAAAAGTAAATATTTGCATCAGAGTTGACACTGGTGAAATTAATTCAGATTTATTCATTTGCACATTTCAAAGAACTCTCCGGTGCAGTGGTTAAGCTGCATACGGCTGCCAAAAATCTGCTTATGATCTGAGTTTGATCCTAATGAGCCCAAGGTTGACTCAGCCTTCCATTCTTCCTAAGTTGGCAAAATGAGTACCCAGCATGGTGGGGGTAAAATTCTGATTACCTGTGAACCACTCAGAATGCTTAAAGTGCTATGGAATGGTATGTAAGTGTAAAGGTCACCCCCTTATCTGCCGTGAGTTCATTCTGAGAACTAACACAGATACAGTACCTGAAAGTGTGGATAACAGTGAACTCATGTCAAAACTGCACTTCTCAATGCTAGAGAAAGAACAGAACCAAACAAAAACACATTCAGAATTGGTTCAAGATCACTTCTTCAGGCATGCAAATGTAGGGAAATCATCAAAGAAATGTATATTAAAAATGGTATTGCCTTCTTCTACAGTGTAGATGTGAGGATCACTATAATGCTACAATCCTTACAGATATCCAGAAAATCCTGGAGCACTGGAAGGAACACTTTTGCATGCTTTAAAACCAAAATTCTACTGCTGTTGAGGATTTTATTCGAGAAGTGCCACAAGATCCCCACCAGCCATGGATGGCAATTCCACTGATATACCTGGCATTCTGTGAGGCTCTGGATAAGCTGAAATCCATAAAATTTCCTGGGTCAGATAACATCCCTCTTGATTTAATTCAGAAGGTTGGGCTGCCTTTAGACAAGGCTCTTCACACTCATTATCTTGATTTGGAAAACTCGTAAAGTGCCTGGTGACCTTAAGAATGCCACAATTGTCACCATCTTTAAGAAAGTTGATCATAATATTTGTGGCAACTATCATGGCATATCATTGCTATCCATCGATGGAAATATTTTTGCAAGAATCCTGCTCAGTCACCTGCAAATTATCTCTGAAAGGGTCCTCCTACAATCTCAATGTGTGACAATACAGCTACTAAAATAAAATAGTTTTTCTCAAAATCAGAGGTCAGTTATAATGATGGATATCAAATAACCATGCCTCTCTTCATATCTGATCTTTGCACAGTTTAAAATTATGGTTGTACATGAAATAAAAGTAAAAAATCAAAAAATGGGCTACCTCAATAACATTTTCTTTTATACATGTGGTAGGGCACAAATTGCATGTACATAAGTGTTTCAGGGCTTGAAGTTCTCCACATTCACAGAAAAATTGTCCTGTATCAAAGCAGCCCCATTTTACTTGATTATTCTTTGAGCTTTCTACTTCACTTTGAAGTTATCAAGTGACTTTCAGGTGTTCTAGTAAGAATCATGTCCTGGTGGGAAACACTCTTCAGTATTCATTCATTCAGCTAGGTTTAGCCTATCCCAGTGATGGCTAACCTTGGCACTCCAGGTGTTCTTGGACTTCAATTATCAGAAGCCCAAGTCAACACTCTTGCTGATCAGGGCTTCTGGGAATTGAAGTTCAAGAACACCTGGAGTATCAAAGTTAGCCATCAATGGCCTAGCCTCTTTTTTAATACAATATTTAGAACTTGAGAAGTGAACAGAAACCTTCCCTCAATGAAAGTCATTATCTAAAAGTTGCTATCAATGTAGTACATGGATTCTCTACCTGTGGTCCAACCTGTGGTCCATGGGCCAAATGCAGCACCATTTCATGTGCCCCCCCACTGCCTCCACCACACCAGGAAGCACCATGTGGTGGAGGAAGGGCAAAATGGCCATTCTGCCCCAGAAGTATTCATTATTCTATTAAGCTGAGGGAGTGTGACCCGGCCCTTGGCTTTAAAGGGTTGAGAACTCCTGGTGTAGTGGGTGTGTTTGGTGATCCATTACATTGTTTTATTTATTATTTGCTAGCATCTCTCAATAGACTTCCAGAATTGCAATGCCAGTCAAAATATTTTTTCAATGGGGGAAGGTTTCAGGCAGCCAGAAATAAAACTGCATAGTTCATTAACAGCTATATCCAAACATTCCTTGATTTAATATTTAATTTGGGAAATGGACAAAAAAATGGATAAGAAAAATGGGCAAACTAGGGGATTTATGAAATTTCATGAAATTGTTATACAAAAAGAAGATAACAAATAGAAATGTATTTATGAAGGGTATAATACATAATATTTATAAAATATTATTTATAAAATATTTATAAAATATTTATAAAATATTATTGGTGACATAACATCAACAAGATTATCTTAAATTAGTATTGGAGCATGACCCGAGTGAAAAATTAAGTAGTCATAACAGGAAGAAAATATGAGATGTGCTGATTTTGAAATCTAGGCAGGTAAGGGTAAAGGAAAATTTTTATAAGTTGAACATGGCATTAAATGCTAGTGAAATTAAATCAAATAGATAAGAAATGTGCAGTATTAAATCAGAGAGAATGTCATTTTATATGTGGTGGAGTTGTGAGCACCTATTGACATTTTGGCAAATGGTTTTCAAGGAGACAAATGAAATAACAAGACTAAATTTTGATGTATGTCCTAAAACATTTTTTTATCAATATATGACAAGGTTCATATATGGTCAGTAAGAAATTAATTTCAAATTTGTGAACAGTGGCAAGATTAATGATAGCTAAAAATGGAAAGTATGGTATGATTTCGAAACAAATGAATTTTGCAAAGATTTGGGACATTGCTATTAATGATAAATTAACTTGTAATATTAAAGTTAAATGCTCAGGCAGAATTATTTTGAAGATATTTGGGGAGAATGTATAGATCATGTTTTATTAAAGGAAAAAAGGTTAACACCTTCCCAAGAATCAATGTGATTTTTGAAGGTAAATGAGGCTTATAACAATGCTGAAAATGTTCATGCATCTCTGTTGATCCCAGTGGGGAAGGACACTTTCCTTTATGAGATTATTTGGATGTTTGTCTTAGTAGTTTATAACTTTAAATTGTACATTTTCTTATATGTTTATAATTTATTTTTAAAGAGCTACATCCAGTTATTTGGCATGTGCTGATTTATACCTTATGGAAGAAGGGGGCGGCCAAAAATGAGATGACTAGATTAAGGCGTCCAACACCTTACAAAACTGAATCCGGGATAGTGGGGCGGGGCCAACGTCATGACGTCATGGGCGGGGCCAACGTCACGACGTCATGGGCGGGGCCAAAAAATAAAGGAGCAAAAAATGGCTCCAATAAACTGTGCATGCGCAGAAACTCAATCTGATGCATTGCGCATGCATCAGATTGAGTTTCTGCGCATGCACAGTTTATTGGAAAATAAGCCATGTGCCGATTTTCGGGGGGCTCTAAAAATATAAGCCACCCCCCGAAAATAAGCCATCAGGCCATTTTTGGCCATTTGGGGGGGGGGGGAAGAATATAAGCCATGGCTTATATTCTTCCCCCCCCAAAAAAATGGCCAAAAATGGCCTAATGGCTTATTTTCGGGGGGTGGCTTATATTTCTATATACTCAGTATATAGAAATATAAGCCACCCCCCGAAAATAAGCAGGCAGCCTGCTCGGACACAGAGAATACACCCCCCAACTCTGCTTACCTTGAAGCTCTGCTTATTTTCTCTCCCGACTAACAGCTGATCAGACTCAGAGGCTTTTTTAAAAACTCCGGTAGGGAAACAAGGAAGGGGGAAAATTTCAGCGATGTGATTGGCTCTCTATGTCAGCTGACATAGAGAGCCAATCACATCGCTGAATAGGTGTTTCCCCTATTCAGCGATGTGATTGGATCTCTATGTCAGCTGACATAGAGAGCCAATCACATCGCTGAATTTTTGGAGCCATTTTTTGCTCCTTTTTTTTAAAAAAATGCCTGCTGTCGAAGAGAAATCGGGACAGCCGGGACGTCATGGGGGAATTCCGTGACCATTTTCCTAAAAATGGTAACTCGGGATTCCCCCTCTCAAATCGGGACTGTCCCTGAGAATCCGTGATGGTTGGCCGCTATAGACTAGATGGTATTGTGGACACAATGGGCACAGAGCTGAGAGAGTTGAGGGGGATGGTGGAGGACAGGAGTGCCTGGCGGACAGTGGTCCATGGGGTCGCAAAGGGTCAGAATCGACTGTGCGACTGAACAACAACAAAAAAATATAGAGTATTGCAGGGACAAAGCCATTGTTTGTATTATTGTGAGTGAGAACCCCTGGCTGAACCAATCAGTTCCCTAGGTATGTTATTTTTGCTGGCAATTTCTCTGTTTAGTATTTAAGGGGGGAAAAGTGTAGGTCAAGTATGGCAATGTTCCAAAATATTGTCCTCCCAGCTAAATTGAAGCTTCCTCTCTATTTCTCTGTTCTTTAGTGGAAGTCACAGACCTGTGTTTTTAAAGAGATAGGTTTCATCTGGTTGTTTTTATAAAATAAGGAAGGTGTGCAATAAAACTTTTTTAAGTATCCTGTTTCATGTTAGTATATGCTAGATCGGGGTACCTTTTCAAGCTGGGAGCTGGGTTCACACTCTCTCAGACAGCTTCAATGGCCAGATAGCCATTTTGCCCTGCCTGCATGATGGGGTGGCCATTTTGTCCCAACAGCTTCAAAGGGGATGACCATTTTGTTTCTTGAATGCCCTTGGAGGGGGTGGGGTGCCACATGAAATGGCACCATGGGCCAGATCTGGCCCATGGACCTTAGGTTAGGAACCCATGTGCTAGATGAACAATCCTTTCCAGCTATACTGTAGTTGTCATTGCTGTTACAAATAGGTCTGTACAATATTTACCCATATTGTAAATAATTAAAAATTAGCACTTAATTAAATTAATTAGATGATTTGGTACTGCAACAGCTTGTTATAAAAAGAAACCTGTTGTTATTTCTGCACTGCATATTATTATGTATTTTATAATTTTTACCTCTTACATTATAGAAGAGATGAAGTTTTATAAAATACAAAAGGGCAGAATAATTTAAAAAAAATTATTCCTCCTTTCCTCCCTGTTGATGTAAACTTTGGATTCAGAGCCATCTTCTTTCCCCCACAAGACACTAATGTCTGATAATCTTTCTCCTAGCTCTCAATCCATTTGTAGGCTTCTATCATTTATCCATTCATCCATCTCATTTCCACGCTCTAGTAAAAACATAATTTAATTTATGCACAAGGTATTTTTTAACTGCTCCTCATTGGGGAACACATACTCTCTTTGTTTAACCTGCTTTCCCTTCCACAAAGGAATTTCCTCAGAGATACATGCCTTGATCAAACAGATTTAGTCCTGTGTTTACCTTCCGGTGAGCAATCACAAAACAGAACATTCTAAATGCAAGATCTGTAGGTGAAAAAAAGTAACATGAAAAACAGATCTCTTTTCACTATTTGAGTGAGCAAAACCAAAACTGAGAAACTGAAATTTGAAAGACATTTTTGTGAAAACTAGCATGCTGAATTATTTAGGAAAAAATTCCATTCTAAAACAACAGATTTTTCTATTCACTTTTACAGATAATAGCCCAGCTTTGCATGGTGCTGAGTCTACAATTGAATATTTCAGCACCTGAGGTAAGGATCAATAACATGAGGGGAAGATAGGAGAGATTAGAATCAGAAATAGCCTTCTGTGTTTATCTGGCATGCTTTCCCTTTTGTAAAGGAATTACAGTACATCCATGCTTCATTCTAAGGAAATGAGAAAGCTTGTGTTTGCTAGAGAAATGCACTTGAGAAAAGTGATAGAAGTCCTAGTTGTGACTTAAGTTGGAGATGTCAGAAGTGATGGGTGTCCCTTTCATCTCTAGAAAACAAAGTAAACTCTGAACACGATCATCTGGAAAATCCAGAAGATTTATGATGACTTGGAAAGTATTCTTCTTGAGATGGTCCTCAAAATTTCACTACCTTGGGGGATCGCAGAATGAGGTGATAAGTCTTAAGGAAGTGTGTTCCAAAGCAGCTTCTGCATTTCATGTAGTATCAATGAGATAAATACATCTAGAAAATGAAAAAGAAATATTTTAGATACAAAATTACAAAGTACTGCTATTTGTGCAGAAAGGACCTATAAGCAGGACAGAGATAGTTCTAACAAATACACACAGGGTTCCCATTTGATCTAATGTTTTATAAATAATTAATTTACAAAAGTCAATCCTGACTAATTGCCTTTTAAAAAAATAATTTCTTAAAGAAGCTATTATCCTGAGATGCTCCCAGAAACATCCAGCTGTTGGATACTGTAAAAGGATAATCAGCCAGCCATTCAGCCAATCAGTTAATCAATAAAACATTACCATACCTAAAAAACATTATACTGGAACTGGATTTGGAAGACTCTATTCTGCCTATTGCCAGAAAATCAAAAGTACAAAGAGAATACATGGATACTGAAACAAAACATGTGACGCAACATGGTTTCTTTTAAAGGATGGTTGAAAAAGAACTATCCCCTAAAAGAAATCATGTTGCATTGCATGTTTTGTTTCAGTGTTCATGTATTCTCTATATTTTGATGTATGGAAAGAACCAGTTGGTTAGATAGCTCAAGGGTTTAGATATATGGCTGCAAAACCAGAAGTTGGGAGTTTGATTCTTTGTTTTGCCTTCTGGGAGAAGAGCCAGCAAGCTGCACACTCCCAGGGCACTCCCCTGTTTCTGTGGGGCTTTTTCCTTCCTTAATTATCTTGCACAACATTTATTTTTAAAATTTCTATCTAACCAGCTGTGCCGTATTATCTGACCAGTCCTGTCAATAAGAATTCCAGCATATCTAATGGGATGGAGTTCAGATGGTGACAGGTTTAGTGAAGACACATTTGTATTACTGGAAGAAATTTGGATTTTCCCCAAAAAAAAGGTTCAACTCACTGCCACAAAAGAAAAGTACTTCTGTTTTGCTGATTCACAAAGAAATAATATTGGACCTTATTTTTTTTCTCCGTTGGTTCCAACCCATTTCATTATTGGGTACAAAAAAAGAAGTACAGTAATACCTCATATAACATTAGTATCGAATAACACTAAAATCGCATAACATTAAGGAATCTGGGGGGAAGAATTGCATCAGATAACATTAAGATCCTATGGGATGCTTCAGATAACAACCGCTAAAGCCTGTGTGGTTACAATGTATCTCTATGGATCCCTTAGGATTTTAACATGCATCAGATAACACTAAAAATCATATAACACCAAGACTTGTGGAACCAGGTTTTAGTGTTATATGAGGTTTTACTGTATCTATAGAAGCACATTTGCTTCTTTGGGCCACAGCTCTTTTTTGCACCCAGCAAGTAGGTGAAATCTGGCAAAGATGTTTAAAAGATTTCTGGCAAAGGTGCAGAGTAACTGTATTGCAGGTTTGGTTCTCGGCAGATTCTTCAACAAGACATCACTCTGGGTGACTAAGGGTTAAACCAGCATTCACTGTCAGATCCTAGCCAGACTTAAATCAAAATCAGCAAATAGACCATGATTTTCAGAAGGACTACCTCTAGGTGTGTACAGAGTGCACGGCTCATTTTCTACTCTCTTCTCTTTCACTCTTCAGGCTGAGCAAAATACAATGCAGGGCAAAATAGAATGTTGTCCCTGCAGAGAAAGGTATTTGTTTATCCAGACACTCTGGCCTCTTCTTTTTCATCTTCAAGTGCCATATCTGATTCTGAATATTGGCTTTCCTCATGGAGATCAGCCATAAAGATTGTCCTGGGAACAATAATGCACTGGTCTTACATTTGCCTTCTATATTGCAGCATGTTACTTGTCCCACTGATCCAGTTTTGTGAGTCACTTTCTGGTCCTAAGCCTTTTTGACATACAAAGTCCTCCTCAGCCCCAATATTGATGAAACTGCTGCCCTCAATCAAGATGGATTCAGGTGTGATTCAATCCACTTGGGAACCCTCACCCTACCCTGTGGACTTCATCACCCAAGGCCATTAATCCTCAGGGTTATCAGATTAGTTAATCTCCACCTGACAATCACCATTGAATCACTGCCAGTATGGTCTATTCAATAGGTTCTCAACCTTGGGACCAAGATGTTCTTGGACTTCAATTCCCAGAAGCCGTAATCAGCAGGTACGCTAACTTGGGCTTCTGGTAATTGAAGTCCAAGAGCACCTGGGAGCCCAAGGTTGAGAAACACTGCTCTACTTCCATAGCATGATAACCTGACCAGACTTCACTCTGGCTCTAGTAAAACAAATTATAAATATCAACCCACTAATAGGTGTATATAGCACTTGTATCAGTGAAGTCTCCACTGACTAATCTTGAAAATGCCAAATAATCTGTACCTCTGGTGTTTAACAGAAAAGAAATTTACCCAAAACTTCAAAAAACTTTAGGGAGAGCCAAAACTGCCTTCCTTCAACCCTTCCTCAGTACCACCTCCAACCAAACTGGCCATGAAGGAAACTGCCCAAGATGACATTGCCTCACTACCAGGACCTTACTGTGCCACAAACACTGTGGTGATGTTTATATAGCCCTAAGTTCCTTAGCAAATCTGCTGCAAATCTTTTACCATCAACCATTTGGCTTTAGCAAACCAAAGAAGCCAATATTAGTGCAGCCAATACCAGCAAATAAGTGACAACCTTGTGTCACTCATCAGCTATATCTCTTCATTACTGGGGAAGTGGAAGGCTTCTCCTCCTTCCCAGCTGCATTGCACTGGGAATCCAGTATTCCAGCCAGATCAATAATAATTTCCTTTGCTTGTAGAAGTTGTGTGTCTGGGATAGTGATTACTGTCCCCTCCACTCCAATGCCAACTCCACTCCTATGCTAACTGAATAAAAAAACCAGAGATGATCTTTTGCATTGTCTGGATTATCACTTAAGAGTGGTAAAGGGTGAGCCACACAACAAATCTACCTCTGCTGCTCAGTGATGGCCATTCCAGAAGAGATGGTTCAACATGAGTCTAACATAACAAATAGAAATGACAACGTGGCCTGTTTTAGTAATAAATCAGTTTCTTCAAGCTGTAATTAATAAAGCTATAGCCAAGTTTTAACCTCAAACTGGTGTCTGCCTCCAGCTCCTTGTAAGAAACAACAACAAATGATTATCCTGTCCCTGAGAATGACTTTTGTATTTATTTGAATCTGAAAAGTATAGGATTTCAGGATATTACTGGAAAAGAAATGTTTACCCATTATCTTTGAACTAAATATTTGTTTGAGCTTAAAAAAAAGTTATATTTTCCTCCTCCTCATGTAAGAACATTTCTAAAGAACAATAGAAGAACAGTTCTGCTAGACCAGCTACTAGTTTGTGCTTCTCTTCAGCATTAGTAATTTAATTTGGGCTTTCACTTTATGCATCTACAGACATCTGTGACAAAACCCAAGGTTTTTTTCCTACACAGCTTCTTTTGTTGTAGTAATAATTTGCTTATTGAATTTTCTCCAGCAGTCATAAACAGAAAGATCTCAGTAGCTTGCTACATTAGCAAAATTCACTTGATATGCAGATTGACTATCACTGTGTTTCATGACGTACATTTCTCTCTAAATTATACAGAAACAGGTGGATACATGAATGCAGCATATGTATGTAAAGCCTTTAAATCAATTTTAAGGAAGCCACAATACAGTAAAGGCAGAAGAAAACGTGCCAATCAAACAAGACTTTGAGACAAATGTATATTCCCTGAAATTAGGAGATTTTTCCACCACTTTTGTTTCCTCAGATATATATTGTCAAGTCTGACCCTTCAAGACCACATGAACTATCACATGACAGGCTCCTGTGTCATCTGCCATCCTTTGTAGTCCACCCAGATCTACACCCACTGTGATTGGACATCTTCCTCAGAAATATAAGCCTCAGCAATCAGACTTGTAACTTAAACCTGTGTTCACCTTCCCAAGACCAAACCAACCATGCTAGAATGCAAGATATGGAGGGGAGGAAAGACTATGACCAACAGATTATTTGAGGGTTCTTGACTTCTGAGCATATCTTCAGAGTATGAAATGATGGAAAATCTCAGAGTATGACAGATTTTTTAAAATGAAAGTGTATGATGTAATAGAGTGTCAAATTAGGATGTAGGAAAGATAAAGGTCACCCTTGCAGGGGAACTAGAGACCAAATTGCCAACATTCACCAGATCATGGAGAAAGCAAGGGAGTACCAGAAAAATGTCTACTTCTGTTTCATTGACTACACCAAAGCCTTTGATTGTGTGGATCATAATAAACTGTGGCAAGTTCTTAAAGAGATGGGAGTACCAGACCACCTCATCTGTCTTCTGAGAAATCAGTATGTGAGTCAAGAAGCAACAGTTGGGACAGGGTACAGAACAACTGATTTGTTTAGAATAAGAAAAGGAATACGACAAGGCTGTATATTGTCACCATGCTTATTTAACTTATACACAGAGTACATCATGCATAATGCAGGGTTGGATGTATCACAAACTGGAATTAAGATTGCTGGGAGAAACATCAACAACCTGAGATGTGCAGATGATACTACCCTAATGGCAGAAAGTGAAAAAGACCTAAATAACCTCTTGATGAGGTTCAAAGAGGATAGTGCAAAAGCTGGCTTGAAACTCAACATCAAAAAAACCAAGATCATGGCATTTGGCCCCATCACTCCTTGGCAAATAGAAAGAGAAGAAATGGAATCAGTGACAAACTTTGAACTGTGGTGCTGGAGGAGACTCATGAGAGTCCTCTGGACTGCAAGGAGATCAAATCAATCAATCCTAAAGGAAATCAACCCTGACTGCTCCTTAGAAGGACAAATACTGAAGCTGAAGCTCAAATAGTTTGTCCACCAAATGAGAAGAAAGGACTCACTGGAGAAGGCCCTGGTGCTGGGAAAGATTGAAGGCAGGAGGAGGAGGGGGTGGCAGAGGATGAGATGGATAGATAGAATCATTGACACAGTGGGTGTATATCTGAACGGGCTATGGAGGATGCCAGATGACAAAAGAACCTGGTGTGTGATGGTCCAAGGGGTTGCAAAGGGTTGGACTCGATGTGCAACTGAACCACAACAACTTCAGTCTGAGAAAAGAGTTTTGCACATGTTCCATGATACTTAGTTACAGGCCATAACTATAAATCTGACAGTATCATTCAAATAGCTTGAAACACCCTTACAATTCAGTTTTAAAAAAATTAAGAGGTTGCAAAAATGTTACTAATATGCATATATTGGCAGGTCACCAAGAACGTTAGTCTGAAAGGTGAATCATTTCATGGACAAAACTATTGTCATGTACCTGAGGCAAAATGAGAACATAATGACAGATGCTGCATTCTCTGGAAATATTTTCAGAAAATTTAACCATGACATGTCATTATAAGCATGAACAGTTCATGAGAGGAAAAAGTATGCACATTAGCCACTAATATCTTCTCTTTCAGAGGCTTTCTCAAATCAAGAGTTGGTATTATATTTTGGTCTCAGATCAATGCATGTAGGTGTTGCAACTAGCTTTCCTCTACTGTGTGCTGTGAATAAGCTCAGGGATCCTTAAAGAAAGAGTTATTTTAAAAAAAGATGGCTTTTGAAATCTTTTACTGGCTGCAGCTGCCTTTAGAGCCTCTTGCAGAATAAAATAAACCCCAAAGCAAACAGATAGACACATACATAAATATTATGTTCCAAGAAACTGCATGCAAAAGAATCCAGAGAAAGCAACTCCCTTCCATTCACTGAAGAAGTCCATTATCACAGCAGCCTATTTGATGGTGGTTTTGTAATGAGGAATAATATCTGAATTAAAGAGGGTGATTGTCAGTTTGATGGAAGGCTGATAGAGAAAATTGCTGAAGCACTGACAAGCAGTTCTTTTGATAAGCTTGAGTCTTCATCTGAGGACTTCAGCTAGGGCTACAGTTGGTTGGAACTTAATGAATCTTGGTTTTTGCTTTTTCAGCTAAGTATTTAAAGTGTAATGAAAGACAGGCTCAGAGACAGAAAAAAGTAACTTTTCAGCTATAGCTTCCTGAATCTTCCAGCCTTTGTATTCCATAGCCATGTTGACTGGAGGCTTCTGGGAACTATAAAGAGCAAGGTAATTTTTCCAAGCGATGAACTGGAGTCAGGCTGAGGGAAGGAGAGAGAGCTGCATAGTCCCACCAGTTGACCGAAGATTGCTGCCACTGCCACCACAGTTCAGCCATTTGGCCAAGGATGCTGGCCGCCCCTCCCCCAGGCCTCCCTCATGGCCGGGGGTGGAAAAGCCGCACTCCACACGGCAGAAGATGACCCGCTGTTCGGTTGTGGACACCTGCTTGGCCATTGGGGCTAGGGGGCTGGACATCCACCCCAGCCAGCTTGGGGCTTGGACTTTCTTGCTGACCGTTTCTTATGAACTTTTCTAAGTGGAACAAGAAGATGGTCCTGCCTTGAGGCTGAGGATGCCTGGGGCCCCATTCCTGGACTTTGCTGTTTGTTTGGGAACTTTTTATGTGTTTTTGACATTATCATTATCTTATGTATTGTGCTGTTGTATATTATTATGTGCTGGTTTTTGTAGATTGAATTTTGTATATTTCATCATTGTGTATTTATTGTGTATATTGTTTAATTATCATGTGAGCCGCCCTGAGTCGAGTTTCCTGATTGGGCGGTATACAAATGTGAAAATTAAATTAAATTAAATTAAATTAAATTAAATTAAATTAAATTAAATTAAATTAAAATTTTAGGGATCCTGATCTACCGGCATGGCAAAGGAATATGTGTTACTTTCCAAGACTTACCTCAGAATGTGGAAAAATTTAGACTTTCTTTGCTCCATATTGAAATAAAATTTGTTTCAGTCACATTTTGCAAATAGCAGAAATTATATTTTTCAGATGTCTGGAGTTCCTACCCCATCCACTCCCAATATTTCTTAAACACTATGTTAAAAAAAATCAGAACATTGCCCTGAAATGTCTTCATTTGAGTGACATGTCTGAGAAAACAGTTTCTCTTCTCTCTCTATTCCTCCTCCAAACATCTTCTAGGATTCTAGGTGTATGTCTAGAGTATCTGTCAGACTTCAGGCATCTCTGTAAGGGCCCTCCCACTCATGCTCCTGAGCATATGCTCATTTCTGGAACATATTTAACCCTTACCTTTCACCTTTGAGAGACCTGAGCCACTTTTAAAAAGAATTTACTGAGCTCTGGCAGTAGAGCAGAACAAGGGAGGCTTCTTCAGGTAGCATAGCGTAGGTGTGTGTGTGCTAAACAAAGAACAACAATCTTCAAAGAGAAACAGCTGTTTTATTCTTCAGGTTCATAGATAACAACGTCTATGGAAAAACGCAGATTAGAAGGTCATAACAAAGAATCAGTCCAATAAGAACAGTCCAAGTATCTTTAGGTAATCATAGTGAAAAGGAGAGAAAATCCCATAAGCCAAACTGAGGTCTTAGTCCATTGAGAAACAGAGACGAACTAACTAACTTCTCTGCAAAATGGAGAATTCCTGGTCAGGTGATTTACTCTTAGCCAATCAGGTAACAGAGAAAACTTTCTCAAAACAATGAATTGTTTACATCCATGTGAAGACATAACACTCTAAGCTCTGCAAGCTGGAACGATAACACGGGAACACTGGCTGAAAACAACCATTTCATGACAGTCTTGTGAGACACACAGAGATGGGAAAAGATTTTTTATGAGGCCTAGCTGAAAAATAGCAATTTCAAGCCTTGGGAAGCATTAGGAAATATGTGTCGTTTCCTGACAGTATCCAGACCAGGGTTGCCCAAACTACAGCCCAGGGGCTGGATCTGGACCCCAACACCAATTTATCAGGCCCGCAAAGCCCTTGTTTCTCCCAGAAGCATAAGTAAAACATGCCCGTATGGTAGCTTAGTGGTTAAGAAGCTGGACTTGACAACCAGAATGTCAGTAGATCAGCAGTATGAGACCCAAGTGCTGTATGACAGAGTGAACTCATGTCTCTGCCCCAGCTCCTGCCAACCTAGCAGTTTGAAAGCAAGAAATAGATAAATTGGTACCATTTTGGTAAGAAAGGTAACAGCATTCTGTGCACTCTGGTCTCTACTCATGTCTGCCACATGACAACAGAAACATCTGCAGAAGCAGACAGCACTGACTCTTTGACTGCAAATGAAGATAAACACTGTGCCATAGATTTGGATACAACTGGCTTTTGAGTAGAGGAACCTTAAAGTCATGTGGTGTTTGGGTCAGTTTGCCCATTATTTGTGAAATTTTGCCCAAACAGGGGGGTTTTTTAGTTGCAGCTACGGCTGTTAAGCAGCTCCTGATTTCCCACTTCTCATCCATTCTCCCTTAAGGTTTTCTTCTTATATTTAACTGTTATAATGCTGCAACTGTTCTTTGCCATGACAGCAAACAAACTGCTGAACTGTTGTAGCAGCTATAACTGCAATGATTTGGGCTGGGGGGGGGGGCAGGTCATTTTCAGACTGCAGGGAATCTTGCAAACTATGGACACATGCATGCACTTCAAAACTACAGTAGTTCAGGAATTAGTGAAAATATCAGTGAAAAATCTCTCTTCACTGGTTTAAAATAAACTGCATTTTGGCAAGGTAAGTGCCACACCTATATGTCATTTATTCCTCAGTCTTTGAATCAATTTCAAACCTGGCAAAACTGACACTAATGTAATACTTTTTGCTAACTGAGATTTACCTTGAGGGTTCCTGTCAGAGAACTGAGCCTGCTTTTGTTATTGTTCTTAATTTCTGGCTTCTGGTTCTTTTTCTCCCTCTAGTCTAGATAGTCTACGCTGAGCCAGAATGATCTGCACTGCCCCTTAGGTGGGCAAAGATGATGCTGTAATACTTAAGCAATCTGTCCCTGATCTTTTGCTGGTTATAGTGAAAGCGGGTGGCAATTCTGGGATTCTCTCCTACCTTAAAATTATCTGAGACAATGTTCTATGTTTTCCTTGGTAGTGATGGCCAGAAATGCTTCCTTCCATCTCAGACACTGTATCCATCAGTGTTATGATAGATAGATAGATAGATAGATAGATAGATAGATAGATAGATAGATAGATAGATAGAGAGAGAGAGAGAGAGAGAGAGAGAGAGAGAATTGAATGAATTGGAATTGAAAGAGAAATTTGGCAACTAATGATCACCACAGACATTCAGGAGCAGAAATGGGTTTCCACTTCGGCACTTGGCAGCCTGGCATGTCTCATGTAGTTTGACCACTTCCAACTACAGTGAAACCGCACTTTATGAATATCTCACGCTACAGAAAACTTTCCACGCAGAATGGAATCAATTGAAAATGACGTCCTGTTTCACAGAATATATTTATTTTGGAACTTTTTGTTTTGTTTTGTTTTGTTTTGTTTTCAACTCATTCCTATAGGAAACCATGCTTTGTGCTGAGGAATATTAGTTTTTAATGCATTCCTATGGGAAACCATGCAATTCATTCCTATGGGCACTTTGCAATAAGGAATTTTTGCACTAAGGAAAACCCTGTGGAATGAATTAATTCCATAAAGTGGGGTTTTACTGTATATCCAGATGGGATGACAAAAATTCTACTACCACGCCATGACGTCACGGACGTCATGGGCGTGGCCAATGTCATGACATCATGGCCGAAGCCGACGTCATGACGTCATGACGTTGTGGGCGGGGCCAAAAATAAAAATAAATAAATAATAAAAATAAACATACACACACACACCCCTCCCTCTCAGCCCACCCACCCAGACACAAATAAATAAATAAATAAATAAAATAAAAACAACCACCCACCCAAAACACAAATAAATTACCCCTCGCTTACCTTTCTTGGGACCCGGCACCCCGACTGTTTCCACAGCCGCCGCCGCCGCCGCCGGAGCTTCCTGCACCCCTGTGGCGTCCTCCTCGGGCCAGTACCTTTTTAGCCCGGCTCCGGCCATGGCCAGGGGCGGCGGGCAGCAGTGGCTCTGGCAGTGGCTCCAGCCACGGCTGCCGAGCCTCCCTGGGCCGTCCCCATGCCGCACCGCCTGCAGATTCCTCCTCCGCCAGGTGCCGCAGCCGGGCTAAAAAGGGACCGGCCCAAGGAGGAGGCCACAGGAATGCAGCCAGCGGCCGTTCCGGCGGCGGTGGACGGCGGTTGCAGGCACCCAGCCCACAGGCGCCCGGTGGAGGAGGAGGCGTCAGTGGTACGCCATGCCGGGCGTCCCCAGGGCATGGGGCTTGTCGGCAGCGGACGGCCCAGGCAGCCCTCAACGTGCCGCGGGGGAGGTGCCCTCCTCAGAGGGCTGGTGCCACCGCCGCCGCCGTCCTAAAACTCTAAAACAATTTTTTAAAAAAATTGGAGCTAAAATGGTTCCAATTGACTGCGCATGCGCAGAAACTCAATCTGACGCATGCGCAATGCGTCAGATTGAGTTTCTGCGCATGCGCAGTCAATTGGAGCCATTTTAGCTCCAATTTTAAAAAAAAATTCTTTCAGTGAGGTGTCCGGAACCGGACGCCTCAAAAGTGGACTCCCCTCCCGGAGAACCCTCCGTAATTGGTCCTACCGGTTCCAGGGAACCGTCTGGAACCGGGGACATCCCATCACTGATCCAGATAATACAGATTTTATGAGCTTGGTAGTAAAGAGGGAATACACACATTTTGGAAGCAGAATCCCTCTTCTTGGTAATTTCCATTTCTCTATAAAATCTTGTATAAAACCAGGCTTCACTAGTTAGTACTGAAATTAAGTCTAAGATGATGTTTGTTCCAGTAGTTGGCACATCTCACTTGAAGATACCTTATTTATGTAATAAGGTTACAATTTTTTTTAATCTTCTGTGTCCCTGAACATTTATTTTTAGTTATCCTTCTTAATATTAAAATAGTTTTGGACAACCTGTTTGGCACCTTTTTATGATTCAGCTATTTGTACTGATAAATACACCCACATTCAAAACCTTTCTCATAACAAGTGCAAGTGGTGAAAGCATTGATTTTATGCTTTTTGATATCTAAAATGCTTCCTATGGAGAGAAGCCTCCCAGCCCAGAAGGTCATGTTTCATGCTGGGATGATGGCAGAGAGGAGTACACAAGAACTGACATGAACTCCTACAAAAAAGCTGCCATTCATACACGCTTCCACCCACTCTGCTTTAGCTACTTAACCTTTTCGTCTTTCAGATGCAGTTGTTATTTCAGACAGGCTAAATTGATTTCACCACGCATTTCACCATGACATTTGCTTGTTTTATTTTGGCAAATGGGGCTGAGTTCTCCCCTTGTTTCCATTCCTTCGACCTCTGTGCATTCATGCTTGTTCACCTTGAAAGAGGGAAGCTCTTCCACACTTAACCAATTAAATATACATTCAGCAGTGTTCTCGGAAAGATCAGTAAAATAGTGTACCAGGAAGGGAAAGCATTTTAGGATGAATTATTGATCAGGATTTCATTTAATTACAAAACAACAACAAAAAACCCTGTCACTGTGTCAGTTGGGCCAAACAGAATTGTATCATCATGGAGGATTTGCAGGGTTAAGGAAAATAACATCTTCCCCTCATCATCCATTCATCAACTAGACAGCAGTGGTTTGCTTATCACCCTCTTTGAGAATCAGCATCCTGAGTCAGCATTTTTAGAGTAATCTTTGACCAAATGAATGCCTTCCATTCTATAATAATGTGATGGTAACTGTAATACTACTCAGAAGTAAATGAACATATGAACTCTTAGACATTAATAGAGACAGTGCTGGCCTTGCCGTTAGGCAGAGTAAGATTTTCATCTCAGATGGTAGACAATAGATAGTGAGTAAGATAGGAAGCAGCTTTCTGGCCCCATATGTTTGATGATAGATGTATATGTTCACTTTGGTAATGCAGGTTTTAAGGACATCAGCATCCTACATCATCTTAGACTTAAGCCTGGAGTTCTGGTGATAAAAGCAAAATAGGACATGCAATGATTTGGAAAGAAACTGGAAATATTTCTGGACTAGCGATTCTGAACATTGACACAAGGTTTTATACATCTTCCCTTGCTCTAAATGATGGAGACTAATTCTGTCTGTGGCAAACACTGAAGCATGAGGAGAAAAGGATTAATCACTAGTGAGCGCCTGAAACTATTTTGGTTAAACCTAAGTTAAAAAAAGTAAATTTTTAACAGTCTATGTTAAATTATCTCTCAAATTTTAGGAAAAAAGAGAGGGGAGAAATCCCATCCAATATTTTATCCCTCTGTGAATCATCCCTATTGTGAATTTAGTAATAAGATATTAGCTACATGAATTTTTGATAAATCCATTTCCCATCCACCTCACCAAAACCCTTACCTTGCTTTTCCTTTCCTTTCCCTTCTTATTTTATTTCCTTACCCTCTTCCCTTTTCACTTACTGATTCTCAAACATATTTGAACAATAATTGCAAAGAGTCAAAATTCAATTTCTTGAGATGAGTAGTACAACTGCCACAGATAATTCAGAAGCAAATCCTACTGTGTTCCTAAACCTATTTATAGTTTTATTTATTTATTGGTTATTTATATAGTCTACCTTTTTCAAATAACATATATTTAAAATGCATTTAAAATATATTTAACATACTGTATTTTTTTCCTGTAAATATAACTGATCCCCCCCCCCCAGGAAAATGCCTAGGAATTGGTTAGAAACCACTTCATGCCTAGGAATTGGTTAGAAAACCACCTGTGAGCAAACATTTTGGCTATAGTGGGACTTACATACATGGTTTGTATGGTTAGACTTTTTTAACCTTAGAAATTGGCCAGACTAATATTACTTTTTGTGATCGTGTGAGGCAAATATCACAGATAATTCTATTCTTTCACTCTGTTGTCTGTCACACTTTCCTCCATCCATTGGATGCACATTTGGTTGTCCACATTGCAGTCCAACAGGTGACAAACCTGAGGGGAAAGCCACCTGCCCTTACAGTTGCAGATTTCCTCAACAGGGTTTTGGTTGCATTAGGTTGTACAACATTTTGTTATTTTGTCATACTCCTCTGCCTTTGGGAGAAGGATCAGGTAGGATGGAGAGCTAATGCAATCTGGAACTTTGCAACCGTAAGTGCTATTTCTCCATTTTCCCTTCAGCATATTTTTTATTTTATTCGTGCCAAGAGTGGAACTATAAACACTGAATTACCCTCATGTTACACAAGAAACTAACAGTGATCTGACTTAATCTACTTCTATTGTTATTGCTCATGTCTGATCTCAGGAGAACAACAAACAAAACTGAGGGAAATTATTTTGGGGATTAGAGTTCCCAGAATCCCCCAGCCCTTGTGTCCAGTAGCTATGCTGGGTATGGGAACCTTGCAACAAGAATAGAGGCAGAATAGCGTTATGTTTATCCTGGCTTGTTGGTAACCCTAAGGCAGAAGATAGTGTTTAATAACAGACATTTCAGATTAGCTGGGTCAGCAGTAAGATCTATAATGTAGCCTGGAAACTGATTGATATCCAGCATGGGATTTGTCAAGAACTCCAAGCTGAATATATCTGGGCAATAATATGTGAAATAGGCAATTTTAAAACAAGACTAAATCTCTGTAACTAAACATCTCATACCAACCAGTTTTTTGTTGTTCAGTCGCACAGTCGATTCCGACCTTCTGCGACCCCATGGACCACTGTCCACCAGGCACCTCTGTCCTCCACCATCCTCCTCAACTCGCTCAGCTTTGTGCCCATTGTGTGTACAATACCATCTCATTGCTCACCCCAACCCCCAATGACAAGACAGATAAGCGGAATGGTGTTAAACAATGGGCCACTTTTATTAATCAAAACTGTATTAACTATAACTACCTGCCTAGTGAAAGTAGCACGAGTGAGAGGTGTCATTTCTCAGCCATTAGATGGTATTGTGGGGAACACCTAAATGACCTCCGTGCTCCCCACCTCTAGCTTTATTCAGGTGAACCTTTTGGAGTCAACCAAAATCAATCCGGTGTTCTCCTGTTCATGGAACGCGTTTAGCTCGGCACCGCTGCCTTACCCTTGTCCCGCAACCATTTCCTGAACCAAACGCGTTCCAGCCCTGAATTGAGTGTACTACAGTCATGTCTCACCCGTGCTACCCACCAAAGTGACTGAAAAACATGAAAAACCAAAAACACAATAACCCTAAGTGGAACCAATGCAAGCAGTATGGGATGGGCGAAAACTCCACACACCAAAGAGGCCAATCAAGGTGCATGCAAAAATTCCCATCCGGCCCACAAAGCGACCAAAATAATCACACTGCGGCAAGGGAGGGCGGGTGGGGGAAAAACAACTTTCGACCATTCGAAATCAACAGAGGATGCCTCGTGGGTGACGCACCCTTTTATACATGTGACTCCGCCCCTATTATTGCCGCCAGTCCATCCCGCCCCAGGAATGGGCGCGAGCAAAGCGCGCGCCAAAAGTTATCCTTTCAGCGCGCGGGCATTTTGGGCTGCCCCTTCTTCTTTTGCCCTCCACCCTTCCCAGCATCAAGGCTTTCTCAAGCGAATCCTCTCTTCTCATTTGATGTCCAAAGTACTTTAGCTTCATCTTTACTATCTGCCCTTCTAAGGAGCAGTCAGGGTTAATTTCTTCTAAGATACTTATTTGTTCTCCTCGCTGTCCAGGGGACTCTCAAAACTCTCCTCCAGTACCACATCTCAAAGGCATCTATTCTTCTGCGATCAGCTTTCCTAATGGTCCAGCTCTCACAACCATACATTGCCACCGGAAATACCATTGCTTTGACTATACGAATTTTTGTTTGCAATGTGATGTCTATACTTTTCACTCTGTTTCCCAGGTTTCTCATCGCTCGCCTCCCAAGAATCAGTCACCTTTTGATTTCATGGCTGCAATCTCCATCTGCAGTGAGCTTTGATCCTAAGAAAGTAAAATCTGTCACTGCTTCTACTTCTTCCCCATCTATTTTCCAGGGACTGATAGGGCCTGTTGCCATGATCTTGGTTTTCTTAATGTTGAGTCCAAGCCAGCTTTTGCACTTTCTTCTTTCAACCTAATCAGGAGCTTTTTTAATTACTCCTCAATTTCTGCCATTAGGGTGGTATCATCTGTATATCTCAAGTTGTTGATGTTTCTCCCAGCAATTTTTCTTTCACATTTTAAGAAATATTTGTGATTTTTTTCCAGTTGAAAAATAGAAGGCAAACTCATTAAGGTGAGGCAACAGAAATCTCTGAATAGACTAGGAGGTGCCAAAATTCAATTCCCTGAAATATCTCCATTGTATGCCACTTGGAAGATGGAAGACCAGCAGCACAGAAAATAAATTGTTTACTAGAAGCATGTTTCTCATTGTTAAATTATAGCTCTTAACACAAAGCCCCTAAAAATCCTCCTAAAAGAGACAAAAAGATGATGACTGAAAGGATGACTAGACAGACAGAAAGGACAAGAAGATTATTCAGTAGCTCTATTTCCTTTGGTGAGCTATAGTTTCTGTAATATGGAAATTTTACCTTTCCTACTTTCATACATTTCCTTGTGTTTTGTGAACCATGAAACAAAGTTAATAGTTAACAATATAGTCATGGGGTAGATTAATTTCAATAGTACTGGCCAGGCTGGAAACTTTCCTGATCAACCTGAACAGGAATGGATTTCAGCTGAAGTCCCTGAACTGAAAAGATAATAGATTAATCTAACTCATTACATGAATGAGAAATGAATTCTATCGCTCACTTTCTCTTTTTCCTCTGTATGATAAAGTATCTTGTTATCTGCCAGAAATGTAAGTTGCAAAAATAGTGATGCATGATACAAAACTGAATGCCTGCTTTAGATTAATGAGAAAGGAGAATAGCTTCCTTAATTACAGCTTGTCAAAATGACCATGACCAGCCTCTTTGCTGATAAATTTGTTTGTATCAAATGTAGGCTCTAGTTATATATTTAGTAAAGGTCTCATCTGACTCTAGGGTTCAGTGCTCCTCTCTGTTTATAGCCGAAGAGCCAGCGCTGTCTGCATTTGAAAATGTTTCCATGGACATGTGGCCAGTGGAGTAGTGTGGGTTTCAGCTCCCCGAGGTGTAAGCCAAATTTGCTGCCCATTGGGTGGGGGTGGGGCCCAGGGACAGGACCCAGGGATGGGGTCCAGGGGTGGAGCCCAGAGGGTAGGGCCCAGGGGTGTGCCCTAGGACACCAGCGGTGGTGGAGGGTCCTGGGGCCCATCCCCACAGTGGCCTCTTTGCCCCGGCTGCTAGGAAGTCCAGGGGCGACGGCGAAGACCTATTTATTGTGAAATTTTGCATGTGGCAAGCATGCCTAGGAACACTGTTTACCTTCCCACCAAAGTGGTACCTATTTATCTACAATAAAACCCCAGATAACATTATGACTTGGTTCCACAAGTCATGATGTTATCCGATTTTTAGTGTTGTCCGATGCATGGATCGAACAACGCTAAAAAAAAGCCCTGACTTCAGGGACAAACCACACGGTTTGTCCCTGAAGTCATCGCTAAGGGGGTGGTGGATTGGACTACCCAATCCACACACACACCAGCGTTCTCTGCAACTGCAGTAGGGTCAGGGGAAAGGTGTGCACCTTTCCCCCGACCCTACTGCAGTTGCTGTGAATGAAGAAGGGGTGAGGGAATCCCCAGCATGCGCGCTTGATTCCCTCACCCCTTCTTCATTCACAGCGCTTGTAGCTTGGAATGCAAGAAGGGGGGGAAGAGGCGTGATCTCGTGCCTCTTTCCCCCCCCCCCACATTCCTGCCCTCCAAGCTAGCGCTGCGCTAGTGCTGGGGGGGAGGGTTTGGTGGAAAATACTCACCCCCCACAAGGGCCGTGACTGCCCTTGTGGGGGGGTATCCCCCCCCAGCGTTAACTTTAAAAGCAAGAAAATCCAGAGGAAAGAGTCTCTTTCCTCCGGATTTTCTTGCTTTTAAAGCTAGCACTGGTGGGTGGGGTGGGGAATACACACCCACCCCCGCAAGGGCACTCACTTCCAATTTACTTCTAATTTATATTTTTCTCAATTCCCATCCCTGAGCATCTTTTTAGCTTTACAGTCCTGGAGTACAAAGAATCTATTCTGGTATGATATTACCCTGGCCCATATGCAAACATAGGTTAATTTTCACTGTAGAAAAGTCTCTGTGTTTTAATAAATTTTGAGTAGTTTGAGCCTCTTTCCTATCAATTCAATAAAATAAAATCACATAATGCAAAATGTTTCCTTTTCTTGCCATTTCCAATGGATTATGTTCAGTCCATTTAATAATTTACTCCACTTTATAAACAGTGTTCCATGCATGCATGCCAAGTGTCCATGGAAACGTCTCCAGATGTAGACAGTACTGGCTCTTTGGCTGTAAACAGAGATGAGCACTAAACCCTAGAGTTGAATATGACTGACTTCTGAGCAAGGGCGGCCATTGTATCATCCAATCAGATATTCTCATAAGGCAGGGGACTCATTTTTATTTTTATTTTTTTGACATCAAACATTTTGTAGCATCCAACAGTGTTTGCTGCACCTCTTGATGTTTTCTAGTAGTTTATTAACCTGAAAACTCAGGGAAAGCGACAACTGGATCAGTATTTATTATTTTCTTGGATAATTTGGAGCATGTGTAGAGATTTCACTTCAGTATAGCTGATTTTTCAACACTTTGCAAGATAGTGATGGTTAAACAGACTCATTGTGGCAAATGAAACTTATATCCTTGACACAGGATATACAGTTGTACCTCGCTTAAAGACATAATGTGTTCCACAGGATTGCGCTTTAAGCGAGTTTGCTCTTTAAGTGAAACACCATTGTAAGTGACCAATTGTGGGGAGGATTGGGAACCCCGATTTATTTCTTAAGTGAGCTTTTGGTTGGTTTTATTTGTTAAGCGAAGCGAACATTCAGAGAAAATTCTGCTCTTTAAGCGGGTTACTCTTTAAGCGAGGCACTCTTTATGTGAGGTTTGACTATAATTTGTCTGTTGATTTCATAACACTGACTTGACTTCTAGTTTTACCTGTTTCTGAATGATTTTCCTGCGTCAAAGATGGCCTGTGGCTTCTCTAATCAATGAAGAACCAGAAAAAAGGATGCAATATTTGCTAATTTTTAAGGACATGTACAAAAGGAACAGGGATTTTTCCACATCAGAATTTATTGAGAAAACAAAGAGAAGTGGGAACATGTTTCTGTCTTTGAACTGCTCCAAAGTGAATTGAGGAAGTCTGAGATAGCACTTGAAATGGTTTAGGACTTTTCACATCGTGAAAGTATAAAATGTTTTATAATGTTATGTTTAATGATATGTAAACCGCCCTGAGTCACCCCGGTGAGGAGGGTGGTATATATAAATACGAATAAATAAATACATAAATAAATAAGAGGGAGCAGGAACCATTTGGCATTAATGAGTCTCACATGAAAATCGAAAGTACTGATGAAACAGAAGCAGAATGGCAATAGCAGAAGGGGTTTAACAGAGTAAGCACCGATGAAAGCCCAAGCTGTTCTGAAAACCTTGGTCACAAAGATCCTGGTTCAGATCAAATTGATCTTTTCTCCAGTACTACCAAAGCTCCATTCTATTGAATTCTGGGTTATGCAGCCATTTCACACACATTTCCCTCTTATTTTTACCTTATTTGCTCAAGTGGAGCATTTTTCAAGACTGTCATCCAAGAGGCTTCTGTATTGCTAACATTACTGCTATGCTGTTATTGTATAGCTTAGCCATCTTCACTAAAGAGGGAGTATCCTCTTTCCTAGCTAAAGCAAAGAAGCTTTTACTTTCCAATATTTGTATCTGTTTTTAAAAGGGTCTTGTTTCTGGGGAACACTGAACCCAATTAGAAGAAATACGTAATTAAGGAAGCAAGTAAGCAACAGTTCCCCACCACCACCACCACCACTGACTACCACTCCAGTAGTTAATGGCACTGAGTTTCATTCTCACCACAAGACAGATGCTCCGTGCCATTTTTACGCTTGGACACATAGAGCACTTTGAATTATACACATACAAATCAAATCAGACAGTCTAGAAATTTGGCTGGGAAAAATTGGTTGCAATTTGTAAGAGAAGCAATTCAGAGTGAATTAAAGCTGCTCTCTAATTAGAAGTAAACTACCTTGTTTCTGCTTGAGGTGGTATAGTACAATTCATCCTACACTGAAGGATTATATTTTTATACAGAGAAGACTAGATGGAGAAAGAATGACCTTACTGGATTTCCTAGACTGTCCTTCACATCCACCTGATTTATACTGGCCTTCTCTAACTCTGAAACAAGGTACCTGATTCACAGCCCGCTCTATCTCCACCTCCGTTGGAGGGGGGACATATTGACTTTGTTGGTGGGAAGCAAGGCAACCAAGGCTCCTGCATTTCTACCACTATTAGTTAGAATGTAGATTCTTAATATCTTTCTTATTTCATCATATGTTTTGAAATAAAAACTAGCTTTCACACTTTCTTGGAAAAGGAATTTTGGATGTGGTTTCTTTTCAAAGATGAATTGCCCTCCACTTAACATTCTTACACTCAGAGGCCCAATCCACAAATTACCTCAGCTTCAGCCAGGGACCTCCCTTGCATACTCCTGCTACTTAAACACTGCCCAAAAGGAGAGTGAAGTCACTCTGCACTGTATAGCATGTATAGCCCCTTGTAGCTTCTCTGGCAGCCATTTTGCACAAATGAGGAATGAAATGAAAGATATGTGCCATCACTCGTTGATGGAAATCACAATCAAGAATTCCCAGCTATCACATTTTGTTGTTGTTGCTAGGTTCATTGAAGCAGTAAAGAGTTTAGAATTTAGCTTGTATGTGGCTGATGAATGACTGCATTCCTGTTGCACAGTCTTTGACTGCTTGGATTGGAATTCATGCACTAGGATAGTGCACTAACTAGTACTTATACAACTCTGTCTTTTTTCTTTGGAGTGGTACAAATTTCAATGCGAAAAGGGTACCTGTGGGCAACACTTAAGTCTCCTTGTCCACTATGTTCCTGAAATTAATGGTGCTATGTAGCAACTTCATTCCAGTCATAGCCATTTGCATTTTACCCTTTATGAGAATGAGGTTTTTCACCAGGACCCAAATACCACCACAAGCATGCACAAGGATCAGGTAGGAGTGTCAACTAAAGAGCACTAGGTGGCTTAGGCACCTATCTGAAAGTCCTTATTGGGCTAATGATAGTATCAGACGCTGCTGCACATCTCTACTTTCCACATAGATAGCATTAACACAGTGCACTAAAATGCATTGTATGTTTATTTAATTAACCAACAGTAGGCGGAGCTACTGCTTTATGCACTCTCAAATGAACCACAAAAACATCCATTTTGAGCCATGTGGCCAATGAATGTTAGGTAAAGCCCTATTTTAAGCATCTGTTTCCCTTGCTTAGCAACACATTTTTTCATTGTCTTTTTGGTGAGACCAATAAACTAAAGATTACTTTGCACATTAAAATGCCAACAATCTCTAAGTTTTGATGTGAAGCTTGCTGCTCTGGGGCTCATATTGCTGTTTCTGTTATCTCTCTCTTTCACGTTGTCTATAGATTCTTTATCCAAATTCTACTCAAGTTATATAGGCAAATGTGCCACCAATGAAATGACCATTTGAAATATTTTATTTCCCTTCCCAGATTCATTGCCTGTCATCCAGGTAAGAATTTTGTGCTAGACCAGGGGTCCCCAACCTACAGCCCCCAAGCTCTTTCTGCACAGCTCTCCAATCAGATTCTTTACTGCTATCACCCTTAAGTCATTCCCCCTCAGATCCACACTGTTTTTCCTACCTCAAGCTGCATTTTTTCCTGTCCCCTTCTTAAAAAAAAAAGACAAAACAGCAAAAATATTTATTCTGCTCTTCATGGTTCCTTCTGTATTTGATTTGCTAGTATTTTGGTTGTTCTGCTAGATAGCTGACCTCATGTACTCATAACATTAACATTTCTTCACTGATCTCTGGATGTTAACTTTTGATCTAAATTGGTGGATAAATAATGTTGTTACATTTTGATTTACGATATGGCCCTCTTTAAGTGTTGGGCACTCTAATGCAGCTCCCATGTTCCAGAAGATTGGGGACCACATGTGCTTGTCATGGATTTATTTTGGCTAGATATTAATGCAGATGCAATGATCACAAAGCTGGGCAGGCTGAGGAGGATGGTGGAAGACAGAGGTGGCAGGCGGGCAATGGTCCATACCATAGGGTTGCAAAGGGTCGGAATTGACTGTGCAACTGAACAACAACAACAAAATATGAGGATACCAGTTATGGTGAATATTATCCATAAGGCTCATACTTTTGCAAATACCATAGATAAACAGAAAGCTGAGTAAGAGGTGTCAAGGAAAACAAAGCTTTTCCAGCCATGCCCAAACTATGGCCTGCAGGCCAGATATGGCTATTGAAACAATTCCATCAGGCCCGCGATGCCCTTGCCAAACCAGGAAATTCAGGTTTGTGGCCCAAGGTGAGGCAAATGTGCCATCCCTAAATTTTGGGATAAGTCAACACTCACACCCTGTAATAATTTTTTTACAGGACAATGATAATATAGTCTAACAAAGAATTGCTATAAGCATTCACTGTTGAGGAAAAATTGTAACATATAACAAATCCACAGAAATGTGCTATGATGATGAATATGCTAGGCCTATCCCCTAAACATGGTGAATACACAAGATGTTAAAGTGCATTTTAAAGAGGGAATAAGCATAATGTTCTGTGCTAAAAAAGCAAATAATTCACAAATGCTATGTTTTGAAGTAAGCAATAAATATCCACAGTGTAGCACATTTTGACTATAGGGAAAAATAACACAACTACTACATGAATAATAGGTATGCAATAAAAGATACAAAACAACAGATGGTCTACAAAGAATAGCAGTAATCACCAGATAAAACTATATAGAAACACAGGTAAGAGATGCACAATCTTTTATCTTTATACCACAGGATTCTTATGGAGAAAGGTAATTATCCCCTGCCTGCATAAGTCCTGTCTCCCCTTATGTCATACATATAAGAATATATAAAGTGTCTGTTAGATGCTACTAATTGCTTCTGATTTACAGCAACTCTAAAAATTGGTCAAATGAAAATTTAGTCAAATTTTTGCTCAGTAATTAAGTCTACTCAAGAGCTATTTTGAATAAGAGAATAATGTTTCATAGGCCAAAGATACACTTTTCTTTCATCCACTTGAATCCCTAATCCAGGGATCCTCCACCTGCAGCCCATGGGCCGAATGTGGCCCATGGCACCATTTTATGTGGCCGCTCACTGCCTCCACCACCCTAGGAAGTGCTATGTTGTGATGGAAGGGCAAAATGGCCATCTGGCCCCTGAAGCTGTCTGAGGGAGTGTGACCCAGCCCCTGGCTTAAAAAGGTTGAGAACTCCTGCCCTAACCACATTTTGTGAGTGGCTGAGAAGGCAAACTGATCCATGGTTACTTTTCTTTCTCTCCTGACCAAGACCAGCTAGGTTTATAATTATCAGGACTCAGGGTACCAGGTGAAATTTCAGGGGCTTCCCCATAGGCAGGGAAACATCTCAGGACCAGCTGTGCTGGAGACAGATAAATGTAATTTTTGTATGTGAAAAGGTACCCAACTCCACCTTTCTCCAACTGACACCACAGTATAGTGTGAATTTGTTTGTATATGTTCTGTACTTATATAATGTAGACTTGCTAAAAAGTCAGGAGTGACGGGAGTGGAATGTGAAGATTGCTGGAGAATGTGCATACCTGGGGCCATTTTCTTCTTTAAGTTAATGTTTTGTGAATAGGCAGTCAGTGTAGTGACTTGAGAGACTTTTCTGGTAGTAACAGTATTAGATCGGAAGGTGAAAATCTACCTATGGACTAACCACCACAAACTTCAGGAACAGTATGCGGCTATCAAGAGTGCCAGGTACAGGTTTTGGCCCTGAAATGTCAGTGACTGGGATGTTGTAGACGTGACAAACAACATGTCCATCCGCTGGCATGGCTTTTAGACATGACAAGAGCTATGTGGCAAAAATCTTAAAGCTATTGAGAAATAAAGAAATTATTGTGAAACAAATATAATAACCAGAGCAGCATTTGTTGACTTTACATCAGCATATGACACTGCCCACCACCAACTGCTGCTTAAAGAACTCCACCTCCTTACTAAAGATCCTGGACTAGTGAAAATGGTTGCCATCCTACTTCAGAACCAAAGATTCTTTGTTGAATTTCAATGAAAGTATAGTTGATGGAGAATTCAAAGAAATGATCCACAGGCAGTATTCCAGCACCATTACTTTTTCACATTTACACAATTGATCATTGGAGAGTTTCATACTCTAGGACAATGATAGCAAACCTTTTAGAGACTGAGTGCCCAAAACAGAGTGGTGGGGCAAACTCTGTGCTGGGGCAATGGTGTGCATGCCCACAGAGAGGGCTGTGAGTGTTTTATCTGGCACACATCCCATAGGTTCACCATAACGGCTCTAGGAGTTTCATCTATGCTGATGATCTTGCCTTGGCAGTCAAGGGGAAAAATTGAGTCCACAGAGCACCAACAAATCTCTCCTTAGAAAGAAAAGCAATAGGACTACTTGATGAAACTGTAAGATGATGGAAATCAGTCTGACATGAATGTTTATTTCCAAACACATTTATTATGTTGATCAGCAAACTGTGCAGAGCAGAAGCATGTGGAGTTCCCTACCCCCGTTTAAACTGAACTTGGATTTTTAAAATAAAAGTTTCAATCAAAATTCAGGAACAATTCATTCACCTCGAACATCATACACCAGGAGTGAGCTCCAACGTGTGTAGAATGTGTAGCTTGAAGAATGCAGATGGTCTTTGGGATGGTGGGCCCAAAACTTCCCTCCTGCCTACTCATTTCAATCCAATGGATTCTATATCAGTAAGTTTAACCAGACTTCATGTCCAAGACCTCTGGGTGTGACAGACAGTCAAGTGGGCAAGCCAGGAACAACAAGTTTGTTTATCTAAGCCACTCTAGTTGTGCAGAAATACTTGCATCTTTCCCAGAATTAAGACATTGACAGTTACCCTCTTGTCTGTGCCAAATAGCCTCTGGATAGAATGTGTTTCTATTGTTTTTAATGCCTAATTCTTATTTCTTTTCTCTTTCTTTATTAATCACTTATACAAAGTGCCTATGTCTCCACCTCCAGGGCAAGGTACATTTAGGACAACACTTGTGCTGTATTTCATTTTATTTTACCCTTGTCCCTTAGTGTTTTGGCATTAGTCTTGTGGATTTCATTCTCCTGAGATTTCTGCAGTCATGGGTTTTAACAATCTTTTCATTTAATAAATGCAGTTCTGCTTCTACAAGCATAGATATAAAACACACTCCAGCATATTTGATACAGCTTTCATAATGCTATGAATGCAAAGGCCTCAATACACTCATTCAATCAAGCATATTATCACACAGCCCATAGTTAGGAAATCTCTGGTAGCAATATTCCATACATTTCAAGGAAACATGTAGCATGATTCCTTGAATACTGGTCACACTAAGATCAAAGAAGCTTATTCCCAAATAGATGTGCACATTTAAAAAAAATCCACTTTCTTTTGCATGGTGTCTACCCCTCTCAACATCACTATAAATACCATCCCTGAGCCAGAAACCCAGATAGTTGTTTAAAAGATTTTTTTTGTATTTTATTAAAAGAAAAAAAGAAAAGAAAGTTAAGAATGCAAAAGGCAAAAAAAAAATTCACATAGTTACCAAAATATTCCAAAAATTATGGAACAAAGTACAGAGACATAATTATGAATATTCAAGGAGAACACACCAGAAAATAACAAAATTAGATCACCCATCTGTATTCACACTTTATTTCTGGGGCATACACAATGTGATCTCTTCCAGTCATAGCATCAAAGAACAGCAAGATGGACAGCAGATTCAACCATCATTTCTCTTAATTGATGAGCTTGTATCATGGATAGGATCTCTCCTACTTTTGCATTATACTAAGTCCACTCACAATTTCCATTATATACTGTATCTTAATGGTCCATTCATTTTTAACACTTTGAATATACCGTATATACTCGAGTATAAGTCATCCCAAATATTAAATTGAGGTACCTAATTTGACCCGAGTATAAATTGGGGGTGGAAAATGCAGCAGCTACTACCGAGTTTCAATAATTAAAATACATGAAATATGGTAAAATTAATTAATTTAGACATTTGTGTGGGTATGTTTTTGAGTGTTTATATTGACCCAAGAATAAGTCAAGACCCATTTTTGGACCTCATTTGGGGGGCCTAAAAAATCCGAGTTATACTTGAGTATATACGGTACATGAGCCGTGTATACTGACAAGTATCCATTTGCCCTCTTTTCACAGAAGTAGTCTATTGCTCTATTTGCATGTCTCTGGGCAATGAGGCTTTTGATGTAACAAATTAAACTTGAGATGGTAGTTTAGTCTCAGACTTACTTTGAAGTCCCTTTCTGGATATTTCTCTGCTCTGAATACAAACATACTGTGGAACAAGAATATCAAGCTCTACCCATGTAAACTCTCCAAAACTGATTCCTCAGTGTCTGTGTTGGCATCCAATGTGAATAGAAAGTGAAGTGAACAAAGTTACTAGTTGCAATATCTACATGTAGAACTGGATATATTCAAATATGAAATCTATCTTATCATTGCCAAAAGAAGTGTTGGACAGGTTTCAAATTACTCTTTGCATCTGACTTAGAGCCACTCTGGAAAAGTTAACATGTAGATGTTACACACATATCATACCAGCTCTGCTATCAGCAACAGCTCTTACCAAGTAGTATGATATTGGCAAGGTATAACAGGTATATACAACTAAAGTTTAAATCCATGCTGCATGTAGATGTTGGTAAAACTGGAAGATTCTAGGAGTTATTCTCCAAAAAATAACTTTTAAATTGTAGCATTCATAATTTCATATTATGATTTATATTTTATATTTACCTCCATCACATGTATGCTAACTGAGGTCTATAATTGGGAGAAGCAACATGAATCAATTTATTGGGGAAAAGGCAGGTTATAAATTAAATCAATAAATGAATATTTGTCTCTTTTTTTGTACTCATATTCTCCTCAATGGTGAAATATGCCTGTCTGTCATAGAATGTTCTCTTCTTTTCCTCTGTCTTGGGTTTGCTTTATAATTAGTCAGTGGAATAATTCATGCTAAAATGCCCAGTTAATAGATGACAAGTACAAACAGCAGTAACTACAGCCATTGTACATTCCCCACTAATACTAAGCCAATGTTTTAATGAAGAATGGTGTAAATCAGCCTTCAAACTATCATTTCTACTCATTTCTCTCTCTCTTTTTGTCCTTTCATGGTTAAAATACTATCACAAAGTCTGTAGTTTTTTGTTAAATGACATATTTTCACTGTTTCAAATCACTTGTACAGTATATTTAATTTTCTGCAGCTGCTGGTGTGTACTGAATTGAACTGAATTTTACACTTGTATCCCACCCCTCTAAGGAACAATACATCCCTACTCGAGTTGGTTCACACCATAAAATCCCTCAAACAACAAACAAAACTTTTTAAATAATGAATTATACCCAATAAAACTTACAATAATAAATTACAATCAAGGTTGATAGCACCATTCTTCCTTCTGAAACAACTCTAATGATAATAGTGGTCATAGTGGTGGTGCTGGCATCAGCACTGTTGAAAAATACAGATTGATCCTGCCTTGAAGAACACTTATCTTAAAATCTTAATTTTTTTCCCAACTGAAGATGATTCCATACAGGAGGCTACCATTGCTGGCAATGTGCACAAGCAGTGGAAAGACATGGCAGGATTGTAAGTGGAATAATTTTATAAAATTCTATGAATACCCTAGGGTGATGTAGGGATGTAAATCCTTGCTTGTCTTCCCAGGAATTGATAAGGTACAGTAATGTTCTGCTTTATATCAAAGACAATGAGAGATCATTCTTTGACAGGTAAATTATTTGTGCTAATTATGCATCTGTAGAAAACTATATAGGCCGATGCTTTGACCTTTAAGAATCAGATCCATTAAACTGTTTGTCTGTCTTAATAATATCCCAGTACTGTACTTGATCTGTCTTTGTGCTTTGCTTCTAAAAAGAAAAGGACACTAGTTTTACATAGGGACATTTTGTATACATTATGGAAATGTTACCTTACTCCAATCCAAGAGTGATATAAAAATCTATTTTCTGTGTCATCTTTATCTCACTCTTGCACTGAAGGCAAGGGATTTCACAAGGGCTTCACAATTCTTTGCAGCAGTTTTTCTAAGCCAATAGAAATGATGGATTTAGTGATTATTTTTTCACATTCTTAGGGGAATAGCAGGCAAAAAACTCAACTGGAAGTAGCCTAGGATTGTGCCATGAGTATACACCACTAGGTGTTGTTAGGTCACTCAATTGTTGTGAAGTCACAGGCATATCCAAAGGGTGCCGATGATGCACAAGCAATCAGCTTCTTACCTAGACTTAGTTCCTCCTCATGTACAGCATATTGGGCAATGAGGCTCCTCATCCAGGTTTGGGACTGGCAATGGCAGAGTTAATCACCTTCTACAGTGGCTTAATGGTTAAGACTCTGAATTTCATGACTAGAAGTCTGGCAGGTCGGCAGTTTGAGATCCAAGTACTATATGATGGAGTGAGCTTCCATCTCTGTCCCAGCTCCTGCCAACCTAGCAGTTCAGAAGCAAGAAATTTCAAGTAAATAAATAGGTACCACTTGGGTGGGAAGGTAAACAGTGTTATCTGCACTCTGGTATCTAGACATGCCCATGGAATAATCTGCAGACGCAGACAGCCCTGGCTTTTTGGTTGTAAACAGAAATGAGCACCGAACCGTAGAGTAATATGTGACTGGCTTTTGAGTAAGGGTGACATTTACCTTTACAAGACAGTTATAACCACAATGGTTGCATCATTGGGTGTGAGTGGAGGTCAGAAATCATACTTTCTACCAACATTGCAGATTGCTAAGAAAATGAAAATTTCCCTCAGCAACTATATTACTTCAAGAGAGAGAGAGAGAGAGCAAGAAAGGTAAAAAAAATGAGTGAGTGAATGAGAAAATGAGAGACTGTCTGTCTATCCAGAAAGTTGCTTACAAGAGGAGAGATTGTGTGGAAAAGTCCATAGTAAAAAGTGTTCTCCAGGGAAACATGTGGACTCGCTTTCCTTTGATTCTCATTAATGAACTGCCAGTTTTTTACAAAGACCAGGACTTGCATGTATAGAGATAATGCTGGACAGCTAGAAGAGACAGCACAACCCTCTCCACCTTCAATGCCAAGCGACACAATCAAATGCAGATAAGATCTGCACAAGGCTTGGAAGAAATCAGCTAATCAATTCTCTGTATGTCAGAAGAATCAAAATGGACTGGCAATGCCACACTAACATTTACCACTGCTGCGATCCCTGAAGGTACAATGCCAAGATCTTATCAGGCTGCAAAATGAGACTTTGCTTTTTTTTTAACTCATCTCCCAAATATCCCTGTAACAGCTTGACTAATTCTGCAGCATAACTTTTAAACCTTTTAGAGGATTACCTGTTAAATTGGTTTCCCACCTCCTGTGAGCCTCCAGCACATTCATCAAAGTTTTTCTCATGAATGCTCACAATGCCATGCCCACATGATGTGAATGAGAAGCTAAACAAATCTTCAGATATAGCCACATGGTAGAAACACCTGGCCTACCAGAAATGCCAGCTTAGGGCATATAAAATCCTCTGTCTGTCATGCAGCTTTACCATTTGTAAAGTTAAGGAATATTTTGGGAATAAGTCATGGTATAGGATGCCTGTATTGCGACTGCTAGAAAGTCCTTTGAAACTCTCAGGTATCAGAAAGAAAAGGAAAATGTAAATGTAATAAAACTAAAAGTCTACATTGAATCAGTGATCCTGCTCTGCTAGCAGTGCTTCAAACAGCACTTTGCTCTGAATACAGATTGCTAATTTCAAATTTAAAAATGGAAATATCAAGAGGCAATCTCAGTTTCTGTATTTTGTAAGATATGAGACTTGTTTTCAATTTCGTTACTTTATATACTACTTACAGTAGAACAGCTATGGAGCCAAAAGTTGGGAGCACAGTCTCCTGAGATCCAGCCTGTGTAGCCTTGAACAAGCTCCACAGTCTCAGGTTGTCCCAAAAAGAAAGGAATGGTGAACCACATCTGAGTACTCTATGCCTAGAAAACCCTGGGGAGGGTCAGCATTAGTCAGAATTGTCTTGCTAGCATGCAATTATTATTACTTCACCTAAGGTATGGGCAAGCACAGGTGGGCAAAACCTAGGGCCCATGAGGGGGACATGCTAAGCACCCTTATTTGACAGAAATTGAACACACACACACACACACACACACACACACACACACACACACACACACACACACACACACACACACACACACACAAGGAAGTGGGTGAAGTAATTTATCTGATTCCTGGTAATCATGTTGGGTGGCAACACAGGAGGTAAGGGGAAGCCATGAAAAAGGCCGGCTTCATTCTCATCCCTGCTCAAACAAATATGTTTCATGGTAGTCTACATTCACCACTTTTCTAGCTGCATTTCTTTGCTGAAAGCAATCCTCAGCCATTTAGACAGGGACTTTTAGTCCCCTGGCTTAGAATAATGTGTCATTGCAGATTTCACAAAGAATTAGACATATAAGGCAGGCATTTCTGAAGATAGTGCCTCTAGAGGACAGCAACCACAAATTTAGCTACTTGCTGTGTACAATTCTTATTGAAAAGCAGGAGAAAAACAAACCTCCCAACAAAAAGGTCATGGCAATAATTCCAGCCATCCCTTTTTCTTTTTCTTTGATCACATATATTTAGCCAAAAAGTTCCAGACAGTTTTCTCAACAACCTCCAATGGCAAAAAAAAAAAAAACCCAAAAAACCAGAAGTTAACTATTTTGGTTGTTCCAATTTGGTAATGACTCAGAAATTCTCTATGGTTCCAAGTCATACAAAATATGGAAATGCAACCATTGAACCAAGCAAAACTCTAGCTCTATTACTTACAGTCAATACAATGGAATTCCCACAGGGCCCAAAAATTCCTCAAAATTATTTCTTACATTTACCTCTCAAAAAAGAGAATTGACTATAAGAAAGTCATATCATAAAGCTGTAGCTGTTTCTGTTTCCCAAGCATATGTCCATGCAAATTTGGATAGACACATTTCAGCTTCACATTTTTTTTCACATTCTATGTTTTCTCAGATAAACTGAGTCACTGGCATAGCATGGGCTATGCTTCCATATATAAATGTTACTATGGAAGCTTTCCTTTTAATGCCATATAAATTACTCTAAACATAATTATTTCATCCAATAATGGGCTTTTAAAATATATTTTAAAAGAACTTAATAGCATCTGAATGTCATTTAATGAACAATTGTTTAGGAAGAGCTACAGACTGAAATTTTTGGATTCTACTAGCTAAGAAGAAGGATATGAAAGAAAAACAACTTTGAACATGTATCTCTTATGCAGAAATTACATACTAAATCTTTTATTTAACTTTGTAGCTTATGTTGTGGATAAAGCCATATACAGTACTGTATTTCATAAGCATTCTGACCAGAGTCTCACATTGCTGACTGAAAAGTCTAGAGAAAACAGTTTCCATTTTAAATATGATTTCTCGCTGACAACATCATCCAATCTCTGATCCTTCCATAAAGATTTTTCAAAGTTGAACACTTTCCCCATTAAATCTCCCAAGGGGAAGAATGTGACAAAGAAAAAAGATTAAGAAAGAATCAAGGCTCAGAGAGAAAAAGTAATATCCATCAAACTCTGTTTTCTCTACCTTGTTTTGTAGACCCAAAACCAGCATTAAGACACCTAACTGAAAAGCATACTGTACTTTCAAAAGTGTTCACTGTCCAGCATATGTAAGGCTGAGATTCCCCCCCCCCAAAAAAAAAACAAAGTACAAATGCTTTACATTTTCACCCATCTAGCAGAGTTAAACATTTGCCTCGTACAACGTCTGTTTATGGCAAAGATTCCCATCTTACAAAATATCTAGATCACTTCTGAATCTGAGGCATATTTGGGGGAAAATCCAACTAAAAAGGGGGACCAAGGGTACATTGGATTAGAATTGTGCTGTATAAAGCACATGGATACACTATTTCATGAACAGAATATTACCCATTTTGTGGGAGCATAGAAAGAAATTGCACATTACAAACTGTAATAGCTAATCTTCTCAAGCTTATAACATACTAACTTCATCTAGGAAGAAGTATGTGCCTCTCATGACATAACAGTTTCCTCTCTCATTTCTCTGCACCGATGTCAACATAGAGCAGCTATGCAATAAAAACTGTTTGGATCTCCCCCAGGTTGTAATAGATCCAGTGTTACAGATGAGATGTCCTGGCTCTGACCTCAAACAAACAAACAAAAAGGATCAAACTCAGTTGGTGCCTCTGGGCTGCAAGGGTATTCTGCACGTATGTTTTCCTTTATTTATTATTTTATTTATTATTTTACAGACTTATATGCCGCCCTCCTCAAAGAGACTCAGGGTGGCTAACAAAAGGTTTAAAAGATACATAAAAACACAATATAAAATTCAATTTAAAAATTATTAAAATATTAAAATATTAAAACTAAACAAGTTAAAAGATAAAAAAATTCATACAATGAGAGAGAGGGAGGAGTCAATGAGCCAACAAGCCAATGCAACTGTCTGACCCTACCAGCCAGGTCTTAACCCCCTTCCTAAAGGGCAGCAACTCCGACTAGAGTCATAGCTCAATTGGCAGGAGGTTACATAGCACCGGGGCAGACACAGAGAAGGCCCTCCTTCTAGTGCTAGGGAGGCACACCTCTCTAGCTGATGGTACAACTAGAGCACTTCTCCGGTCTGTTCTGGTGGGATGGACAGATGTTCTTAGGGTGATGCGGTCTCTTAGGTATCCTGGCCCACTACCATATAGGGCTTTAAAGGTAGTGACCAGCACCTTGAATTGCACCCAGAGGCACACTGGCAACCAGTGCAGTTCCCTGAGCAATGGTGAGGCATGAGCATAACTCCCGCACCCCACCACAACCCGAGCAGCTGCATTCTGTACCAGTTGCAGCCACCGGATGGTCACCAAGGGCAGCCCCATGTAGAGTGCATTACAATAATCAAGTCTGGAGGTGACCAAAGTGTGTGTGACCATGAGCAAGGAGTCTTTATTGTACCATGCTGAATCCCTTTTAAGGGTTGATACAAAACAAAAAAACCTTTTAAGGCACCAACAGCTTTCTGGCTTCATTTGGACCCAGTGAATATAAGTTCTAACAGATCCACAAACACCAATTAGCACAGACGGAGATCATGGCAGAGGTGAAAGTGAACAAGGAGAAGAATGAAGGGCAATTGTTTTGATTTGGTTTTGGGTGACACAAAACCCATGGTCCTCCAGTGAAGCTCAATGGTGAGAGTGCAGGACACAATAAGTAGTAGTCTTTGACACAGCTCATAATCAAACTACAATGTTTGCTACTGCAAGATGTAGAGATGGTGATTAACTTGGATTGGCTTGAGGGGGGAAATTGACAGATTCCTGGAGGATGGGGCTATCTATCCATGGTGAGCATACATTTCCTCCAGTATTGGAAAAAGTGTGTTCTTTGTATATCAACTGCTGGAAACCTAAATGGGAAAGTGTTATGGTATCCAGATCCCTACAGATGGCCTCAACCTTGAGTTGCGAATAGATTACAGGTAGCAATTTCAGGTTGAGGCAAATCTGGCTGCTCAGCACAGAAGAATTAGCAGAAGATGTAAAGAAAACCTCCAAATGGTTGTTCAATGATTCAGAAATCAATTTTGGAATGTATGCCTTTCTTGCTGATTTAATTACAGTGGCTGCCAATGGACTTTTTAAAAAACAACAACACCTAGATTAGCATCTGCGAGAGTTTTTCTCCACTTGCGCTCTACCATTCTCCTAAGTTGTTTCAGATCCTTAAATTCATTATGCCTCACAGCAACTTTTAATAAGGGCTGTGGTGGCTCAGTGGTAAGAAGTTTGCCTTGTTAGCTGAAAGGCTGGCAAGTCAGCTGTTTGAGACATGGATACTACATGATGGATTAGGCACCCATCTCTGTCCCAACTCTTGGGGATATGAAAGGAGCCTCATTGGGTGCTCCCTGAGCAGTTTCTTCTGCAAAAATCCTTTCAACCTGGAGTAATTTCTGACACAAAATTATTATTACAGCAACTTTTATTAAATTAATAACTTGAGTTTCATATGTCCCTTCTTCCTAATTCTCAGGGGACTGAGTTTCTGGCACTAACTCTCTGAATATAACCCCATCAACTGGGGGCCCTGTTTACTGCACTGAGGTCCTGGGCAGTCTTGAACTGTGAAGCGACTGGGCTGTATAAGTCTAGCTCCCTGTCAGTGTCATTTTAGAGAAGGCTTATAATGGAAAGTGAGAGGGACCTGCTTCCACTGTGTTTCTCTTCCTGGAGAATTCCTGGGCTTGCCTGTTGCTGTCAGTGTCTCCAGTGTGGAAGCCAGGATGAGAGGTGGAAGATGAAACTTTGGTTGGGCATTCTAAAAGCTGAAGCTGGGGTGGACCAGCTGAAGTCTCTACTTATCTTTGTCCTCCACAGCTGACAGAGCTGGGGAATGGGAGTTGTCTCTATTTCAAAGCTGTCACCTTCCCTGAAGCACAAAAGAACAACTCTCAGAGCTCTGCTGCATCTCCCTGGGTCCCTCTTCTCCTGCTGATGTGTTCAAAAATAACAATGGTTATCCCTTTGTCCAATCCTTCCTGTCCTCTTTAGCTTACTGACTCAGCATCCCTCAGCTCTTCCTTATAAGGCAGCTCTCCCTCCTCGACCTGTGACAAAATATCTTTCCCACTAGGGCCCAGTTTTTGCAGGGCAGGGCCCTACAGCTCACTGTGGATGCAATCAGCCACCCTCTCACAAGAAAGATACATCTTGTGTTATAAGCTGAGCTTGATGACCATCAGCAGGTCAGTAGTTTGAGACCTGAGTGTTGTGGAACTGACTGAGTGCTCAAAAGCAGTTCAAAAGCAAGACATTGCAAGTACCAGTAGATAAATAGGTATCGTTTTGTGAGAAAGGTAACAGCATTCTGAGTGCTCCATGTTTAGTCATGCTTGGCACATGACCATGGAAATGTCTGCAGATGCAAACAGCACTGGCTCTTTGGCTGTAAATGGAAATGAACACTGAGCTCTAGAGTCAGATACAACTGACTTTCAAGATAGGGAGATCTTTACCTGTTTCAGAGCATAGATATGTAGGCTTCATTATGCTCAGAAAAGTGGAGGCAAAAATAGAGGCAAAAATATTAAGGTGTAGTACCACTGTTGCTTTCTGTGGGCCCTAAGCATATTATTAATCAGCATCAGTGGCCTTAGTAACTTACTTGCTTACTTGGTTGATTCAATTCAATTCAAATTCAATTCAAATTTATTTTTATACCCCGCCTTGCTCAGGTGAACCTGACTCTAGGCGGCTTACATGGTACATAAAACAACAGTATACAAACAACATAGTATGAAAAACAACACGGAGGGGCATGGCAGTGGCAGCAGCGTTCCCGTGCTCAGCGGCGTTGGCGTCCTTCAAGCCTCCCTCGGCCAGGGAGGCTCCTTTTAACCTCCCGGCCGGTGACGGGGGCCAGGAGGGGTGCGGCAGCGGCGGCGGCAGCTTTCCCGCGCTCAGTGGTGGCGGTGGCCTTCAAGCCTCCCTCGGCCAGGGAGGCTCCTTTTAACCTCCCGGCCGGTGACAGGGGCCGGGAGGGGCGCGGCGGCGGTGGCAGCATTCCCGCGCTCAGCGGCAGCGTCCTTGATCCGTGTTTCACATGTCAGGTTGACGTGGAGGATTGAAGCATTGTCTTCTACTTTTTCCAACCCCATGCCAGTCTCATCAAGGGGCTTGGGAACTTTGCCCTGAAATGGTCTTCCCATCTTGCTGCTGGCCTTCCTAGTGGTTGCTTTATGTCAAGTGGTATCCATTGTGTGATAGCTTTCATCCACCTACTATCTTTGTAGAGGCACACATGCCCGGCCCATCAATGTCTTGCAAACTCAATCAATGTTGATGCTTGTTTTACACCTGATCTTATACACAGTTCTTCATTTAATATTCAGTCAACCCATCATAGGTTTAGCATCCTTCACTTGGTTGTTCTTTGTGTTACATGGGGGGGGGGGTATGTCAGCTTTTGTAGGTGCCCATGTTTCTTTTGTTAGATCGTGCCTTAAGTTAACCTCTTGCCCAAGGTATACATATGGCTCAAGTTCTTCTATTATCTCACTTCCACATCTCATATTTATGACATTTGTATGCATGTTTTGTTTCTGAAATATTGATCTTCAGGCTGATCTTTCAACTTTCTGCATCTAACTCTTGGAGCATATTCTGTGCTTCTACTGATTCTGATATTAACACTATATCATCAGCGAAGTGAAGATGGGATAAGTATTCACCATTTCTACAAATTCCCTTTTCTTCCCATGTCAAATTGTGCGCTGCTGATTCTAAGGTGGTAGTAAACAACTTTGGGCTGATAATAAGAATAAAATGTGCATCTGCTGTTTCAAAAGGTTATTGTGACAGAAAATAAACTCTAAAAAAATTCACACATAAAAACACTACAATTGGAAGATTATATAATTATTTTTTTAAATAAATAGTCTGCTACAACAAAGGAGAAACAGTTTTGCAGTAAATATTAACATCTCTGAATTTAATATTTCATACAGTTCTGGAGCTCTATGTTATGAACACAGACTTTCAGCAACTGACACAAAGGCAAATAAAACTATTACATGAACCAATGCAAGAAAATAGAAGAGAATAACCAAAAGGGAAAAACTAGAAGATCCAATAAATCAAAGGGAAATGTAAGCTTTGACTAGGAATGCTTAATGACTAACAGGAAAGCACACTATCTGACCAGGAGGAAATAAAAAGAAGGTGGAATCAGTATACTGAAGACCTATACAAAAGAGATAAAAGGATGACAGACTCCTTTGCAGAAGAATTCTATGAAGAAGAACCTACAGTTCTGAAGAATGAAGTGGAAACTGCTCTGAACGTACTAGGGGAAAAATAAGTCACCAACAGCAGATGGAAGACTGATAAAATTATTTTAAGCCACAGAGAATGGAGCTTTCAAAATCCTAACAAGAATATGCCAACAAATTTGGAAAACAAAACAATGGCCCACAGTTTGGCAATGCTAAATACATATTTCTACTCCAAGAAAGCAAATACCAAGGAATAATCATAATACCATTAACTTTAATTTCCCGTGCAAGCAGTGTGTTACTTAAGGTGCTACAACAAAGACTTATATGGTATATGGAACAAGAAATGCCAAATATTCAAGCCGGATTCCAAAATGGAAGAGGCATCTGAGATCATATTGCAAATATCCATTGGATACTGGAGCATACAAAATAATTTGAGAAGAAAATCACCCTGTGCTTTATGAGCTACAGGAAAGCTTTTGGCTCTTTGTATCATGAGAAATTATGCATGGTTCTGAAATAAATGGGGTTCCTCAATGCTTGATTGTCATTATGTACACCAGTGTTTCCCAGCCTTTGGTTTTGGGACTTCAGTTCCCAGAAGCCTAAGTCAATTCCCTGAAGCACTGATCAGCCAATGTACTGACTTAGGCTTCTGGGAATTGAAGTCCCCTGTGGGGTGTGGGCCTCACATTGGGACATCTGGATAAGAAGCTACTTTTGGTGAGTCAGAATTGTTTCCTATAGGCAAAGGTGCCAGAAAGAGGTGAATTTTATCCCCTTATCTGACCGACTGACCAACTATTGCCTGCCTGCCTGTCCTTCTGACTCCCTCCATAGAATTCTGTTTTGAAATAAAGTTAAAAATACAAGAAAAATAAGAAACCTACCACTAGTATAAGAGATTGTTGTATTGAAAATAAAACAAATAAATTCATTGTTTATAATTCTTACCATATCTTTTTATACTTATGAGATCACTAGACTAAAATAGCTGAAGGAGAAGTTCATTATTTAATGAAAGGTTGGATGTTGAAGGTCATGACACATGTTTCCTTCCATGATCAGAAGATTGATCCTTTTAATATCAGTGCAAACTAATATAGAAAGCATCATGGCTGTTAAAAAAATACAAGGTTCCTAATTGGAGAGAACAGTTCTCAAATGTCCTTGTGTCATCTGAAGAAGAGGTGCAATCTTATTTGAAGACTTTACAATAACTTTTCCAAAGAACAGACATTTCCTCAACAGCTCCCCTCTCCAGTAATCGTAGAGACTCTTCTAAGTTACAAGAGCCAGTACTGCCTCTATTTGTTTCCTATGTAGCTTGGCTGCAAAATCTCTTTAATAACAGTCCCATTAACCTCATTGCTTGTCATACATGTTAAAATGCTTTCATTGCCACAAATAGAATAAAGTAACCCAACACTCCTTCTTTAAGCATTTAGATTTTGTGAGATCAATGAAGTGCATTTTATTAAAGAATATCAGTCTTAGCACAAAAATACACACATTTTCTCTCTCTCTCTCTCTCTCTCTCTCTATCTATCTATCTATCTATCTATCTATCTATCTATCTCTATCTCTATCTCTATCTCTATCTCTATCTCTATCTCTATCTCTATCTCTATCTCTACCTCTACCTCTACCTCTACCTCTACCTCTACCTCTACCTCTACCTCTCTCTCTCTCCATCCCCATCTCTATCTCTATCTCTATCTCTCTATATCCTGAATGGGTGCAGGGTTCTCTCAGATGGAATGGATCCTATGATAGAAGGAAAATAGGGTGTGTTATTCTTACACACATCAATTTTTTTCAACAACTATGGCAACAACAATGACAACAATTAGAAGAATAAGGGTGTTCTGATTGGAGTTTTGAAAGCTCACTGGATGGGTCCTTCCTTGGACCTAAAAGTCAGTGAGCTATCATCTGTTAAGGTAGCTGCTACCTAGTAGTGCTACTCTCTGCATCTGTTCTATTGTGATTTTATCAGTGGCAATCACACAAAGATGTTGTGAATAAGACTTCCATCTCAGTCTGTACCTGGCTGGCAGGACAAGTGGGGGGATCCAGGAATGGGGGATCCCATGCGGGGTGGCTAGTCTAGAGATAATCCACCCTTTCTGATCATACCCCCGATACTGTTTTAATTTTCATGAATTTTTTAAAAAAATTAAATATTGATATGTTTTTAATCTATGCTGTAAGCCGCCTGATTGGGGTGGGATAGCAAATATGAATAGTAAAGTAAAGTAAAGTACTCTACTGAGAACACTTTCCTTAATGATCACATTTAATAATGATAAATGTAGTATCCTTCACTGCAAACATCTGCAACTAGAGCTCTGAATAGGATATTGGTCATTAAGTACAAATTAGCCCAGAAAACATGTTTTTATAAGAAAGATTTGGTTTTGCTTTATATTCAAATTTCCAAGGGAAGATGTGAGAGTTGGAAGGATTAATTCTTAGTAGTTCCTGTCAAATAAGAATAGAATGAAATAGTGCTTTGTGTCCAGGTTTTCTTACTATTTTTAGTCCAATGTCACATAGCTTCTGTACAGTTTCTATTTATCTGAGGAATGATTATAGCAAGGTCATGCTACACTTTTTAAGAGCTTCAGGAGTTTTGAATTAAAGTTCTAGGGAAAAACTCACTCCCTTTCCTCCATTGGTACAACTGGCATGTATCTAGGTGACTGCTTCATTTTTCTCTTTGGCTAGACACCATGTGGAAAGTTCTCTGGATTATTTCCACTTGACTAAAGCAGCATCTGTCAACAAAGACAAAATTACATCAATAGTTAGTTGTGGAAGGGCAGTTTTAATCTGTGCATTGCCCTCTTGATGGGCTCAGCCATTTGGTGTTTTAGGACATGTCCTTTAGGCTAAGAAGCATGTCCTGAAATCTCTGGTCCCCCCCCCCTTCCCATATATTAATGTTTCTGCTTATAACGTGGTATATTTCACTGGCTCAGAGCATTTGTAGAACTGCAGAATAAATGAATTTGCAAGATTGACAGTGTTGCAGGATAATTTTTTCTTGGTGAGAAAAACTGGGCTCTTATAATACTATGAGTCCTGCCAGCCTAGTTGGATAGACACTGTTCTCCTCCATCATTCTTTGCTCCATGACTTCATTGGGGGAGGTTGCAGTCTTGAGACAGTCAACATAATTACCCCTGTTGGCCTGAAATGTGCATCTCTCCAGGAACTCTCTTCTCCCTTAACCCTGCTCTGCTTTCTCCTTTGCCCTCATCCCCTCTGCCTCCAGTGTCTCCGTTGTTTTGTCCAATTTCCCAGGTTCTTTGGTTTCCTCTATTTTGCTTTTCTTGGCCTAGGCTCCCAGCCTGAACTCCCCCCTGCAGATTCTCTGTCTGGGTTCCCTGCTCTAAATACTTGGGTACCTCTTGTATGGATTCCTAAAAGTCTAATCAACAAAGGTCATCTCCCTAAGTTCCATTGAGGAGGTTACTGTTTGGAACTTTGTGGGTCACAGGTGTAGGTGAAATAAGTCACCAATAAAGGCAACCATTGCACTGTCACCATCCTCACTAATACTCTGACTAGAACATCTTTTGCTGCATATTTGCAGATTGTGCAAAAATTATTGAGGTATAGTAACAGGTGTTAACTGTCTCTAATCTAGTTCCCACTGGATCTTCAAATTATTCCACAAATTTCAGAAAGGCCTCATATCATTTTGGACCAATTAGGAGGAAGAACCCCATATCTTCAGCTCTTCAGCTCTTCATTCTAAATCTGCCTGAATTACCTGGACATTTATGCATATTTACACAGTATACTTATAACATTTTAATCTTAATGTATAGGCAATTAATAGGCCTGTGATATATAATATGCTGTACTTAACTGGTGAATGAATTGGGATGGAGACAGGATCCAGGTTGCCTCTTTTTCTGCCATGAATCCTACTGTCAATTACTTCCCTGAGGTTATCAGAGAGATTCTTACAGCATTGCTTTGGTTTATCTATGCACAGGTCAGAAGAAAGGAGTTTGAAAGCTTTCTGGACCACTGATGGCTTGAAATTTTGAAAAGGGAAGTGTTCTGTTATATCAATCTCTTGCGCTTCTGTTCCAAGGCAGTGCTGTGTGTGCATGTCAAGAACAATGCAAACAAATGTAGAAATCTTGGGGGAAATGGTATCATCACCCAAAACACAACAACACTCATAGTTTGTGTCTCAGTTATGATTTAAGCAGAGGAAGTTCACCAGTCGCTAAGCAGTCAACATTCCCACTTTATCAATTTAAATTGTCTTCATGAAGCAGGACAGCTCACTGTGCTCCAGGGTGAGATGTCACCTAGCTGCACAAGACAGATGACAGTCTGACAATCATAGAATATATCACTAAACTAGGGTTGGCTTTCTGCAAATGACAGATTCCAAAGTTACAAATGAAGGATCGAGGTGACTCTATTACAGGGAATCTAGAGATCAAATGGGCTACTGCATGGAATAACAAAAGGAGGGTTTGTATAAGAAAATGTTAAGCACTGGGATCTCGTCAATAGCTCTGTAGGTTTAATCCAGTGTTTCCCAAATGCTGGATCTTGGACTTCAACTCCCAGAAGTCTAAGTCAATTCCCCAAAGCACTGATCAGCCAATGTACTGACTTAGGCTTCTGGGAGTTGAAGTCCAAGATCCAGCATTTGGGAAACACTGGTTTAATCCATCCAAACAATACAGGTAAGAGATGTAGATACTGTACGTATAAATGCAAAGCTAAAATGGTGGTGCTTATTTTCTAGTACAAAAGACCCAGATTTAATGAGGCTTTTATCTAATGAAGTAGTTGTGTGTTGATTCATCATTACGTTCCTTAGAAAGTATAAAAGAAAAACTATCCACTCTTTCTATCATTTAAGAGATTGGTTGGTCAAATACTAAAACAGACTTTGTTTTCACTATTTTGAGCCAAGGTTTGTCATTATCCTGTGCAAAAAATATTTTACCTATAAAGAAATACAGTAAAACCCCAACTTACATATGCCTCCAGTTACATAAAATTTGACGTACATAATGATTTTTGCACTAAAACCATGTCCCAATTTACATAAATGTCCTGATATACATTACATAATTTCCTATGGGTTTGCTTCAAGTTACATTAAAAATTCATTTTTTCTATGGGTTTGCTTCGAGTTAAGTAAAAAAGGATTTACATAAAATTCTACTGAACAGACTTTTTACATAACTAGGGGTTTTTACTGTAGTCCTATTTTATCTTGCAGAAAGTTTTCTCCTTTATTTTGCACTCTTCTTTTGCTTGACCATTTCATCCCTTCCTTCTTATTATTGCTATGTATTCCCTAAATTAAAAATATTAAACTGTCTGATCTGTAAGTATTTTTTGCTAATCTACTATTTTTAATGCACAGCTTTAGAGTGCAATTTAATAACATTTTAAAAAAATAATATTTAAAAAAGCATTCTTTGTCTAGGTTTGCCAAGCATTTAGTGAATATTTAAATTTAATCATCTCATTTACACAGGACAATTCCATACGATCTGATATGATTTCATGGGGCCTTTCTTGTGCAGGCAAGATACAAATATCTATTTCAAATGAACTGAATAGTAAAATAAGAACTTTGTCTTTCATATATTTTTATTCCTATTTTTCCCTCCATTCTCCCACTGCCTACCTCTAAGTTAATAATACTAGTAGTAATTATTATAACAACAATATGTTGGGCATGTTTTATGATCTAGCGTGCTAATGATGATGTGTTAATTTCTACCTTAGATACTGTTGCTAGGTGGAAATTGAAAGGATATGTTACAATGTTCCTTTGGCAGTACAATGACATTGCAATGTGTGGGAGAAACCAACTGTCTTACTCCCAGTACTTCCATTACTTTTTTAAAAAACATTATACAGACTTTTCTTTTCCATTTTAAACTTCCTCAACTCTGCTAGAAATGCAGCCTTAAAGTATCTCAGTGCTTTATAGAGCAAGATTTCCTCCCCTTCTTTGAGTCTCAATTGTAGGATAGAACAAAATATTGTGAAATAAGCATAAAACCTCCAAACCAAGTTCCAATATTTTTAAAAGACTGTCTACTGGACAGAGAAAGTTTGGAGTTCATGGATCTTTTATTGAATATGTAATGGAGCAAGGGGGGTCATTGAACAAAGTCTTAGAATGAAAGGAGATTACTAGGCATTTTATTAAACTAAAATAAGACAAAGGGGCTGGTTGAAGAAGACTCTAACAAGTGTAATATATGTCATGAGTTATAAGAACAAAAATTTGTTTCCTATCTGATATCAAAGTAAACTGTACTTTGCAGAGTGGAAATAATACAGTTAATTTTATAACAGGGGAAACATTGAAGGAAGGTGGCAGGTGAATAAAAAGTAAACATGTCCCTTTCAAGAAGGTCCCTTCACTGAGCACAACTGAGCACAACATTTTATTAAAATCAAACATGATGTAGAATAGAGTCATGATCAGGTGGAAGAGTCTATGGGTCTTCACACACTTCACAGTTACTATGTAAGAGACTTAAGTGCACATGTCGAGAGCAGGAGCACAGAAAAATCCACATAATCTTTAAGTCACATAAGAAGTGTTAACTTAAACCAGAAAAGGCTGATATGCAAGACTCTCCAATTTTGTGGTTCAAAGCTCCTCATCTTTGATCCTCCTTCTTGCTGCTGCCCAGTCCTGGCTGAGCCCTTAGGAAAAGGTAAAGGTTGCCCATGGCCAAAAGCCAGTTATATCTGACTCTAGGGTTCAGTGCTCATCCCTGCTTATATCCAAAGAGCCAGCACTGCCTGCATTTTCAGACATTTCTGTGGATATTTGGCAGGTATACCTAGACACCAGCATGCACAGAATGCTGTTTACCTTCCTACAGAAGTGGTCCCTATTTATTTACTTGCAATTTCTTGCTTTCAAACTGCTAGGTTGACAGGAACTGGGACAGAGGTGGGAGCTCACTCCATCGTGCAGTACTCAGATATCTAACTCTGACCTTCCAGTCTTCAAGCTCAGGGTCTTAACCGCTAAGACACCACAGTCCCTCTGCTGAGTCCTTACACAGGTCTAATAAACAACCTGACAGAACACAGGAATGAAATAGGCAGACTTCATGAAAGATTGAGGACCCATGAAAAAGTGTATGGTGATACAGAGGTGGTTCAGTACCCTTGACAAGTCATAGGGATCAGTCAATTTGTTCAGTAGTTAATTTATGAGTTTCCCTTAACTTGAGAACTATTGCAATAGGGCAAAATTATATCAAAACGATGAGAAGGTTAAATGGGCCATCACTGGCCTAGATCCATCTTACCATTATTCCTCTGCTATTTCACAGTCAATGTTGAGTAAAAGGGAAAATAAACAAATTAGTTACCTGCTCCTATGTCTGAGGCACACACTTCTGATGCATTGTTTTAAACAGGGATATAGACTCTACATGCTGCTCAAATGGTTATAGCCATATTGTTTGAAGATTGCTGGCTGATTACTGTGGGCGGGACTATGACTATAAATTTCCACTAAAGCTGTGCTGGATTAGAGCCAGGAATTAGAAAAAAATACTGTTAATGACTAAGAATGACTGATAGATGTTTCCTTAATGGGAACTAAGTATTAGGAATTGTGAACAAAAGTGGAAATAAAAGGAAAGACAATTTACATGAATTGCAGAGATGACAGATTGGGTGGGTACTTAATGTATAAAGAGTTTTACAAGAGACTGAACTGCAATCTATTTGGATGAGTTTACCCCTGCTGAAGGAGAGTCATGGCAGGTTTGATATCCTATCCCAGTGATCGTGAACCTTTTAGAGACTGAGTGTCCAAAATGCAACCCAAAACCCACTTATTTATCGCAAAATTCCCAACACAGCAACAGGGAGGAAGGAAACGCTGCCCTTGGACTGCTGGGCAGAGAGAGGAAGTGCTTCTATTGGGTTGCTAGGCAGAGGGGTGGGGTGAACTCTGTGCTGGGGGAGGGAGGAAACACCCCCATTGGGCTGCTGGGCAGAGGGGCAGGGCAAACTCTGTGCTGGGGTGACTGCATGGGTGCCCACAGAGAGGGCTCTGAGTGCCACCTCTGGCACACATACTCTAGGTTTGCCACCACTGCCCTATCCCTTAGGTACAACATTACAGGTGAACAGAAATCAAAATAGGCTGTTCTCCTCTCCTAGGGCCCCATAACTTCAGCCATGTGAAAGAGCTTAGCCCCAATGTGACCTTTGTGACTAACACAGCCCTGAGAGCCAAAATGTATGTCACAATATGTTAAAAATAATTAATTATTAGAGCTGAAACTATGTTCCAGAATAATGATTCTATTCCCAATCATCATGGGGTTTATTTGTGTTTTTAATGGGTAATGAATTGTCATTCTTTTTATATGTATCATTCTACATATTCTTTCATTTATTAAATGAGGGTTTTTTCCCCATTTTTTCTTCTGTATTACAGTACAATTCTCTATATGTTTATGTTTGATTTTTAAAGATTCTGAAAAATTATTTATGTTTATTTTACAACAACACGTGGTTTGTGAGAAATATATGCATTGAATTAGGGTATCAGGTTACTCATTAAAAGCCCTAGTGATCATGTATATGAATACTTACATATAGATTTGCCTTCATTTGAGGCTTTCTGAGGCATCTCCCAATGGTGCTTTTTGTATGAATTTTCTTCTTTGGAAAGGGGGTGAATTCAATGTCTCAAGGAATCCCTTCTACCTATATGGTTTTATGATTCTGTGGTATATTTGCCAGAAACAAACTGTCATCAAACTACTAAGGAACAGCTGATTCTGGATTCAGTAATAGGCATCATATAGAATGGCACAGGATAGCTGATTTGACTGGTTCCAGCATCTTTGCAATCAAGGATTTTGAGTCTTTGAATTATTGCTGAACACAGATCTCCTGTTCCTATTTTGAGACTGGTTTGGGATGTGTTTGATGTGGAGTGATTTGTACCCTCTATGATTGAATCTGTGCCATACACAAGTCAATCTATAGGCACACCACAAAAATCCATAGCAAAACCAAAACAGCTAGAGGGGTATAGGGGTCTGCATCATAGGCATCTACATCTTGCCTTTTCAAAAGAAAAGAACAAATAAAAGGGTTAAGACCTTAAGTGATGTGTGACCATCTGTTTGGATCTGTGTTCTACATATAAACTGATCTATCTATTTGCACTGTTCTGCAACTGGATGCGGATATCCTATTTTGTATTGAACTTCATATAACCTTGCACTACATATAGAGATGACAAATAAAGTGGTTTGCCCATTTGGAGAGAAATGTCTTGGAATTCAATACCTTACAAGGCATCTGTAGAAAGAGGAGAAGGACAATGATCATGAGGCGGACTCAGAGGAAGGTGAAGAGATAACATCATAGAAATATTACAAGAACACCAAATAATGCCAGTGGAGGCTGCTAGAAGTGCCAGCAATAGAATCTTGCATCTCCCTTGACACCCAATGGGGTTGAAGAAGAAGAAGAAGAAGAAGAAGAAGAAGAAGAAGAAGAAGAAGAAGAAGAAGAAGAAGAAGAAGAAGAAGAAGAAGAAGAAGAAGAAGAAGAAGAAGAAGAAGAAGAAGAAGAAGAAGAAGAAGAAGAAGAAGAAGAAGAAGAAGAAGAAGAAGAAGAAGAAGAAGAAGAAGAAGAAGAAGAAGAAGAAGAATTAGGCTAATGTTAAAAGTTTCAGATTCATTTGACTCTGGTGCTCAGTTCTACTTTGAAAATAATTCTGTCTACTATTCTTTAACAAATCTGAATGATATCTGTACATTTTGTGTTTTATATCAGCAGATCACTGCCTATCGAGGCAAGATGGGGTGCAGAAGAGAAAGAGGCTGCAGAAAGTGTACACCTGCTCTCCAGGGTGCTTCAGCTGATGAGAATTTTATTTGCAAAGAAAAATCAACTTTGGAAATCATTAAAGGAAAGATTTCCCCCCCTCATGCTGCCTTCCAGGTAATTGATCTGATCCACATGGAACATCAGATCATTGCATTCTGTAATATAATTTTGTTTCTATTATCTATCTTTGGATGTGATCAATATGATAAATATTCTTTTTTTAAAAAAAAGTCTTTGTAAGGCAAAATGCATTATTTCTCACTAAAGCAAGGAGGCAAAGGGGCATACTCTGCCCCCATGCTATGTGTCTCACGAAGCAGAAAAGCAATTCAGTCAGACTAAAGGCTACAGATGAGGCGGTATATTCTTGGCAATAAATGCAAATGATTTGAATTCATTTCCTTGCTAAGAGAGAGAGAGAGAGAATTAATGCTAAAGATGTTGCAGACCAAGGATTTCAACTTTAAGCTGGCACAAAATTATCATAAAAGAAAACAAGCAACTAAAGAGAGAGGTGAGGGAAAAAATTCCACTGAAATAATCTATGCTAATGAACTGCCCCTGTGTTGGGTTTGAAGTTCTTCTCTGCACTGACTCAATTTTTTTCCCCTTCCCCACCATGCACAATAGCATCAGGCCCTTCCTGCAATCAGTCTGCTGAGAACAGCTTGTAAATATTTGGATGCTCATTGGCCCATGAGGATAAATCGTCCTCCCTTAACATCAAAGAGTTCCTCTGCTATTCCTTTGTTAGGTAACAAATGGTTCCCGTTTCTGAAGCACAATCAGATTTCTTTTAATGAGTTGTGACATTTTCCTTAGCCTTTCTTTTTCCTCTAAAGGAAAGTGAAGTGGTCCATGCTTGATTATTAATCAAGATGAAACAAAGAATTATAATGCTGATTTCTTCTGTTCTCACTGCAAAGACCAGAAATAGAAGTTTGCCAGCACAAGGATAAGTGGATTCTCTTATAGAGCAATCACTGGAGTGTGTTCTCATAGATACCAAGAGATAACATAAATGCCTCTTTGCTACAGCATCCAAACAATTCAGTGTTTTTCTTCCCTTTCCCCACAATGAAGCAGTACCCTCTGACCCAAGTGTTGTGTAACTATTGATTGTCACAATCACTTTTGTGTAGTTATCCTTCAATAGATATCACAGTGATGGGAGTATTAGTACTTCCACTCATGCTACACAAAAAGGCAGTGGACAGTGTGTCTATTGGATGTTGTTGTGGAACCCATGACTAAGTTCAGTTTGAATTCCTGCTCTGTCATGGATAACTTTGATAGTCATGAGTGGTAATGCAGTTTGCCTAGAAAAGTGTACAATATCAACAAGGATGGAAATCCAGGTGTTTGATAATAGTGGAAGTGTAAGAAGAAAGAAAATTGGAAGCAAGAAAAGTCAGGAGAATTGTTTAGTTAAGAACAAATCCCAGCCTGGGAAAAAAAACCAAATGTGTTGGAATGGGGAGAAAAAGGTAAAATGGATGAAGAATACATTTTCTCTTTTCCCTCCTGGCAACTGCCTTGAACCAGGATTTTTTTATCTGTAATATGTCATTTGTCCTGGAGTTCCATGGGAGCCTGATTTCCCAACTTCTAATCCAACACGGTAGCCATTATATCACAGTGATTGTGGCCTACTTCAACAAGTTGCATAAATTTAAGAATTTATATCAGGGAGGGCTATAAGTACCTACAGCTGATTCTATATACTTTAAGTAGACTGTTCCAGTTCTCATGAAGCAATCTGCATCCACAGCTATCATGATTGTGTATATTAGGGTAGGAAAAAGGTACACTTTCAGAAGCTGTGGGATTGCATTTCCTAACATCCCTAGCCATTACAGCAAATGGTGAACAATGCTATGAGTTGCAGTCCTACACTATCCACCAGGGGGAAAATGTGCAGTGAAAAAAATTAAAGAAGTGCTGTTGAAAAAAATAGAAAAAAATATAGATCACATATCAAAAAAGTTAAACAACAGATAGCATCATTTAACACAATTTATATAAAGCCTAGGAAGTGCTTGGTTTCCATGAAATCAAACTGGCCAAACTATATTTTTTTAAAAAATACTTGTCTCTTTTTTTCAACTTCATCAATACTGAAAGTCTGTAAACTCTACTGACTGTAGAATAACATGGACTAGTTTTAACCACCAGCTGAGTTGTGTGTTTCAGAGGCAACCATGGTGAATACTGCAAAATGTAGGCACAAAAGCTTCAGCTGTACCTAACAGGTATTAAAGCAACTGCTCTGATTTGTGTTGGAGGTTTTTGTGAGTTAGCATTTAACGAGAGCTCTGTACAGTTGAGAAATCTCTCTTTTGAAAAGTTACGCCATGGCCTCTCCTGGCTGAGACAGAGTTGACTCTACGATTGTCCTCATGCTTACATAATGTTCACTTTCATAAAACATTTTATAAATAAGAAATGATCATGGTGATCTGATGCACATATTAGAGCTACTTAGACAGAATTGCTGTGTATATTATTTAAACATCAGTTACATTATTATCAGTATGATAACCTAGTGGTGACTCTCCATGCAGCAAGCCATGTATCATATTTATGTTGCAACTGTCCATGAAAAGGAAGGATGCACATGAACTTTTTGTTCACTCATTCAAATGTCTCTGTATCCAACAGTGGTAATTTGGTCTATTAAGAAATATAAACCCCAACCTCAAACATTTATACTTCTGCATGAACTTACAAAATAATAGCCCTACATGAATGACATGTTTTTATTATATTATCTTCAATGTGAACTAGCAGTAAGCAACAGTGGTAGTCCAGATATATATACGTTTCATCATACCTCACCAACAGTTATACTGGTGAGAGCTGCAGGTCAATAATAATAATAATAATAATAATAATAATAATAATAATAATTATTATTATTATTATTATTATTATTATTATTATTATTATTATTATTATTATTATTATTATTATTATTATTATTATTATTATTATTATTATTATTATTATTATTATTATTATTATTCACAAACACATATAAAGTTACAAATTCATAATACAACATGTAAACATCATAAATCATCAGTATCGATACCACAACACATCAAAAAAATCACAATATCATTACAGTATCAAAAAATTCAATAAGTATCAATATCACGTAACAATCAAAAAGTTTCCATATCTCAGGTCAAGAGTTGTCTCTCAGAGGTACCTTTCCAGCACCTCTCACAATACTCGTTGTACAAACCGTAAATTTCAAAACACATTCACTCTCTTTTAAAATAAACTTTAACCAGCTTTGAATATTTTTCTCTTCTGTAGTCCAAAGATGATCCAGTTATCATATTTGTCTGATATAAGTTCCATCTCAATGTATTTACAACCTGCCTTCAGATATGAAAAGGTAAGAAAGAAAAGGCAGATAGAAACCAGGACCTGGTTTTATAATCTCAATTTTAAAAGATCTGCCAGTTGCACAAACCTACACAATTCCTGTTAGCTTAAATAAAAAGAGTTCACCCACACTTTGGAAAAGGTAGCTTTTGGGATTGCAACTCCCAGACCCCACTGCCAGTGTGCTGGCTGGGGGATCCTGGAACTCATTGCCCCAAAAATGTAGGTTGTCTAGGGTCTGAGTGTATATGAGAAACTCCCAGGTAAAAGGATGACTCTATTTGTATATAGGCTCCATACACACATTTGAGGTATTGAAGGGTATTCTCCTAAGCAACAACTCTCCAGCTTCTGCAACTATTATAACATAGAGCCATCAAGACCAAAATAGGTTTCCTTCAGTGCCCTGAGCTCTGTAGCTTTCATGGTGAGGCACCAAACTCCTCTTTTTGCCTTAAGAGTACTTCTTAATCCCTAATCATGATAGAGAACTTAACTTCTTTAGCTTCAATACCATCAGAACAGCCATTTATTCTTGGAATACTAATTTGACCAACCTGGGTAAAACAAAATCCTGCTCAGTCACAATGTAACTAGCAATATGAGAGAGTGAAGTGCAAATGGGATTAACAGATATGCCAAGGGATAAGTGTAGCTGGTATATATGACTGCTAGTCTCCATCATGATCTCTCCAGCATTTGTGCCAACATTGTTTCTGCCACCCATCCTAGGTATGAACAGCCTCTTCCACTGAATATGACATGCCAGCAGAATGGAAAACCAGGCTTCCAGATGTTCTGAACATCAGTGTGTACTGAATATAATGAAGAATGTAATATAATGGAGAAAAATTGCATCAGATTTTGAAACAGAATCTTCTCAGTCCATCTACCCACTAGTGAGTTTGTCCCTGATGCACAGGCTACTATCCAAATAAAAAAATTAAAAAGGTTGAACAATGAGTAATATTTTGTCTCTGTCTCCAAGACCACCAAACGTTATTGGGAGATGATTTACAACTCTGGACATTCATGAACCAGTAACCATAGAATTTCTTCTGTCAAAATTGTTCAAAAATGTTAAAGATCATCAAGTGTTGGCACACAACTCTTTAGTTTTCCTTGCTGTAGACTCAGATTGTTTCCTCCCATTCCAGATAACATCAAGAGGCACACAGCAGAACTCTCTGCATATCTGTAACTAAAAGCAGTATTTCTCTTCATCAGAGGTAGTATAGCTAACTCACTGGTTGTTGCTGAAGTCAGTTAATATTTGCCAAGAAAAATATTCTTGTTTAATCCTTCTCCTTATCTAAACACAGACAGCATCCTGGCAATAAACCCACAGACTTTGCCATAGGATTTCAGTCATGGAGAAAGGAATAAACTCCTAACTTTGATCTTCTGTATGTTTATAATGTTGACTGAAGTAGGTGGCTGGCCAGTTCAACCATATGTTTAGCAGAACACACAGCTTGAGAATCACATGGTTTTCTATGTGCCAGCCACTGTAACATATAAACTGGTTTATTTTTAAACAAATTTCCCCATTTGAATATACTTGTCATTTTCTGTCAGCTCATAGCTAGGACATTACTGAGAATTTGGTTACCACTTTTCATGACAAATATCTCCTTTCATCAGAAATTATTCCACTGTAAGGAGAACAATAAGGAGAGTAAGGTAAATCATATACAGACAGTGGAACAGATTGTCATAGAAAATAGTGGACTTCTTTTTGCTTGAGGAGCCTAAATAGATATTTGATGATGATTCATTAAGAGTGTTGTTAGCTATGGATTTTTTCCACTGGCAAAAGAATGGTGTAGACGTCCTGAGCTTTTGTTCCAACTGTACAACTCTGTGATTTTTTGAAATAACCTCTTTTCCTACACAAAATTATTTTCACTTTTTAATGGAAGGATAATGGCTTAAATGGGCACATTCTGATCTAAAACAGTTCTTGGGAATTTCTCTACTTGAACTCAACCTGTAATAATGTAGGCATGTGTTAACTTTAGAATGGGGAGGCCCTGCTGGCTTCCAAGTTAGATAGGATTTCTTATTTTTCTGCACTTTTGTACTGTTCCAATTTGCCTATGTAACACCTATTTTTGTTTGATCTGAAAACTATACCTGCTTTGAACATCCTGCAAGTAAAGAGATGAAATGAAGCATTTTTGCCTTTGATTTCACTACCTTCTTAACAGGCTGGTTTAGGCTGTGATCTGTGAGGAGGCTAGTTAAAAATCCTGGATTGCTTAGTTTAGGCATCAATCCAGGTGAATTCCATCTCACTTTTTGGTAAATACCTAATTGGGGAGCAAGGGAATTCTTATAATACCCCCCTCCCCAGGCCCTGTTCATCTATAATCTCCAACCATAGCCCCAAATAGCCATACAATGGAGGGGAGAAATACTACAGATCCTTCAATTAATTAAAGGTCTTTTGAGTAGAAGTGTGGCGTTTGTTTGTGGATTGATTGGACCTCACCTCCTAGAATGCTCCAAGAATACTAAAGGCAGAATATTGGGACTACCAGTCCACAGAGCCACATCTGAAGACACTTTCATTTCAAATAACCTGCACAAGACTGAGGCTCTGAGGTTGCATAGCAGTCTAGGCTACATTTCCTGCTGCAAGGCTACCTAGGCACTGGTAGTCTTGCTCCTCTTTAGGTTGCATAGAACAGGGTTTCTCAACCTTGGACCTCCATGTGTTCTTGGACTTCAATTACCAGGAACCCAAGTCCAAGAACATCTGGGAGCCCAAGGTTGAGAACCCCTGGCATAGCAGCTACCTCCCCAAGAACTACCATACTCAATAAGTCTTGCAGCAGAAAATAAGGCCTTGGGTGCTATACAATATTGGTAGGTCTCAGCGAGTGACATGACACTAGCAGCAGCTGAATTCTTGAAGATTTCTCATGGCTCAAGTCTAATGCAACAAACAAAGAAACTGTACTCAAGCTTTTCTAACGCTGCCCACAATTTTGTTGTAAGCAGAAGAGCTGTCAAAAAACATTTAAGGAATCTGGTAAATATATAAAGACTTCTTTCAAGCACTCTGTGGCTGCTGAAGATTATATCCTCAAGCTGTTTATTTTTATTAAAAAGTGAAAGATCTACTTTCCTAAATTGATTGATTGATTGATTGATTAAAATAAGTGTAGCTGCCTTTCCTGATTTGTGACATTCCTACATCATTTAGTACTGTTATCATTATAATTCACCTGCTAGGAAACAAAGTATTGTACATATGCTTTGCCCTGGCTCATACGATTGTATCTGGTACTTAGTGGTGCCCCATGATATATGCTGAAATCCCTACTACTTTGGAAGCCCCCCCCCCCATCTCATAAAAACTGCCTTAAGGTTCAAGGGCCACTGAAATATTCTAATATCTGGCAAAGGAGGTTAAGGAAGATGGGAGGAAGCAGGTTACTACATTAACACAAGCAGAATTATTTATCACTATATAATCCAGTGATTTTTTATTTGAATTGCAGACCAGTTCCTTGACCATAGTAATGAAATTTCACTGCTGGGGCCCTCTAGAGACCTGCTCAAAAGCTGCTATAATAATTCTTTCAAATCTCATTACTTCCCATTCCTAATCAAATATTACCACTGAATAATGAAGAAGGTCTATTTTGGATCTGTATCCTATCCACTGGCATGGTGGAAACAGATTTCCTTCACTTTCTACTTTCCTTTCTCTAGAGTTGCTTTTTCTTTGTTTCCTTATCTGTTAGACAGTGAAGAGGCTACTGCTGATTAAACGGGATTAACCAGATGCATGAAAGAGACTGGATAATCAGTGGCAATGAAAAGCTTTAGAAATAGTAGTGTTTTGTTTTTGTTTTTTTGCTCTGTTTGTTCCCCTTTAATTTTAGTGTAAAGCACATGGGCAGCCATGGCAGTGGACCTTAAGGAAGCAGGAGGAAATATAGGGGTGAAAAACTTTAGCAATGTATGTATTTAAATGTGGGAATGATGGGATTTTTTTGTTATATATTTTCATTGGCTAACAACTATGAAGATGCTCAAAGTATTTTCCTCTTACTGAACTGAAGCCTACTGTGGAGCCCTGTCCTTTTATAATATCCAGGATAGGCTGTTTATTTGTGGTGTAAACATTTACTATTTCATCTATTGCATTTTACCTTCTTTTAACAAACCAGCCTGACCCAGTTACCTTGATAGCTCTCCTACACTTGTAGTAGTCCTGGTTGGGAAAGGAAGGGCATCTCTCTAGTAGGTTAGTAATCTCCAGTCTCCCAGTATATAGGGGTGGGATAGGATTAAACAGGATATTGTATATTTAGACATGCATTCCATCTGCTAAATAAAGGAATTCCTGCTTTTCTAATTGGAAATTGTGTTGCTAGCTTGTTCCTAAGGCATGGGATTTCAAAAGATCTTTGCCAACCCCACATCTTAGTTAATCATAAAAATGTATCATAGAATTCTGAATTTGGAAGGAAACCCAAGGATCTTAAAGTCTAGCCTGCTGCAAGCAAGGAATTAAAAGCTAAAACCTCCTTAACAGATGGCTTTTCAACCTCTGCTTAGTAAAGGTAAAGGTTTCCCTTGCTCAAAAGCCAGTGGTATCTGACTCTAAGGTTCAGTACTCATCTCTATTTCAAAGCCAAAGAGCCAGCACTGTCTGCTTCTTCAGACGTTTCTGTGGTCATGTGGCAGGCATGATTAGACACCGGAGCACACAGAATGCTGTTACCTTCCCACCAAAGTGGTCCCTATTTATCTACTTGCAATTTCTTGTTTTGAACTGTTAGGTTGGCAGGAGGCCTCTGCTTAGAAACCTCCAATAAAGGAAAGTCCAGCAACTTCCGAGGTGGTCTGTCACAGTTGAACAGTGCTTACCTTCAGAAAGTCCTTTGTAAGGTTAAGTTAAAAGAAACTTTGAATCTGTTCATTTTGTTTATCTGCTCTGAGACCACAGAAGACAAGTATGCACCCTTTTTGAAATGACCACCTTCAAATATTTGAAGATGACTACCAAATCATTTTTCTGTCATCTCTTCTCCAGGCTTTAGCATACCCAGCTCCCCTCGGCTGTTCATCATTCATCCTGGTTTTTAATCATTTTTTTAATTTTACACACTACACTCAAAATGTACCTTATTAAATCTCACCTTATTAAATTATTTTACAAACTGTGGTGATCAGTGTTGCAGGTGAGGTCTGACCAAAGCAGATTGCAGTGGTAGAAATGATTTCCCTTGGCTTGGACATTGTATTTCTATTGATGCCACCTAAATATGTTTCAACAGGTTTACAATGGAATGTTCCTGGACTGGAATGATTGGGTTACCCTACGCTAGAGGTGCCCATACTACAGGCCACAGGCTGGATCTGGCCCCTGACACCAATTCATCCAGCCCATGAAGCCCTCAACGCTCCTGGAAGTGGAAGTAAAATGTGCCCATCCGGGCATGTTTTACTTCCACTTCCGGGAGCAATGAAGGCTTTGTGGGCTGGATGAATTGACATTGGGGGCCAGATCTAGCCAATGGGCCATAGTGACCAGCCCCCTGAACCATGTGGCCTACAGACTGAAAAGTTAGGGCACCCCTGCCCTACACTGTTGCCCAGGAGGTGACCAAGTAGTGCTGTCTACTCTGTGAGAAACCTCCTAAGAGGATTTAAATTAAATCCTATTAGTGAATATACAATAAAAGTTGGGAGAAAACTGATTTCAACTCTTGCAGAAACAAGGTGATTTGATGAATAGACACTATAACAGAGCTTGGCGTGGTAAAAATCAGCCAGAAAGCTGGGAGACTACTGAAAAAGACAGAGCAATGATCTAAACCAGTGAGTCCCAACCTTTTTTGTCCATTCCCCACTTAAGCATCTCTAAAATCCTGATGCCTTACACACACTCCCTGCCCCATGACATATAATTCTTATTATCCAAAAAGTGGACTCCTATTCACAAGGAGGAAGCCTAAATGGCCGTTCACTGTTAATAACTCATTCTCTAGATCAAATATCAAATTGCCCCCACATGGGGTGTATGCCCCACATTGGGAATCACAGATCTAAACAAAAGGAAACTACAGTATATATAAATATAATCCAAGGAAAATAGCACCCCAGGATCATTGGCTTCTTCTTTCTTTCTTTCTTTTCTTTCTTTTTTTTTTTTTTTTTTTAGAAAATAATAATATAATCATTGATTGTTTCCAGGATAATTTTATCTTTTCTCCCTCCATTATTTCAATAAAAAGGGAGATTTTTGTTGTTGTTCAGTCGCACAGTCAATTCTGACTTTTTGCGACCCCATGGACCACTGTCCACCAGGCACCTCTGTCCTCCACCATCCTCTTCAACTCACTCAGTTTTGTGCCCATTGTGTCTACAATACCATCTAGCCATCTCATTTTTGGCCACCCCCTTCTTCTTTTGCCCTCCACCCTTCCCAGCATAAAGGCCTTCTCAAGCGAATCCTCTCTTCTCATTTGATGTCCAAAGTACTTTAGCTTCATCTTTACTATCTGCCCTTCTAAGGAGCAGTCAGGGTTAATTTCTTCTAAGATTGACCTATTTGTTTTCCTCGATGTCCAGGGGACTCTCAAAACTCTCCTCTAACACCACATCTCAAAGGCATCTATTCTTCTGCGCTCAGCTTTCCTAATGGTCCAGCTCTCACAACCATACATTGCCACAGGGAATACCATTGCTTTGACTATACAAATTTTTGTTTGCAATTGATGTCTCTACTTTTCACAATGCTCCCCAGGTTTCTCATTGCTTTCCTCCCAAGAATCAGTCGCATTTTGATTTCATGGGTGCAATCACCATCTGCAGTGAGCTTTGATCCTAAGAAAGTAAAATCTGTCTTTGTTTCTACTTCTTCCCCATCTATTTTCCAGGGACTGATAGGGCTTGTTGCCATGATCTTGGTTTTCTTTATATTGAGTCTCAAGCCAGCTTTTTCACTTTCTTCTTTCAACCTAATCAGGAGCTTCTTTAGGTCCTCCTCACTTTCTGCCATTAGAGTGGTATCATCTGCATATCTCAAATTGTTGATGTTTCTCCCAGCAATTTTGATCCCAAACTGTGATTCCTCCATCCCTGCATTGCACATTATTTGCGCTGTGTACAAGTTGAATAAGCAGGGTGACAAAATGCAGCCTTGTCTTACTCCTTTTCCTATTCCAAACCACTCCGTCATTCCATATTCTGTCCTAACTGTTGCTTCTTGATTCATGTACAGATTTCTCATGAGGCATATAAGGTGTTCTGGTATTCCCATATCTTTAATTATTTGACACATTTTGTTGTGGTCTACACAGTCAAAGGCCTTAGTGTAGTCAATGAAACAGAAGTAGACTTGTTTCTGATATTCCTTTGTTTTTGCATTTTCCCCTGAAATGCTCAGAGAGTTCAATCTTTCGTTCTAGAATATTTCTTGGTATCAGTATCAAGCTAAGTTATTGAGAGTTCTTTAGATCCTCTTTTTCTTTCCCTTTGAAGGTGGGACAACATTGTCCTTTTCCCTGGTAAATGCTGTTTATCATCCTAAAAGAGAACAATCTGCTTCCATTGATAGTTACAATTGCTACAGACATCTATAATGTCCTTACTCCAAAGTTCCCCCAAGTGATGCCACCCTGAATCCGCTTTGTACGCTTTGACATATATTGTGTATTATGGGCAAATTCTATGCAGGGAGCAAGCAGGTCCCCTCCTTCGGTCTTGCTCTGTTCCTTTTCTGGTTCCTCCAGCTGTGTCCCCCTCCCATTTAAATAAAATAAATGGGATAATGTTACATCCACAAGCACGTAATGTCAGTTTGACTCTGCTCAGCATCACAGGTACCTGAAACTGACATAGTAACCAACTGGAGCAGATAAGCAATCCAGTGTTTATCTTCAGTAACTCTAAGACAAAGGCTACAGGTTTACTCTCTGTTTTTGCTAGCTTGTTGTTGGTTGGTTTATTTTAATAAGCAAAACATATTGTATGTAAAGAGAAAACAACACAGACACATCAGTCAGTTTCCTCAGAGTGATGATGACTCTAAAGTTCCTTGATTATCCCCAGGGATCAATTAGCAGATATTTGAGATTTCTTTGTATCTTTGTAGCCTCAGAAAAATAATTTATCCATTTTTAACAAATTGCTTTGTTTATTGAAACCTCTATTTTTTTTAAAAAAAATTGTTACCGTGTTTGATATTTTCTTAGAAGCATTTAAAAGCTGGGGTTTAGAATGTGATCTGTTCCTCTGACTTAACATCAATATTTCTTACCTTCCAGGAAAAGGATGCTACAGGTAGAAAAGAAGATACTGTATACCAGTGGTTCCCAATGTGGGGGCCATGCCCCACAGGGGGACTTCAACTAGCAGAAGCCTAAGTCAGTACATTGGCTGATCAGTGCTTTGGAGAATTGACTTAGATTTCTGGGAATTGAAGTCCAAAAACCAAAGGTTGGGATACACTCAGATATTCAGATAAGACTACAAATCATGGCTCCGCTTCTTTCTTTCCCCCTAAAATATGCAATAAAGATATAGTAGAACCCCGCATAACGAAAAAACTCCATTCCACAGAGCTCTTCACCATGAGGGTTTTTTTCATTATGTGGTTCCCTATGGGAGATACTCCGCATTACGGGGGGGGAGGGGTTCATTCACCAGGGTTCTCATTGAGTGGGTATACCCCGGTTACAAAAAACCCAGCATAACAAAAAAAAATTGTTATGCGGGGTATCACCCTTCATAATGAATGCTTCATTATGCAAATTTTTCACTATGTGATGCGTTCGTTATGTGAGGTACCACTGTATCTTCTGATGTCATCTGTTTTCAGAGATGTGGTTGACTATTAATGCAAACCTGAGTGGGGATCACATTTCTCATAGAAGTCATTTAACTATAGAAAAGGGGAAAGAAGGAATGAATCAGCTTCTTAGGGTGATATCAAGTCTATTCTCAACCATTCCCAGAGATCAGCTAATCAGACGCAGCAACCATGTGCCCTCCAGATGTTTACAGCTTCCATCTGCCTCAGCCAATATCTTCTTTGGTCCCCTTTCCTGCCTGCACAGGCTATTTAAGGCGATCTTACAATTACAAGAATGGTTACTAATGTACTGTTCCATAATCTGCTACCCAGGGCTGTAGCCAAAACTCTAGGGGTTTTTTTGGGGGGGAGGGGTGAAATTTTTTTCAGGAGGGGCAAAAAAATTCCAGGAGGAGCAGCAATGTCATACTCACATATATAACATTGGCACCACAGGGGGGGGGCAGTTAGCTCTAGAGGGTTTTCGTCCACCTCTGGCTACGGCCCTGCTACTACCCAGTTTTGGAGTTGAAATGTGTCATAATATGAGGACCTTCTCAAAGTTACTCATTTTACTGTCCAGAAGACTAGAACACTACTAATATGCTATTTGTGCCTACCCTGCAGCTCTGTTAATAGACAAATCTGACTGCAGTTATCTGGAAAGGCAAGGATGAGATTAATAAACAGGGTTTTTGCTTAGGAAAAATACAAGTCTTTTAAGCATCAGAGTCCTTTGAGATTATTGCAAGAGGAATCTCCCTTCTCCATGACCAATACAAAATGGCTTTCATTGGAATTGCACTTTGAGTCTGAAAGTTAGACCAAGATTAGTACCTCTCATATGCCCAATTTGGTTTTGAAATATTTGTTGAGTTTTCTTACCACATTTCTTAACAATTTTCAAGAAAAAAGGAATAAATAGACCAGCTGTTGTAGGGCCAGGTCTTCATAGGACAATTTTTTGACCACAACTCTATTATTTTTAATTCTCCAGGCCCTTAGAAATGACGACATTTAACTGATGTCCTGGTGAAATCTAATGTTAAAGTGTATCAAATGGCTGAGTTTTCCATCCTTTGCTGTTGAATTAATCCCTCCAATATCCAGAGGCCCCTCACTGAGAATTCAAACTAAAGAAAAGAACTGGCAACAATCTCTTCTTATACATCTGGCCATAATGCTAAAACTCCCTAGGTACTTTTATCACACAATAACCTAATACATCAATTATGCCCGATAGACCTTTCTTCTATAATCACCCGTGCACACAATAAATCTTTCAGTAGTCATTTCTTTCCTACTCACAGCAGGCTCTTTTGCATATGTGATACATGGATTTCAATGTTGGATAGGTGGAAAAGGATATATAATTATTCAATCAAATAAATTGGAATGTCTGTTCTGATGTTTTACAATTCAGCTGTCCACTACCACACACTCATCCCCAATCAAAAGATGGTTTTAGAACTCATATACAGTACCTCAAAATGGTGCATTTATATTACGTTATAATTCAAACAAATATACTTTTGCAGCACATATTCATATCCCTGAGCTTCACTTTATCTGTCTGCACATGTTCCTAACACACTATCATGCTTTCCCACTGTTCCTCTTCATTTAAACATGAAAAAGAAGTTCCAGGTGGATTGTACTCTTGATTACAATTTGCACAATGACAGTAAAAACAAAGAAACCAATTCTCCATAAAGGTAACTTTACATCTGCGATTGTTCCTCCACATAAAGTGAAGTGTTGAGGATCCAGCCAATAGTCTCTGGAATAATAAGTAAACAGGAAGTTTATCCAATTTCCAAATCCTCTTGGGTTTCTGTATCATGTACTTGTAGATAATGGTTATTACCTCTGTTTCTCAAATGAAAATCTCCTGGATGGCAATATGAAGTAACCCACTTTTGGTCTAAAATGGTCTATAAATACTCTAATTATTTTAACATTATAACTTGTTTTTAATTGATCTTTTTTTTAAAAAAATAGTGCAACATTCTGATATGAATAATGAAGGAAATAATCCAGTGTGGTATAGTGAATAGAGTGACAATCTAGAACCCAGGAGACATGGGTAGAAGTCTTGGGCATGGTAGGTTGCATTAACACATCACATACATCAAAACTCTCTTAGGGTTGCCCTAACATGGAAGCAACTTGATGACACATAACAATGCCACAATAACATTCCAGTTAAAACTTCAAATAATCAAATATAAAATCTAGTTATATAAAATGTAAAATAACACCAGCAAATAAAATAGTTGTAAAGCAAACCATGGAATTGTCTCAATCAGATTAGAATTAAAAAGGTTTTTTTTTTCTTGGAACCAATACTGGGGTCCATCTACAGTCTTTCTGAGATTAATGTTTGAGAGTGACAGAGCCACATCAGAAACTACTTGTACCTCATGATGACCAATTTAATACCTTTCACTGAAGGGACCAGCTATCTGAGCCGCAGAGGATGATATAATACAGGTAGCTGCTGAGTTAAGCTCATCCTAAATAAGTCAGTTTTAAGGCTGAAAATGGCTTCTCAAACTGGACCCAAAATGGGCAGTGGTGGGCAGCAAAAAATGTTGCTACCACACCGTGGGTGGAGCCTACATCATGGGCGGAGCCTATGTCATGGGCGATCTGGTCATCCCTGCCATATTACCATGTATACATCTGCAAACACAGGCAGCACTGACTCTTTGGCTATAAATGGAGATGAGCACTGCATCCTAGAGTCAGATATGACTGCTTTTGAGCAAAGGAGACCTTGAACCACTTGCAGGGACAAAACCTGATGGGGCAGGACAGGGAGTTGGGCATAGCCACCCAATTTTGCTACCCCTCCTCCCTGAAGGCCACTCAATTTTGCAACCACCCTGCTCAGAGGCCACCCAATTTTGCAATCCCCCCTCCCGGGGGGGTGTGCAAACCTGTTGCTGCCCACCACTGAAAATGGGCCCAGCCAATATAGACAGTAAACAGTTGCTGAGAATAGTATCTCTGCAAATGAACCGTATTGTGGTAATGTTTTGTTGTCAATATCGGTAGTAGAATAATTTATTTCTATTCTTTGTTGTTTTCATTGTTTATAGTTATATGTTGTTCTAATTTCATTTCTTGTTCTAGTTAAATAATTCTGTATAAAACTTACATTCAATAAATAGTATTGGGTGAAAAATAGATGAAAAGCAAAATAGTGATTTACAAAGTTTAATCCTTTGTTCTTGCCAAATCAAGGTACACCATGAACTTGAGCACCCCAAATGTAAAAAAAAAAAAAAAGGAATTGTGATCCCTGCCATTATTTCCTATATTAACAGGGATCTTGATCAAACAACCTGTAAAATCCAACTGAACTTTATAATTATAGTTTAGGAGTCTAGGATAGCCATACATATACTAGCTCTTTTCTTTACTATGCCTTCTCAAATTACAGTACTAGTTATTTTTGCAGAGTTTCCAGAAAACTAGGCATCACCTCCCTTCCCCTCCCTCTATGAAAATGTTTCAAAAGAAGCCACTTTCCCACTGTTTTGATGGGTATCAGCAGCCAAAATCTGGATTAAGATTTCTCATTCCCTGAATGTTTTTAGCTAAATTGTGTCTCCTTTGTAGCTTTATAAAATGGGGGTGGGGTAATCACCAAAGAAAAGGATGCTGAGTCTCCTTACGATGGCTTTCCTGTATGTTGAACATTGTTTCTATATCATGTATGAATTATGCAAAAGATTCTTTTCCCCCCTCAGATGTGTGCATTGAGAAACCACAGATGTCTCTCCCTAATAAGCTTCCAAAAAGCGGTTACAGAATTGCTGTTAGACTTTAGTGCCCTGAAAGACAGGACATCCATTATATTCAATGAAGCTGTCACTTTATAGAATAAGCGATGTTACTTTAAAATGAGAGGCATCTGGTAACTTGAAACACACATATACACACATCCTGTAGGTAATACAAGTTCCCAAATGAATGCCTGGTTCAGCTGTTAGCGTAGACACCAAAACAGAGGTGGCAAGGCTGTTCCATTTCCTTCAAAACTAGACTAAGGGAGCTGAACCTCCTCAGAAATGCCCCATGGGCCAGCAGCTCTATTATTGAAACCTCCTCAGGAAATATCAGACACATGCTAAAAATAATCAAATGTAAGAAAAGAAAAATTCTGTTGTAGTGGAGCCCTCTCAGAAATAACTAAGGCCAAAACCAGTCCTGTATGCACCTACTTGGAAGTAAGCCCAACTGAACACAATCTGAGGTAAATCCAGATACAGTACTTTGTTTGCAAAAAAAAAAAAAGTACTTGTGCTCCCTCAGAGTGTGACCTCAATCACCAACACACATGATTTGATCACAGCAAGAGACCATCTGTCCTTCCCTCAAGAAAGCATCCATCCTCTTTAAAAGTAATTTCACTGAACAATGGAGTGTCTGCCTCCTGGAGCTAAGAGGACTGGCAGAAAGGAAGGCTACATCAGCCATTTTTACTATGTGTATAGGTCAGTGATGGTGAACCTTGGCATTCCAGGTGTTCTTGTACTTCAATTAGCATATACCCAAGTCAGCCCTCCTGCTGATCAGGGCTTCTGGGAATTAAAGTTCAAGAGCACCTGAAGTGCCAAGGTTCATCATCACTGGTATAGGTGCTGCAGTGAAGAAGAAGAAAAATTATACAGTTGGTCTTGAAAAAGTATCTGCCCCTACACATTCTCCCCTCCCCCATTTGTACTCTATATATGCTATGGCATTATGTCTCTTGATATCTCTCCTTCCTGTGTAGCTTAGAAATGAAAGAAAGAAATACATAAATATATAAAAGGTACAGACTCCGTTCTATATACAGTTGTGCCTCACTTAAAGAGCATAATGCGTTCCACAGGATTGCTCTTTAAGCGAGTTTGCTCTTTAAGCGAAACACCATTGTAAGTGGCTGATTGTGTGGGGGGGGATTGTGAACCCCGATTTATTTGTTAAGCGAGTTTTTGGTTTTTGGTTGGTTTTATTTGTTAAGCGAAGCGAACATTCAGAGATAATTCTGCTCTTTAAGCGAGTTACTCTTTAAGCGAGGCACTCTTTATGCAAGGTTTGACTGTACAGTAATACCCCGGGTAACGATTGCACCGGATAATGCTAAAACCGCATAACGACAACAAATTTGGGGGGATGATTTGCACTGGAGAACGTTCTTTTTAGCGTTATCCGATCCATCGTAATAAAGAAGTAAAGGAGGCCAAAGCTCCTCTCCCTGCCACTTCCCTCCTTCCTCCCCCCCCCACCCCCAGCAGTTTGGGGACTCCCCACACCCATCCCACTGCCTGCTCGGCCACGAGAGAATCCAGCCCAGCCCTGGCCCTGCTTACTTTCAAGTCACCATAGCTTCTCTTGTTGAGCTGCACGCTCCGACTGAGCCAGGCTTGACCAGCCGATTGCAGAGCACAGAGCTATGCCTCATGGCAGGCAGAGGCAGCCGATCACATCTTTTTTCCTCCCTGTATTTAAACTACAGGGAGAGAGAGGCTTCTGTTTTTTTCTTTCCCTTCCTGTATTGAAACTACAAGCCTCTCTCTCCCCGTAGTTTAAATACAGGGAGGAAAAAAGAAGCGATCTACTGCAGTCTTCCTTTCCTGTATTGAAACTACAGGGAAGGGGAACAGGGAGGGAAGACTGCAGTAGAGTCGGGGGAAAGGTGCTTTCCCCCGACCCTACTGCAGTGGCAGAGACCACTGTGCATGGGGGGGGGGGGGCTTTAAAGGCAGGGAGGTCTCTTTCTTTCACTGCCTGCCTTTAAAGCGGTTTGTCCCTGAAGTCAGGGCTTTTTTAAAGCGTTGTTCGATGCATGCTTCGGACAACGCTAAAAATTGGATAACGTCATGATTTGTGGAACCAAGTCATAATGTTATCCAGGGTATTACTGTACTTTCTTTGTTGCCTTTTCACAAGAAGCCAGGATGGCTCCATCTTTGCTTTCCTTCCACAAGCAGGAAAAAACTTTCCTTTCAGGTTGGCTTTCCCTTGTTGACTGGCTATCTGAGGTATTTTTTAATTGGACCCTTGTGATTTTATTATTTTTATTTTATTTTTATTTTTTGTTCTTAGCAGTGCTATTTGGTTTTTTTATACTGGAACCTGCCATGAGTCCTTTTCAAGAGACTGGTGGGATATACATATTTTAAACAAACAAAATCAAGTAGGGGATACTCAGATCTGAGTGATGTTTTGAAAGATGTAAGAAAACTTAAACTGTATACTGTATTTATATACTAATATAACATTGGGATGTATAGCAGCTCCCCCAGTGGCTTAGTGGTTAAGGCGTTAGGCTTGGAGACTGGAAAGATGGGTTTGATTCCTGAAAGCTGCACAATGGGGGACATCCCCTGAAAAAATCCTTTCAACCCAGAGTAATCTCTGACATGAAAACAAACAAATTGGGATGGTTTAAAAATTATCTCCTATTATTTTGCTTATGTGGATAGCTATTTGGGTTTTAGTATCATGAGACAAAGATAAAAGATACCTGTTTTCATCATACCACACAATTCTATATAACTTCATAATGTTCTGCTTACTCATCCCCCCCCCAGCTGTGCAGCTCCAAAAAATTTCAACTTTTCCTAACAGTAAAGTTATTCCTCAATAATTTTGGTTCTCCTTCTCCATGTCTGCAACATATATATTTTAGATGCAGGGATCCTAACTATAAAGAATATTCGAAATGTGGACCATATCTGATCAAATTGAAGTATGAGATTGACAGTTTGTTTCAAATTCCTCTCATAGCCATTACATACCATATTTGACGGTGTATAAGACACACCAGAGTATAAGATGCACCCCATTTTTATACACATTTTAAAGGAAAAATTAATTTTCTACATTTTTTCATTAATTTCCAAAAGTGGGATGGGGGAGGGCTCCTTTGAAGCCCATTTCCCCACCATTCCACCACCAGCTATGGAGAGTGGGATGGGGGAAAAAGAAAGATTCTTTGAAACCTTCCCCCCCCCCAGCTCACCACCAGCTGGGGAGAACGCAATGGGGGTGGGGAAATGGATGATTTTTTAAATCCTTTTCCCCACCATCCCGCCACCAGCTGTGGAGAGTGGGATTGAGGGGAAAGAAGGATCCTTTAAGCCCATTTCTACCCCATCTCACCCCTGCTGACCATCAGGAGGTGGGGAGGGCAGGATCAGCTGGGCAAGAGAACTCCTTTGGAAGCTACCCTTCACCCAGCTCCTAGTGGTCAGTGGTGGCTGCCAAACTGCACCAAGGGGTGAGGGGTGATTGCAGTTTGAAAAATAGGCCTTTTCTGTCTTCAGCCACTGATCCTCTCTTGCCAATGCACCACACTGGGGGCTGTTACCAGCATATAAAATGCACTCCATTTTCCTGGTGTATTTTAAGGGGGGGGAGTTCACCTTATACACTGGCAAATATGGTAATTTTTACTTGTATTGATTATTACTGCTTAGGGTTGTTTTTAAATACAGTGGAACCTCACTTAACAAATTTAATGTGTTCTCTGGGACCTTTTGCATTATGAAAAAATTGTAAAGCAAATTTCCCATAGGAATGCATTGAAAACCAAAATTTGATAACCGAAATGCAGTTTCCCATAGGACTGCATTGAAAACCAAATAATCCATTCGGGGGGGGGGGGGATTGTTAGCCAACCCACTATTTTCTATGGGTTTCCTTTTGTTATGTGATTTTTGTGTTAACTGAGCTATTTGTTAAGTGACATTCCACTGTACTGAGATGTATGCATGACTGTAATAAACATTAAAATAAGAATGAATAGATTAAGACAGATGTATTATTTACTTAAATAACTAGATGTCCATTAAATAGCTAGCTGTAAAAATACCCATAAAGTGGGCAAAATCTGACTTTCAGGGTCCCTAACTGTTAGAAGAAGATCAAATCTAAAGGAACTAAAATAATTTTTCTTCTCTGTTGCACCTCAAGAGCTTTGAGGAAATATCTCTGTTAGTTAATCAATAATTGACTCAATGTCCCTTAATGGCTCATTTTGATCAGATACAGTCCATTGGACAAATGTTGAGCAAATTACAAACCAAGGTCCTCAACATATTCTCTGCCCATGTAAGGCTGTACATCTTTGATTCAGTTGTTTTACTTTAGATTTAAACTGAATTTCACAGAGAAGTCAAAGAAATGAAGTATTGTGCATGTAGAAAGGTCTTGACTGGCAGAACTGCTTCATCCTATGTGAAACTGCCCAAACTTTCAGATCCATCTCAGAATCTTTACAGTTGTCAGTAAAGATTCTACAGACATAAAAATAGCAGGGCCTTCTTAGTAATGACAGCTCTGATACACTCCACCACCATTATTTTGAGGAATGGAAAACCAATAGCTATTGCCTTTACAAATAAAAAATTTATTTATTTATTTATTTATTTATTTATTTATATTTCATACTTGCTAACCTGCCCCAATCGGGCAAGCCCGACTCTGGGCGGCTTACAACCCAAGTTAAAACACATCAATAAAAAATTTAAAAATTCATAGACTAAAACAGTATCTGGGGGTGTCGTCAGAAGGGTAAAATCCTTAGACTAACCACCCCACATGGGATCCCACATCCCTGGAACCCCACACATGTCCTGGCAGCCAGGTCTTTAAGCTCTTCCGGAAGGACAGGAGCTCTGTCTGCATGCGCAGCTCAGTTGGGAGGAGGTTCCAGAGGGCCGGGGCGAACACGGAGAAGGCCCTCTTCCTGGTGCTAGCGAGGTGAGCCTCCCTAGCCGATGGTACAACAAGAGAGCCCCTCCGATCCGCCCTGGTGGGACGGACAGATGTTCTTAGGGTGACGCGGTCTCTTAGGTATCCTGGCCCACTACAATATAGGGCTTTAAAGGTAATGACCAGCACCTTGAATTGCACCCGGAGACAAACTGGCAACCAATGCAGCTCCCTAAGCAGTGGAGAGGCCCGAGCATAACGCCCGCGCCCCATCACTACCCGGGCTGCCGCATTTTGGACCAGCTGCAGTCTCTGAATGGTCACCAAGGGCAGCCCCATGTAGAGCGCATTACAGTAGTCAAGTCTGGAGGTGACCAAAGCGTGCATGACCATAAGCAAGGCGTCCCGGTCAAGGAGCGGGCGTAACTGGCGTATTACACGAAGTTGTGCAAAAGCCCTCCTGGCCACGGCTGCCACCTGCTCATTGAACAGTAGCCGTGAGTCCAGGAGGACCCCCAGATTACGCACCGGGTCTGTTTGGGGCAGAACTGCCTCATCCAGAACCAAAGCTGGTAACTCCCGTGTCAACGCGGGGCCCCTTACCCATAGCCACTCAGTCTTACCGGGATTCAGCTGTAGCCCGTTTTCCCCCATCCAGACCTCAACAGCCTCCAGGCACCTGGAAAGGACTTCCACTGCACCGCTTGGGTCCCCACGGGCTGAGATGTACAACTGGGTATCATCAGCATACTGATGATACCGTACCCCGTGGGAACGGATGATCTCACCCAGCGGCTTCATGTAGATGTTAAATAGGAGAGGAGAGAGTACCGAGCCCTGAGGCACCCCATACTGCAGGGGCCTAGGGCTGGACTCCTCCTTCTCCAGGCACACCGACTGGGTCCTGTCCCTCAGGAATGAGGAAAACCAGGACAACACTGTGCCTACAAATTCCTACTATCTGTATACTTCTCTGTTATAAATGTGTAAGAAGCTCCTTTATTCTTCTAATTTGAGGTACATGTTCAGAATAAAGGAGTAAGAAACCAGCAACTGCAATGAAATGAACTCAAATTAATAAAATCAGAGACTGACATAAGCCATATTCAGATATTCAGAAACTAGTTAAAAAATAAACACTAAGAAAACAGAGCGTGTTAATCTTGCCTCTCTGTTGTCATTTTCTTTATATGTAGAATAATAGTCTTAAGTGGGTAGGCTCTGTTACACATGGAGCAAAGTCTTGAACAGCTTGAACAATTATATATAAAAAATTAACACTTTTTATGGACTTTTCATGAAATATGGCTGTGGGATTCTGGAGATGTAATAAAAAATTACTTTTCTAAGGTCTAGTGGGGGCAGCCTCCATCTAATCCAAAACATAGAAAGCGCAATATATCTAGATCAGATGGAGACCATACTGAAGACTCTATTCACTTAACTATGGCTGTCCATCTAAGAGTGATGATGGAGGGTCAATGGATGGTTTGTATCCCCTTCCTCACATTTAAATAGAAGTACCGTATGCTTCTTTTTATGGGATTTTCAGTGATTTCCAAATGAAGTACAGTACTGTATATTCATCTGGCATGCAAATAGCATGGGACTGAAGACGGGTCCACAAATAAATGAAGACAAAGGCAAATGGGGGGAGTGAAAGGATCTTGACAGTTCCAGATCTTGCCACATACTTCACCCCCCAACATAGAGATAATACTATTTAGTAAAGTGAATTTTAAAGCAAAGCAAAACAAAGATTCTAACTCTCCATTTCATCATTGGCAGAGGATGCCAGGGGGAAAAGATTCTGGGCTGTTGCTTGACCACAAAAATGGCTGGATGAGAGCGAACAGGTGGAGACTGAATTCAGACAAGACAGAAAGAGGTCCAGTTGGTTGAAGGATCTCCTTTTTGTTTGAGTAGATTATGTCCTTATCTGGATTCTACCAGATTATTAGGTTTGGGATCAGGGTTTGATCCTGCTCTCAGCCCTCTTTTTAGAGGACAGAAGGCAGATGCAAGGCTCGTGTCAGGGATGCAGATGTTTGACCATGTCACAATGACCCTATTTCACCTGCATTGGAAGGCTTCTATGTCCAATTCAGAGTTCTTGCTCTAATATACAAAGCCCTAAAGGGTTTACAACCCCAATACCTGCTGGAAAGCCTCTCTTTGAGGAATCTTGCCCAGACAACATACCTTTTCAAGTCTGGTGGATTGAGACTGCCCATCTCAAAGGAGGCATGGAAGAGCAACACAAGAATGTTGGCTTTTTCTGTAAGAGTTTACCGGTCCACATTCAGTAGGCCTCAACAAGTCTTCAGGAGCTTTTTGAAAACCAAGCTTTCCATAACCTGGGAAATAAAAATGTGTCAGACCTTAGCTCTCATCATACTGTAGTCAGGAGGATGTTGTGTTCAAGAAGATACACAGTTTGACTCTTGGTGGCAAAAACTCTATAGAGAACTACATCAACAACATCTAAGGGGGAACAGCTATTTGCAGTTGATCAGATTTTTCTAGATTTACTACTTAGCTAGATTAAAAGTGAATTTAGTGGCTCTTTTGCAGGCTGTGTGATATTTTGTTTAACCTAACTTCAGTGATATTCAAGGAATAAATATAAGGTACAAGAGTACTGTATATAAAAAAGGACTTCGGCCCTATTTCTGCTCAACTGCTATGTCATTAAAGTAAGTGCCTGAGTAAGAAAGGGCTAGGTAGAAAAGTAGACTGATAACAGTTTCACAGTGTGTATTATAAAATATAATGACAATGTGTTACCATTTGTATTTTGGAGAATAAAAGAGGAAAAGCTTTTCAATATTTTCTTGTACAGTATGTACAATTTAGATTAGAATACAGATGAGAGCCTTCTGGTGTACTGCAATGACATTTGCTAGTGCTCTAAAACCATTTTTCTGCACATCCAGTGAAGAAGATGGCTTTGCACACTAATCTGCTCACCTACTGTATATATATGATTGTTATTCTGCTGAACAGGGATCATTTATAAGGCTGTGACTACACATTCAAGATAGAAATGACCATCATTCCTTAACAGGTAGCAGTACCGGATTTCAATCAGCTGTCTCTAGCTCACTTGTGGCTAATGCTCCAAATTCAGAATGTATCATATTTTATTTTTATATTTAGGTAACTTATTGTCTGTTTTAATGGTTTGCCCATTTTTAAAGTTTTTAATGTTTTAATCCCATTTTAACTATTTAATATATTTTAATTATTGTGCAAGTTTAATTCTATTCTAAGTGTACAAGTATTGTGCTTTAATTAGATTTTTAAAAATATTGTAAGCCACCTTACATCCCTTATATGGAGAAAGGTGGTCGATTGATTGATTGATTGATTGATTGATTGATTGATCAATTGATTGATTGAATGATTGGTCAAACCTTTGCAGCAGTAAGCAACTGTGTATTTTTGCTTCATTTTGAAATCTCTGTCTTTGTCACATGCATGAATGCCAATTGTCATGAAGCACAAGTAGCTCTTCAGTAGAAACTATATGTTGAATAAACCTGCCCAAAACCTTGATTTCTCGGCCACCTGCTGTCACATTTTGAGAAGCAACAGGTTTTACTTTTCATATTTATATCTGTATCTATATCATAGTTCCTAGCTTTTGGTAGCTTGTTAAATACAATACCAGTACATTAAAAATGCACAGTCACTGAATTCAGGTTAGTACATGGATGCATTCATCTTGGTATACCCTCATCTGCTAGTTGCCTGCTGACCTTGATGAGAAATGTGAAACATCATCCAGGTTACAGTAATCCAAAGTTTACTTTGAAGTCTAGCTGGAAGAAGCTCGCCAAGTCCCAAGAAACACCAGCTCCTAATATTTGCCTTGTTTAGTTAGAATGGTAGGCCAATAAAGAAGCAAGTGTGTGCCCACCTATGCTCATTCTTGGATAGGAAATCACTTACAACACTAGTGGATGCATTAGTAATCTCAAAAATCATTTACTGTAAAGCTTTATATGTGGGACTGCTGTTGAGGTTGGTTTGGGAGTTGCAAGAGGTTCAGAAAGCAGCTGCCAGATTAGTTATAGAGAATAGAAGCTTTGATCAAATCTCCACAATTCTGGCATGTCTGCACTGGCTGCCTTTTGTATACCATGCCAAGTTCAATATTCTGATGTTAACATTCATTCTAAATGGTTTGGGATCTAATAGAACACCTTTCCCAAATAACATCTTTCCATCCTCTCTGGTCATCACAAGGCTTGATGGTGCAGATAACCATCCTGAGAGAGGTTAAATGAGTATTGATTCAGAATCATGATGTCTTGATGGTGTCTCCATCATTATGGAACAGGTTAGGTGTTAAGATTTGTCATGTTGCTTCCCATGAGGCCTTTGTTTGAAAACATAACTTTTAAACAAGGCCTTTGGAAATACTCTTCCCATCACTGAGGTTGTCTAACTGGAGTTTTACTTAATTTTTAACCACCACTGTTTAATTTGATTATGTGCTGTTTAGCTTGTTGAATTTATTGATTTCATACAATTGTGGGAGTTGATTTTGTGGGCTGGGTTATTTGGTGATTATTACTGTATTTCACCACCTTGAATAGTACTAGTCACTAAATTGGATGGTCTAAAAGTACAATAAATAAATAAATAAAATCACATTCCAACCTCAGGCAGAATTGAAAGTACTGTACAGGGCTAGGCCAAGACAAAGTAGACAAAACCCAGTATAATTCTTACCACTTCTCCACAAAGTATACTAAGTATATCTGTCTCCTCAGGAGTAAGCCACAGTGCAAAAGCTCCAGGGTTTAAAGCTAAAGCCTGCACATTAGGATTTAGCAGTCAATTTTTAATGTTTGCCAAGTGGTTTTCAATATATCTCCAAGATATGCTGGTCCATTGTCTAATAAAAGCAGTAATTAAAAATATTTCTTCCAAACTTACATTATGTTAACAACATGCTTGTTATGCATATGGACATGATGAGAATGTTGAGCTTGGTTCTGACACTGATCATAAATTTCTGAGCTAAGCATGTGTTCCCAATTCTTTAATTCTTAGTGTAGCATCTGAGCTGATATTAAAAGTCAGTATTTTAGATCCCAATATTTTAGATTTTTAAACAGAGTAGTTCCTGTTTAAGCTTGAAAACTGTCCACCCTTGTTTAAAAATTGTAAGCAATGAAGAGGAAATTAACACATGGTAGTGTTTGCATTGACCTGTCACAGTAATTTGTAGGACCCAGGAGTATAACTAGTAATGATGTAGAAATGTATTGACAACAATTCTCATGAGACCTGGGTCACAGTGAAGTTGCATTATTACACCCTTTCTAAGGCTGAGAATGAGGTGAATGTCTGTATAACTACAATAAAGCTTGGCAGACAGCTCCCTTAGTATGCTCTGTTCAGCATCTAGCCAAGCGTGGAAGCTGCTCTGTTTTGATTTAGCAGCATTATGGTATGATATTGGTCAATAAATATTTCTTAACCAATCCAGCAATAATGATCATGATGGTGACTGTGATGCTTAATCTGTTTTATAAATAAACAAATAGGAGTTTTCTCGGTCAACTGAACCTCCAAGATTTGTTAATAAAGAATTGGTGGCAGAAAAACATATGAGGATTCCAGCATGAGCATGAGAAACTAGGCAAGGAGTCCAGTAGGAAAAGAAAGACATTGGAATGAATCAGTAAACCTCCGACCACAGGGATTTGGCTGCCTGGAATGCAAGGAAGAAGGGTTACAAAATGGATAGGTTCTGTACTGCAAAGTCTTAAGAACGGAATCTTATCAACAGCTGTCTAATAAATACATTATTTAAGAAGGTAATATTAATATACTGTTTTCCATTCATCAAAACTAAAGTAGTTTACAGTAAAAACAAAATACAACAGAAACTGTAAGTAGAAATAATAAAGCAGAGATAAAACAATAAAAGCAAAGAGATAATTAAACATTAAGGGCAACATTAATAATCACAAAAATAGTCAGAAAAATGGCTCTGAGAAAATAAGTCTTTATCTGACATCAGAACTATTATACATTAGAACAGGAGTTCTCAACCTTTTGAAGTTGAGGGCCGGGTCATACCCCTCAGACAGCTGGTGGGCTGGACTGATGGACTCATTCATTTACAACCACTGTAAATGAGTCCACAGCTGTCATAAATGTGTGTACAACAGGTGTAAATGAGTCTGTGGCCAATTCCGGTGGTGGCAGTAGTGGCAGTGGCTGGAGCATGGGTGCAGCCCAGTTGATTTGGCCCACGGGCCGTAGGTTGAGAACCCCTTCATTAGATGCTTGCCTAATTTCAATAGGGAATTCAAGTGTGAGCCACCTCTGAGATGGAGATCATCTACAACATAACCAAATGAAACAATCCAGATGACAAATGATGCTCAATAATGAGAACATGAGAAGAATTGGATCCTGCTAAGTCCATAGCTCTGAACATGTAAAAATCTATTACATTAATCAAATATTCTCTGCTTTAGGGATGTTATGCTTCTGTTTCCACAATTGAAAACACTAGAATATGGCTCAATATTGCTCTACAGTATTATGCCCATATTGTCCTCAGGAAAAAAGGTGTCAAGCTTTACATAGCAAAAGACAGCCTGGATGTTAACAATACCAGTGACAGCAGTCAAGATGGCCTACATTCATGCAGAAAATGGTACCACTCATGTTGTACCATTCACATACAGACACCAAGTAACAGAAAAATCCCAGAAGCTCACTCCTATTGATCTGTTTACAATCTAGTGACACACAATGTTGCTTGATTCTATGTGTGGGGGAGCATTACTTTTTAAAAAGTTATACGGTAACTCAAAAATCTCTTTTCTAAATGTGTCACAGAGCAAGAGCAGACTATCTGCTACAGCTATGCCAACAGTGGTGCTGATCTTAAGCTCAGTTATTTGTTTTCCCCATGACTCTGATCTTAACATACAAGCTGACTTGTACCTTTATAGTCTTGTTTCTGCATTTGTTCCAAATTCCATTTATTTGTGCTTCAATGTGTCCAAAGAAACATCTTGTCTGAACCACCCTCTGGAATATTAGTGACAAGTAACAAATTACCAAGTGTTTTGGAGACCTAGCATTGTATTCTCTGCAAATCATGAAGTGCATTTTATTTATCGTATGATGAACTTCAGTTGTCTACATCAGGGGTTCACAACCTATGGCCCATGGACCGGACCCAGCCCCAGATGCCATTCCATCCAGCCCATGGTGACAACCCCAGAAGTGGAAGCAGATGCGCCCATGCCCTCGCATGCACAAACACACACATGCATGTGCAAACATGCCCACGCAAGCACAGACACACCCACTTCCATTGTGTCCAGCCTGCTCAGCTGTCTGAGGGTGAGTAGTCTGGTCCATGGTGTAGAAACCTTGAGAACCCATGGTCTGCATTAACATTGATATATATGGTAAGCACAAATTATCTATCTCAATTCTCTAGCTAGAATTTCATATCTAGATTTAAAAGTCATTGAAGGGCTTCATCTGTGGCACTATGTAAGTCCTCCAATGTGCCTCCAAAGGGATGTAAAGGACACCTAAATTTAATGTGGTCCATGGTTTGGTCTTCTTCTTCACAGTCACATTGGGGAGAGGAATTCCATCCCCACATGAACAGAGCAGCTCTGCATCTACCACAGCTGGTCCTCACTCTGTTCAGCATCCTCCACTGCTGTCTTGGAAGGGAAAAAATTCAGCTGACCATTCGCAGGGAATGAAGTGAAGTCAAGCCTAGTCTAGCCTAGCCTGGACAATTGGAAATGGAAGAGCAAGCAGGTTCAAATAGACAAAGAGGTATATAGAATGAAAAGATGACACATGTATAGTAAGGATAAATGTGGAGAAGCTCCAGGAACTTACAGCTATGGAGCTCTTGCTTCTGAAAATTCACCAAAATTGAAGAATTTTCTAGATGACCCATAATACCATAAAGATGGAACATTACTTTCTACAGTATTTTAGTCTATACATGACTATTTTTTAAATTTATACATTGTTTTAAATTGGACAACCTCCCCAGTCTGGCCAGGTTATCCTGCTATAGTAATAGAGTAGACCATACTGCCAGCAACTCAATGCTGATGATTAAGCAATGGTTAACCAACCTGACTAGCCTGATGGCAAAGTCAACAGGGAAGGGTGATGGTCCCCGAGTGGATTAAATCCCACTTGAATCCATCTTGATGGAGGGCAGAAGATTAATCAATACTGGTTTGGGGCTGAGGAGGACTTTGTGTGCCAAAAGGGCTCAGGACTAGAATGGCTCACAGAACTGGATCAGTGGTACAGGTGTCATGCTGCAATGCAGAGGGCAGATGAAAGGCCACTGCATTATATTCTCAGGACAGTCTTCATGGCTGATCACCATGATGATTGCCAATATTCAGAATTGGATAGGCACAAGAAGAAGGAGGAGGAGGAGGAGAAGAAAGGCAACCTCCATGAGCTTGGAGATCAAATTCTTGTCCTGAGGTATCCACATGGTAAGTTTCTAATTTTGTATGTTTGGGAGATCCCTGCCAATACCTCTATATTGAAAACTGCCACTCCTAGTGCCTTTCAGGAACAGTAACTGCCTCTTTTGTCCCCATTTATTTAAAAAATGTTCAGTAGCGAGGTTCTTGGAGACCACAAAAATACCCCTGTAGGCCAGATACCCTTAGAAATGAATGGTATTTCAATTTACCTCAAATGTTAACAATTGAGGGGCTATAGATCTTTTTATTCCTACAAAAGATACTCAACACTTATCTTTAATACATTTCTGCACAGTAGAAATCTGTGGACTAGAAGATAAAAGCAAGGATGTAGTAGTATGGGTTACTAGCACTATAAGGAGAAAATGCCAAATAAAAAGATTTCATATGTTCTACTTTAGCCTTACTTCTAATTGTGGAGAACTAATAATGCAAATTAAGATGCAGATTTGCATAAATATCTAGCATAACTTCCACCCATTCCTTACAACATTTTCTAAAACAGTATTTAGGATAATGCAGAATTCTAGAGTAATTTTATCTTTTTACTTGGAAGGCCAACCTTCTTCTTAAGTAGCTTATGAAAGCAGGTTGAAAACTACACATTATCCAAGTTTTCAGTACCAATACAAACATTGTTAGCAACTGTACTTTTGACAGTAGCAAGATATATTGTAACTTATGAGTCTAAGGCATTCTGTTCTGCTGTCACTGAACTTAATGAAAACATATTTCAATTAGAGGGAAAATCTCTGTTAATTCCTTACTTCTTTCAAAAAGCAAGGTGCAGGGAAAATGAAGATTAAAAAAAATTCAAAATTGACTGGATCTTAAATGGGAATTATAATCAAATGGTAAGGAAAAGAAAGACATGCTTCCATACATTAAGAAGCTATTTGGGAAGCAGAAAATGAGTGAAAATGGCTTAAAGCCATTGGGAAGGAGGTAGAAAGTTCATGTTTTAACTGTCATTTGCATGGTATTTTGTGTGTGCATTTGTCTATTTGATGTTACTATAGTCTGTCAAAAGGTAATAGCTGAATGGAACTAATAATTTTGAAATAATTGCCTGTGATTCTTCTAGAGTAGAGATTACAATTAATTATTACCTTGAATATTGCTCCAAAGTACTATACTGTATTGCCTCTGAGCAAAGCTTTTTACTACAGGCTAAGAAAGTCTTAGTTTTTATAAGTTCACCAAGAAACCTATAGATGGTGCTATTTTCTCTTCCTATGATTTCTGAAAAGTGGGAAATTATAATCAACTGCAGAGCTGGCTGTATGGAGAAAGCAGCTTCCAGTAATGTCTTAAATGGTAATGCACATAAAAAAAACTATTTGTTCATCCACCAGGAAAGACTATGTACTTCACTGCCTGAAAAGTACAATGCAAGTACTGTACTTGTCTTAAGTGCTTGTTTGTTTTATCAATTTATTTTCCATGTCTCAGTACAAAATCTGTTCAAGAAAGTTCACAACATGAGATACTTGTCAGAGTCCTGAGGCAACACAGGAATAATGAAGCAACAATCAACAAGTACAGCCATATCCTCTTATCCATCTTCCTCTCTTCATTTGCACATTGGGGGCATTTAAAGGAGGGCCTTCAAAGATTATCTAAGCTCATCCTGAAGTAGATGATCCTTCAGAAATAAAGAAATATGGCTTTTATGTTGATAAAAATACTCAGATTAGAAAATCAGTACCATATTACCCCAAACAAGGTATGGCAACATAAATATCTGCACTAAATTTCATGAATGACAACATCCATATTTCTGCTTCTCTTATTTAAACACCTTCCTGAAGACAGCTAAAATAACATAGGAAAGGTTAACCTCTCCTTTAAAAAAAGGATAGAAATGGTGTAAGAAAAAAATGTAAGCCCTCTGGAGTCAGTCAGTAGAACTGGTAAGCTATCAGTGTGCTTTGTCTGTGTGGGTGGGTCCCCAATAAAGGCTTTGGTGGATAAATGAGTCTCATCAGCCCTGACACATTTATTGTAAGTAAAATGATCCTGGAAGAGGGATGTTATTTTGTAAGAAAAGATCCAAACAATACACACTGATATACTGTATTTGCTGGCATATAAGACACATCAGAGTATAAGACGCACCATGTTATTACCAAAATAGCCCATTATAGGCTACTATATACAGTACAACACACACTCCATTTTCCAGTGTATTTTAAGTGGGCTGGGTGAGACTTATACGTCAGCAAATATGGTAATTGCTTGTGAATGGTGGGAAGGTTACAAGATAGCATATCAAGTTTGAGCTGCAGATGTGAGATAAACTTAGGAATGGACATTCTGGAAGCAGTATCTCTCTCTCTCTCTCTGTCCATATCATCTTTATCTCAATGATGTGTCCTAAGGTAGCTGTCTCTTCACAATCTGGTGAGCAGTAGTATATGTCTACTTAAATTATAGCAATCATGTCTACTTGTGATGATATCTGCATGTGCAAATTAAACTAGCAAATGCAAATTTAATGCAAAAAAAGTCCCTTTTGTGAAGAAATAACTTCTTTTTTCTGTGTTCCTTGCCATCCATGTTCTCAATCAGCCTATTATTTCATACTTCATATACTGTCTTTCTCTTTTGAAACTCCCTGCTACGACTTCTGTCACCCACTCCATAAAAGGCTAGATTCTTCCAAGATGGTTTATTCCTCAGTTCCATTATCTTCCCTGAAGATCTTTCCAGCAAATAAGTGACAAGCCATACATTCCTAAGCAACAAGTAGAAAATATTAATAGTGAATGATTGCTAATCCATTTCTGAAATGGAGGTATTATTATTTCCATTGATGGGTAGTCACCTCCAAATTATTTCTGTTTTTCTTTTGTACAAACAGCACGTTGATGCTGCGAACATGTAGTTTTGAATGCCAAATAGACTTGAAAACTGATTATTTTGCAATATTCATTGCTTAATCCCAATGATTTAATAGTGCAGCCCACCGGAGATGTTTTCTACCCATCCACATCCTAGCTTGTAACATTTAGTAGGCTATGAAACTGCTTTCTCGGAAATCCCAGCTCAGCTATCATTTGGTAAATTGAAGAAAGAGCTCAGAAAAGAAAGAAACGTTTTATAATCAATAAATAATGGACAAGACTCAGACAGTTAGTGAGAAGAGAGATGGTGGAGATGCTATAAATTGTGCCTTCTGTATTTTGCTGCGGAAGAAAGAACTGCATTAGTGGTGTATAATGTGTAACTAAGGTTTTTCAAATGGCTTGTAATGGAGAACATTTCAGGATAAGATGCAGAAAGCATTTCTGGGATACTCCACCCTGTCTGGCACCTCTTCCTACTCTTCAATGCAACTAGCCTAGTCACAGTTCAGACATTTGAGTTATCAAGCCTGCTCAGCTTCTTCTATAGATTTGGTGGTGGTTGTAGGGAGGGGACCCATCCAACTTTCCTATGAACAATGCAGTAAATACCAAAAGATGTTGTTTGTGAAATGATAAATTAGGATGTAGCCTAGATTAAGCCTTAGGCTAGAATGCTATCATGAGTCTAGAACAGGACTTCTCAGCCTTTTTAAGCCAAGGGCCAGGTCATGCTCCCTCAGACAATTTTTGGTGCTGGATGGCCATTTTGTCCTTCCTCCACCACATGGCACTTCCTGGTGGGATGGAGGTGGTGGTGGGGCACATGAAATGGCACCATGGGCCGCATACTGCCTGTGGGCCACAAGGTGAGAATCCCTGGTCTAGAACCTTGGGTCTCCAGATGTTCTTGGACTACAACTCTCAGAAGTCTTCAGCATTGGCTGTGATGGCCATAATTTCTGGAAGCTATAGTTCAAGAGCATCTGGTGACCCAAGGTTGAGAACTACTAATTTTGCCAAAGAGTAAGAGCTATTAAATTCCATGGGCTATCTTTCTGGATGGGCAAGGATAGCAGGGATGGTGAACATGTGTCCCTCCAAATATGAAGTTTCAGCCATGATGGAACTACTGAGTAGCAATGGAGACTGGAGCACATTATATGGGGGAGTAAAAAAAAGTACAGTAGCAAATGGAGGGCAGAGTTAGGAATGACATCCTGCAGCTACCTGTTGCTGCTTTGCCAACTCCTCTCTAACAAACATAAACTGAGTGTGAGGCTAGAGGCTGGGCAAGAGTGGAACACAGGCAGGGCCCTGGAGCTCTGCCTTTGGTATGAGAGCACACAGAAGTAAACTGGTTAGACATCTTCTTAGTCTGAGATGGGTCAGTGCTCCATTTCCATTAATGGACCAGGCATTCATGGGAGTGAAGATTAACGAATATATCCAACAAGATTATTTGCTTCTTCAAAGAGCCTGAAGTATAAGAGCTCTTCTAAATCAAGCCAATGGGCTGTGGTGGCTGAAGTGGTTAAGATGGTGAACTTGACAAATGGAAGGTCAGAGTTCAATTCCCAAGTATTGCATGATAGAGTGAGCTTCCACCTCTGTCCCAGCTCCTGCCAACCTAGCAGTTCGAAAGCAAGGAATTGCAACTAGGTACCACTTCAGTGGTAAGGTAAATAGCATTCCATGTCAAGGGGTGCCTGCCATGTATCCATGGAAATGTCTGCAAATAAAGACAGTGCTGGCTCTTTGGCTATAAACAGAGATGAGCACTAAAACCTAGAGTTGGATATGACTGGCTTCCAAACAAGGGCAACCTTGACCTTTACTTTTTCCTAAATCAAGCCAAAATGCCCATGTCATCAATCAGTGACCAGTTGGATGCCTTTGAGAAGCTAACAAACAAAAAGGGCATGGGAGACAGTAACACGCACTAACACAATTCCACTGTGAATTAGTTTTGAGGTAGTTAACTCCACAATTTTAGCTGTGAGCTGCTCAGAAAAGCCCTTCTAATTGTCTCCGTTCTGAATTTCCCACCATTCACATTATATTGGCATCAACTCCAAAAGCTATAGAGACCCAGGAGAATTGCTAATCTGTTGAAGAAGGCAATGCCTTTTAAGGGAATCCTAATTAAAGGCAGGTTATTTCCCCTCATTTTTAGAGGCAACATAGACCAGATTTCCATACGCTTCTTATGCTGTTTTATGTACTTCCTGTCTTGTTGAGTCAGTTCCATTTACATCCTGAACATGTTGCCAGCAGAGCAGCAAGACAAACAGAGACAAACAAAGCAAATATTAGACTCAATTTAGATGTAGAAGTAGAGTTTCTAAATTGGGGGTGATATAAATGAACTGTAGCAAATATATTAAAAGAAAGAGAAATGTATACCTTTGGATAACATACAGGATTTATTCTGCAAACAGTTGTACCTTTATCAACCCTTCTGATGAGAAAAAAATATATACAGAAGGGCTTGCAGTTTGGCCTCATTTTGTTTTCTTCTTCTGCCAAACCACCATTCAAAGGTGGAAGTAGATGAATGAGATCTCCATTTAATATCTGCTTATCCTCATTATGCTGCTTGCAGTGCTGGAGTAGTTCAGATGACCACCGCAACACTGGCATCAAAATATGTAATTTCCTTCCACTGTCAAAGGGGAAGGGGGATCACTAACAGGAAGGAGTATGTCACAATATACTTTTCATTCTGAGCCATAAAACCTACTGGGTGTCCTTGAACTGATCACTCCCTCTCAGGCTGACCCACCCCACAGAACTGTTGTAAAGGTAAAACTGGAGGGAGTAAAAAATACAGTAAAACCTCCATAGTTGATCACCTCCCTACATTGACCACCTCCCTAACTTGATCTATTTTTCATAGACTGGACATACACCATATGTACACAATAGAAAGCAAACCTATCTATATTGACCATCTCTGTACGTTGTATCTTGATTACCTGGACGTTGACACACAGTATTAATTTACTCTCTATAATTTGACCAGATGAGTCCAGTCTGCACCAAGTGCAGGAAAAGTGAAATGCAGAATTGGTAGCAATGAATTTCTTTCCAGAAGAGCATTAAAAATACAATATTTTTTACTTGATTAGACAGCTTAACAATAATAATTATGGATTAATTTTATAATATATCAATATATTGCATATAAAGACTTGCATATAAAAAATGCATATAAAGACTTAATTTTTTCCACTTAATTTTTTTCCCTTTTCCAGGTTTGATTAAAAAATTTGTTGTTGTTCAGTCGCACAGTCAATTCCGACCCTTTGCGACCCCATGGACCACTGTCCGCCAAGCACTCCTATCCTCCACCATCCCCCTCAACTCGCTCAGCTCTGTGCCCATTGTGTCCACAATACCATCTAGCCATCTCATCTTTGGCCGCCGCCTTCTTCTTCTTTTGCCCTCAACCTTTCCAAGCATCTAGGCCTTCTCAAGTGAGTCTTCTCTTCTCATTTGATGTCCAAAGTACTTTAGCTTCATCTTTACTATTTGACCTTCTAAGGAGCAGTCAGGGTTGATTTCTTCTAAGATTGACCCATTTGTTCTCCTTGCTGTCCAGGGGACTCTCAAAACTCTCCTCCAACACCACATCTCAAAGGCATCTATTATTCTGTGCTCAGCTTTCCTAATGGTCCAGCTCTCACAACCATACATTGCCACCGGGAATACCATTGCTTTGACTATATGAATTTTTGTTTGCAATTTGATGTCTCTACTTTTCACTATGCTCCCCAGGTTTCTCATAGCTTGCCTCCCAAGAATCAGTTGCCTTTTCATTTCATGGCTGCAATCACCATCTACAGTGAGCTTTGATCCTAAGAAAGTAAAATCTGTCACTGCTTCTACTTCTTCCCCATCTGTTTTCCAGGGACTGATAGGGCTTGTTGCCATGACCTTGGTTTTCTTTATATTGAGTCTCAAACCAGCTTTTTCACTTTCTTCTTTCAACCTAATCAGGAGCTTCTTTAGGTCCTCCTCACTTTCTGCCATTAGGGTGATATCTTCATATCTCAAATTGTTGATGTTTCTCCCAGCAATTTTGATCCCAAATTGTGATTCCTCCATCCCTGCATTGCGCATTATGTGCTCTGTGTATAAGTTGAATAAGCAGGGTGACAAAACACAGCCTTGTCTTACTCCTTTTCCTATTCCAAACCACTCAGTCATTCCATTTTCAGTCCTAACTGTTGCTTCTTGATTCATGTACAGATTTCTCATGAGGCATATAAGGTGTTCTGGTATTCCTATCTCTTTAATTACTTGCCACATTTTGTTGTGGTCCACACAGTCAAAGGCCTTAGTGTAGTCAATGAAACAGAAGTAGACTTGTTTCTGATAGTCCTTTGTTTTTTCCATGATCCATCTTATGTTGGCAATGTGGTATCTAGTTCCCCTGCCTCTTTTGAACCCCGCCTGCACTTCTAGTCATTCTCTCTCCACATACTGTTACAGTCTATACTGTGTTATCTTGAGCATCACCTTGCTAGTGTGTGGGATGAGCACAATTGTTCGATAATTTGAACATTCTTTGGCATTACCCTTTTTGGGGATTGGAACCAGTGATGGGATGACAAAAATTCTACTACCACGCCATGACGTCACGGACGTCATGGACGTGGCCAATGTCATGACGTCATGACATCATGGCCGAAGCCGCCGTCATAACGTCATGACGTTGTGGGCGGGGCCAAAAATAAAAATAAATAAAAAATAAAAATAAACATACACACACACACACCCCTCCCTCTCAGCCCACCCACCCAGACACAAATAAATAAATAAATAAATAAATAAATAAATAAATAAATAAATAAATAAATAAAAACAACCACCCACCCAAAATACAAATAAATTACCCACCCACCCCAAATAAAAACCCCTCGCTTACCTTTCTTGGGACCCGGCACCCCGACTGCGTCCACAGCCGCCGCCGGAGCTGCCTGCACCCCTGTGGCATCCTCCTCGGGCCGGTACCTTTTTTGCCTGGCTCCGGCCATGGCCAGGGGCGGCGGGCAGCAGTGGCTCTGGCGGTGGCTCCAGCCGCGGCTGCCAAGCCTCCCTGGGCCGTCCCCATGCCGCACCGCCGCCGTCTGCAGCTTCCTCCTCTGCCAGGCGCCGCAGCCGGGCTAAAAAGAGACCGGCCCAAGGAGGAGGCCACAGGGATGCAGGCAGCGGCAGCTCTGGCGGCAGGGGGGCGGCGGCTGCAGGCACCCAGCCCACAGGCGCCCGGTGGAGGAGGAGGCGGCTGCGGTGCGCTGCGCCGGGCGTCCCCAGGGCATGGGGCTTGTCGGCAGCGGATGGCCCAGGCAGCCCTAAACGTGCAGCGGGGGAGGTGCCCTCCTCAGAGGGCTGGTGCCGCCGCCGCTGCCGCCGCCGCCCTGAAAGCTCTAAAACAATTTTTTTAAAATTGGAGCTAAAATGGCTCCAGTTGACTGTGCATGCGCAGAAACTCAATCTGACGCATGCGCAATGCGTCAGATTGAGTTTCTGCGCATGCGCAGTCAATTGGAGCCATTTTAGCTCCGATTTTTTTTTAAAAAAATTCTTTCGGTGAGGCGTCCGGAAGCGGACGCCTCAAAAGTTGTCTACCCTCCCAGAGAACCCTCCGGGATTGGTCCTACCGGTTCCAGGGAACCGTCTGGAACCGGGGACATCCCATCACTGATTGGAACGTATACTGATCTTTTCCAATCCTGTGGCCATTGTTGTGTTTTCCAAATCTGCTGGCATATAGAATGCAATAATTTGATTCCATCATCTTGCAGGACTTTGAAAAGTTCAACTTGGATACCATCACCTCCGCTGGCTTTGTTGTTTGTAGTGCTTTTTAAGGCCTTTCTGATTTCACTTTCTAGGATGTCTGGCTCAAGTTCAATTTCCTCATCATTAAAATTATCAGGGGTGTTGAGGTCCTTTTTGTAGAGTTCCCATGTGTACTCTTTCCATCTTTTCTTAATCTCTTCTGCATCCACTAACTCCTTGCCATCTTTGTCCTTTATCATGGTCATTTTTGCTTTAAAAGTTCCCTTGATTTCCCCAATTTTTTTGAAAAGATCTCTAGTCCTACCCCTGATATTGTTTTCCTCTACTTCTTTGCACTGTTCATTCAGGTAGGTTTCCTTATCTCTCCTTACTTTTCTTTGAAATTCTGTGTTCAAGTGATTGTATTTAATCCTTTCTCCTTTGCCTTTTGCATTCCTTCTGTCCTCTGCTATTTAAAAAATAGCCAATGATAAAACAAATACACACACAACACAGACACGTGTGAGCTGTGCAATTAACAGTGTGTGATTAACAATGGATCTAAACTAGGTGTGCCCAAACTTTTTAGGCTGTAGGCTGGTCATGGTCACATGGTTCCTCCCACTGGAAGTGGAAGTAAAACATGCATGCACAGGCATGTTATGCACACACACATGCACATTTTACTTCTACTTCCAGGAGGGGCATGGGTGGCATGAGCCAGATGATTTGGTTCTGTGGGCCAGATCCAGCCCACAAGCTGTAGTTTGAGCACCTCTGATCTAAACCATTGTGAAGGGAAGAAAAACAAGAAAGTGATATTTTCACATAATGAAAATTTTGCTGTAAAAAAAAGCACTTGTGGAATGGATTAATTTCATTATGTAAGGTACCACTGTATATGTAACTGTTGTTTTGGATCCAGAAGGACTTGGATCAAGAAAAGACCAAGAATCAGGAAAACCTCCCTGATAAAGGAGGAGATAAATTTTGTCAGCTTCCCTGCTGCCCTGTAGCACATTACATAATGTTGGAGCCTGAAATCTCCAACCTTCAAAAGAAGCTTCTAGATGGGCATGGGAAAGTACTGAAAACATCCCCAACCTTTTCTCTAGCTGTACCAGTAAATTGTGTTTCCAATTATGATAATGATATAAATAAGCTTCTAATGGGAATAACTGGAAATCTGTCCACTACAGATGCCTCTGAATTTTATATCTGTACAGCCATTAAGGCTCTCTCCAAGTAATTTTGTGAAATGTTGCACAGTTAAGTGCTCTGAGGGCTATCTTTTAAGGACTCTTAGCCTCTCCTCTTGATGTGAAGTTTCGAGCATTTTCTTAGAAGATGGAAAGAGTATTAAACCAGTTTAATCCCTTCTGCAGCTATACAGGGCAATCCCATTCAAGGAACTCACCACATTAATCTGTCATAGCAAAAACCACAAGAAGTCCTGTGAAACTTCTAAGAGTAGCAATATGTATTTAGTACAAGATTCCCACTGACTTCTCAAACACATAGAAGACAATAGTTGTTCTACAGGCTTCTATGCATGCCATTTCTAGTCACAGTGATGAGGCAGAATGAACTGGTTTTGGCACACACTGCTCATTCTGTCTACAGGCAATCAGTAGTAATCTGGAAGGGGTGTCTTATAAATGATGTGTTTATTTCATTTGGAGATTTTAAAAAGTTTTTCAAATTACTGTTAATGGGAGTTTTAATAGTGATATATGTTTAATTGTTCGTTTCATATAGTTTTTTAGGTAAAGGTCTCCCTTGTTTGAAAGCCAGCTGTGTCTGACTCTAGAGAGCACTGCTCATTTCTGTTTACAGCCAAAAGGTCTGTGTCTCGAGATGTTTCCATGGTCATGTGGCAGGCATGACCAGATGTCTGAGAACACAGAATGCTGATACCTTTCCCACTGAGGTAAAGGTAAAGGTCACCCTTGCTCAAAAGTCAGTCATATCTGACTCTAGAGTTCAGTGCTCATCTCTGTTTATAGCCGAAGAGCCAGCACTGTCTGCGTCTGCAGATGTTTACCTTCTCATGGAAGTGGTCCCTATTTATCTACTTGCAATTTCTTGCTTTCAAACTGCTAGGTTGGCAAGAGATGAGACAGAGACAGGAGCTCTTATGTCATGCAGTACTCAGGTATCGAACGGCTGACCTGCTGCCTTCTAGTCAGCATCTTAAACACTTGAGCCCCTGCAGTCACACTGAAGCAGTACCTATTTATCTACTTACAACTTCATGCTTTCAAAATGCTAGGTTGGCAGGAGCTGGAGCAGACAACATGAGCTCACTCCATCACACAGCACTTGAGTCTTCAACTACTGACCTGTCAGCCTTCCGATTGTCAAGCTCAGCTTCTTAACTACAAATCCACCACAGCCCCCTTAAGTGTTTTAAAACAGTGGTTATTGTTTCCTTTTCATTATGAACTGTCCTCTATAAGCATAAAAGTATCATACAAACAACATACAGTACATATATACTTAAAGATATACAGAATATCTCAGAAATTACATTTGTAGTGTTAACACTGATTACAAACATCCAAATGGCCAATTATACAATACAAAGGTAGGTTTCTGATTGGTGTAGGCATGTAATTTACCACTAGAGGGAGTCACCTGCACCTTTCTAGCCAAATTTCTCCCTTCTGCCTGTGTCAAGAAAAGGTGGAGAGGTGGGGGTCGAGTTGGCTGAATGCCATGGTAAATATAAAAGCTGCTCCTGTATTCATCTCCACACTGTGACTTGTTTTATACTCCTTCAAACAAACAAAAGGAAGAGAATGGCTTTTAGTACAGCATTCTCTGCACGTGATAGAATTTTGCCTGGGAATGTTGGAGCTGGCATCATCAGCACCTGCTCAGGCATACTGAAGATCTGTGGACATTAGAAAGAGATCATCAAAGAGAGAACAGCCTCTTGCAGTTTCCCTAGGGCTCGGTTGGCTAAAAACCTCAGCTGCTCCTGCACATATGGCACTCCTTTTGTCGTAATTTGTGCTCTTTGTGTTTTCCGAGATGAGAGATTTATTTACATCAATTGAATCTCTTGAGTTCTGCAAGGCATCCCCCACCCACCCATTTTCTTGTTTTGTTTGGCAATACATCTGGAGTCAGGTTCCTGTAAAAAGAGTCATCCTTTGTTTAGTGCAGTAATAATACTACTTTTGACATTTGCAATGAGGTGGCACCATATACTCTCAGTCATGCAAAATTACTATGATTATTACAAGTCCAGGAATTCATTAGTACTGCTTGGCTTTTATCCTGTACTTTGCTGCAACCCCTCCATGTCTGTTAACTACATCAGCAAACTCTCTGTGTGGGGTGTGTGTCTTACAAAGGTTTACATGTTACCTTCCAGCTGGTTGGAATGGATGCAGGACAGCTCAGTCAGCAGAGGCTAGACTAAATGAGTTCAGTTTGAACTGCTGCTGATGCCTCTTTTATAAGCGTAAGAGGACCCTTTAACTCTACCTAGAAACAATAAGCAAGCTGTTAAGTGTGGAGAATGTAGCACACTGACAGAAACATGGTGCTTACTCAGCAAGCTGCTAGATTCTCCTATAATGTTAACATATTTGAGGCTTGTTTGAAAGTAAACCCTACACAAGCTTCTTAGATTCCCTTCACCTCTTTCCAAAAGTTCTGAGATTCAGCATTGTGTCGTAGCAAGAGTGGCCAACCTTGGTGCTCCAAGTGTTCTTGAACTTCAATTTCCAGAAGCCAGCAGGTGTGCTGACTTGGGCTTCTTGGAATTGAAGTTCAAGAACACCTGAAGCACCAAGGTTGGCCACCCCTGAGCTAGAGGGTCAGGTTGAGACTGGAAAGACCTGGGTGCAAGTCCCCATATCATCATGAGGTTCACTAGGGGACATTGGACCAATTATTCTTTCAACCTGATCTCTTTCCTGTGAGAACCAGGAGGAGGAGAATTGTGTGTGCTGCTCTGAGCTGGAGTAAAGGTAGGTAATAAGTATAACAAACAAATGAATAATGAAGTAAGTACAAATAATCTTATGATGGCAGTCTGACCCAGTTTAATAGGGGAAGGAATGGGTGTTTTTCCTAAATGAATGTCTGTTGCCTGCACCTGTTGTCTCCCTCTCTCATTTTAAGACTTTAAGCTTATTGGACTAAAAGCTGTTTTCATTTGTGTGTGTGTCCCCCCACCCCCAATTTGTTGTTAATTGTCTTGTTCATACATATGGCAACTTGGCTATGTGATCAAATTTATGGGGGGAAACTCTAACTGTACATCAATAAACATTCTAAGGTGCAGCCAACTAATCTCAAGATTTTTTTTAAAAAAAGTATAATTCAAAATTATCAGTAGATCAATGGTCAGTGTTAATGCTGCAATTGCCTACAACCTGACACTGTTTTGGTACTGGCCAAAATAGTTAGTAAATCACAAGGAGAGTAGGTCTAGTGAAATGTATTTTTGTTGTTCAGTCGCACAGTCGATTCTGACCCTCTGCGACCCAATGGACCGCTATCCGCCAGGCACTCCTGTCCTCCACCATCCCCCTCAACTCGCTCAGATCTGTGCCCATTGTCTCCACAATACCATCTAGCCATCTCATCTTGGGCCATCCTCTTCTTCTTTTGCCCTCGACCCTTCCAAGCATCAAGGCTTTCTCAAGTGAATCCTCTCTTCTCATTTGATGTCCAAAGTACTTTAGCTGCAACAAATATGTGAATCTCTAAAGAGCCACACAAATATGTGCTGCTATTACTACAATTTTTTAAATGTAACACATTGGTAGCTACCTAGTTAAGAAAGTTGCAGAGAAAATACATGGAGTCATGACCTTTCCTGGGCGATTTTTCAGATCTCTGGGCTCCAAGATGTTGGGGTTTGTTGAGCAAGAGACTAATCCTTTGGTAAGATACCCATTATTATGTTTCCCGCCTGAACTAAAGCTGAGAGAAAAGACAAGTGATCTGATTGAAGACCTCCAGCCTTATTATTCCTCAAAGTCTTGTGGGCAAATAATTCTTCATTTTCCTCTGAATGTCCGATGAAGCCAAAAGCAGGACCAAATACGGTCTTGATTCTGTTGACCTCATCTCCTGTCCATGTCTTATTCCAGCAGCATATATGTGTGCAAAACATGTGGAAATATTCGGCCCAACCTTCTGTCTTCTTCATAGGTACACTTTTCCATCAAGTTTCCCCTTACTCTTTGCTACTGCTGTCTTTTACTTCATGACATTGTTCCTTAGTAGAGTATTCAGCAGAGCAAAAGTACCACAGCTTTTATATTATTCTACCAAATAGTAAGAAGGAAGTAACTTTTTACATAGGCAATTCATGGATCGATCTGGACAAATGTATTCCAAAATCTGGAGGCACTCCTGTGCTTCAGTCACAAGCCACCCATACTTCTGTAGGTTGCATACAAAACAAAAGACAGGAACCTCTGCTTCCCAGGCCTAACGAAGCCTGCAGTGGCCCTTCCCCAGACCCCAAAAGAGTGAAGTGAGGAAAGAAATGTACACTGTTCTTTCTGCTTAGTGATCAGAAACAGCTGTGAATCTTCTTAGTACAGTTCTTCAATTTCTCCCTCACATTTCCCGATATGGAATGTTACATAGCAAAGCATTGCTAGATTCTGCTAATACCATCAGAGGGGGACACTGGCCTCTCTGAGCAAAGGAGCAGCCACTATTATACCACAGTAGATGAGAGGATTTGGGGTTTCTTGTGGGGAGACAACGGTTAAAAGCCTTCAAGAGTTGAAGAGTTGAATACTAGAGTATTCAACTAACCACAGGGAACACAGAACCTTATGCATCCAGTCAGCAGATAAGCATAGGTGTGCTTGCTTATCTCCTTGTCTCCTTATTAGTAAAGAGTTACTTGTGAATTAGACACTATTTACAAGTAGATCAAACCCACAAGTGGTCCTAAGGACCTGAAGCTTTGCCTTGGGAGAATTCTGAAAGCTCTGGCTTAAAAAGCTCTCCATTAGAGGAACTAAAATTAAGGATAATATCTTTATACCAGACCTCTGCTTTGCTTTGTCTGGCTCTTGCTTATTTGTAGCTGCTCTGCTCTTGAGCTATCTGAAGAAGAACATTTGAGGTGGGTATCCAGCATCTGGATGTATTTTCTTACTTCTCTCTCTCTCTCACTCTCTGATATGCTTGAAACACAGACTAACATGGCTACTATTCCAAATAAAGAGCAACTAAAAGTGCCAGAACATCCCTATTCCAGGTCTGTCCATTCTCTCTCTTGTTTATGCAGCTTCCCTCATCCTTCGATGTAGGGGCATTCTTGTACAATGAGAATACTTCATGCTGTATGGCAGCCCTTGACTACCGAATGTACCTGAGCATTATTTGCTTTCTCACATGTATAACACCTATGATATGAAAAGGGCAGAGGACCTTGGGTGTCAGCACTTGAGAAATAATGGCAGTGGTCCTGTTTCACTTTTATATACAAAAGTCTAACTTTTGGAGGCAAATTGCTTGAGTGAGAAATTATGCAAATTATCTTTTGCATATGATGCCATGCAACTAAACACACAACAGATAATATCTATGGAGATTTCTTAACGTCAAGCAATTGATTGCCAAACGTTATGCCTTTTGTGTAACAACAAAACAAGATTTTGCCCAGTGAGTTATGATTATTACAAACTTCATTATCCATGATTTGCTCCTTGGTCAAGGTCCAGCACAATAATCTTGACAAGACACTTAGTAGTACATGCACAGCTGCAAATGCAAAAAAGCCTTTGGATTTTCATTTTTTTTTCCCATTGTGCCTTTGTGTACATCCAATGATGCAGTCAAACTTTGTCACGCACAACCTGTTAGTGGCTCAGTTGTCAAAAAGTGCCAATCTTGTATATACCAAATCTGATAAACGACCCCATCAAAGATCCTGTGATCTGCTTGGTTGGATGATGTAGCTGAATTCACATTGCCCAACACTATTTTAGCAATAACTAGCTGTGTAAATCTGTAAAGTTCACTAGGACTGCATGATTAAAGCACTTACACCCTTTGCCAGTTTACAACATCTGGCTGTCAGCTGCATGTGGCCTCTGACTGTAGAGACTTCATAATGGGTAACAGAGTGATGGATTTATCCTACATTAATTTGTCAAGATTGCTTTGAGAAAAACAAAACAAAACTATTGTCTAAATGACGGTCATGATGGATTAGGAAAATAACTAGAATAATTTAGGGGGAAAGTCCTAACTTTTTCTACCCCAACCCCCCTCCCCCAGCCTTCATATTCTCACCAAGTCTTATAAATACCACATGCTTTAACAAAGAAATCCATAAACTGTGTACAGAGCTACTTAATTAGTTCATCCTGAACCTTCTGGCAATTAATATCTTTCACTGAGCCTAAGAAAGGAAGGTGAGTATATTGCATTGTTTTGCAATATAACTGCCTCTATTCCTGACCCTTGGCTATGGTGCCTGGGACCGATGAAAGTGGCGATCTAAGATATCTGCAGGACAGCAACTTTTTGGAAAAGTGCTGGAAAAAGAGCATACAATATGTTATCTTTTTCTTTATTTAAAATATATATTGCCGTAGCTTTATCCTAAGGGACTGCAGTGGCTTAGTGGTTAAGACTCTGAACTTGACAACTGGGTCAGCAGTTCGAGACCTGAGTGCTGCACAATCGAGTGAGCTCCTGTCTCTGTCCCAGCTCCTGCCAACCTAGCAGTTTGAAAGCAAAAATTGCAAGTAGATAAATAGGTGCCACTTCGGTGGGAAGGTAAACAGTGTTCCATGCACTCTGGTATCTCATCATGCCTGTCACATGTCCACGGAATTGTCTGCAAATGCAGACAGCACTGGCTCTTTGGCTGTAAACAGAGATGAGCACAGAATTCTAGAGTCAGATATGACTGGCTTTTGAGCAAGGGCAACCTTTATCTTTAGCCTAATAAAAGACCCAAAGCAGCTTACATTATCAAAAAGAAACAGTATTAAAGCTAATAAAAAGTTATTCAAAAGTTTAAAAAGAATTAAATAAACATTGGTGACCATTCGGAGGCTGCAGCTGGTCCAGAATGCAGCGGCTCGGGTAGTGATGGGGTCCGGGCGTTATGCTCGTGCCTCACCACTGCTTCAGGAGCTGCACTGGTTGCCAGTATGTCTCCGAGTGCAATTCAAGGTGCTGGTCATTACCTTTAAAGCTCTATATGGTAGTGGGCCAGGATACTTAAGAGAACGCGTCACCCCAAGAACATCAGTCCGTCCCACCAGGGCAGATCGGAAAGGCTCTCTTATCATTCCATTGGCTAGAGAGGCACATCTCTCTAGTACCAGGAGGAGGGCCTTCTCCGTGTCCGCCCCGGCCCTTTGGAACCTCCTGCCAACTGAGTTATGTCTACAGACAGAGCTCCTGCCCTTTCGGAAGGGCCTAAAAACCTGGCTGGCGGGCAGGTGTGGGGCTCCAGGAATGTGGGGTCCCATGTTGGGTGGCTGATCTGATGGGACAGCCACCCCTCTCGCTGTTTTAAACATTTTAAAGTTTTAAATTTTTAAATCTTTTTAGTATTCTGTAAATTACAGTTTGAATTTTTTAACTTAATTTTAAACCAAATTATTGCATGTGTAGGGGTATAGTGGGATTGTTTAGTTTGTTTTGCACTTATGTGGGATTTTGCATTGTTTAGCTGTTTTTGCACTCATGTTGTAAGCTGCCTAGAGTCGGGTTCACCTGATTAGGGCGGGATAATAAATTTAAATAAATAAATAATAAATAAATAAATAATAGCTGAAACATGACTAAATAGATTTAAAAGCAATACAAATATAAACAGTCCTATTGTGGAAAAACTCCTCATAGACAGCCAGTCACGAATGGAAAGCAAGCTTGAAGAGAAAGGTCTTTGTCTGCTTGCAGAAGGAGAGCAATCACAGGGCCAACCTGGCTTCCCATGGGATGGAGCTTCAGAGTACAGTACAGTAATACCCCAGATAATGTTATGACTTGGTTCCACAAGTCATGATGTTATCTGATTTTTAGCGTTGTCCGATGCATGCATCGAACAACACTAAAAAAAAAAGCCCTGACTTCAGGGACAAACCGCTTTAAAGGCAGGCAGGGAAAGAAAGATACCTCCCTGCCTTTAAAGCCACCCACCACCCGCAGCGGTCCCTGCGACTGCAGTAGGGTCGGGGAAAGGCGCGCCTTTCCCCCGACCCTACTGCAGTTGCAGAGACTGCTTGTGTCTCTTTCCCTCCCTGTATTTAAACTACAGGGAGGGGGAAAGAGAGAGACGTGATTGGGTCTCTAGAGACCCAATCACGTCTCTCTCTTTCCCCCTCCCTGTAGTTTAAATACAGGGAGAGAAAGAAAGAGACACAAGCAGTCTCTCTCTCCCTGTAGTTTAAATACAGGGAGGAAAAGAGTAAGACGCGATCATGTCTTACTCTTTTCCTCCCTATATTTAAACCACAGGGAGGGGGAAAGAGAGAGACGTGATTGGGTATCTAGAGACCCAATCACATCTCTCTCTCTTTCCCCCTCCCTGTAGTTTAAATACAGGGAGGGAAAGAGACACAAGCAGTCTCTGCGACTGCAGTAGGGTTGGGGGAAAGGTGCGCCCCCTCCCTGTAGTGTAAATACAGGGAGGGAAAGAGACACAAGCAGTATCTGCGACTGCAGTAGGGTGGGGGAAAGGCGCGTGCTTTTCCCCGACCCTACTGCAGTCGCAGAAACCACTGTGGGTGTGGGGGTGGATTGGGTAGTTCTACCCAAACCACCCCACACCCACAGACCATTGCCTCGGATAACGCTAAGAATCATTATCCAGAATCGTTATCCGATTCTAGCATTATCCGATGCAATCGTTATCCAGGGTATTACTGTACTGTACTTTGACAAGGGAAGGTCCTCTCCTATGTCCCCATCAAATGCAGGTACAAGATAACAAGAATCAGGCTAAGTGTGTGTGGTGGGGAGAAGAATACATTGAGCTACAAAGTATCCTCTTTCTGATCTTTCTTTATTCATGTCAGAGGCACCACCAGCATATAATAACATACAAAGCTAAAATTAACAAATCTAAAACAAAAAGTAATTAAAAGGGCCAGATGGCATCCACCCAATGTTGGGCCACCTCAACAGCATTTCCTCTTGTCAACATCAGGTCCTTCTCAGTGCATGTTGAAAATCGTGTACATTGTATCATGTGGACAATTGTTTGCTCTTCTCCGCATTCACATAGGCTACCATCTACAGGAAAACCCCACTTTCTCACATTAGCCCTTGATCTTCCTACCCTGGCACACTGTCTATTTAAAACAGTTCTCAACTTTTTTAAGCCAGGAGGCGGGTCACGCTCCCTCAGACAGCTTTGTCCGCCAAACAGCCATTTAGCTCTTCCTCCACCACATGGCTCTTCCTGGTGTGGTGGAGGTAGTGCGGGGCACATGAAATGGCACTGCAGGCTACTATTGGAGAATACCTGGTTTAAAAACATTCCACACAGGCCATGGTTGGCCAGATGGTAGAGAATCATGTGGTTGTGCCCAGTTATCTGATAGCTCCTTGCTTGCCTTCCAAAGTTTTAGAGCGATCTGGGGAGGGGGGTTGGTTGTTTGGGGAAGGACTGACGTTATGAGGAAATTGTACCTTGATTTCAGTTTCTGATTGGGTGGTAGGTGATCAAATAGTAGGTGTGTTGCCAAAGACCCACTCTTTCTGAGCAGCACTTTCTCTGCGAAATTTTGGTGGAGGGATTGTGATTCAAAACATATAATGGAGAGGAGATTGGTACCACAAACAGGTAACTGTGTTCTATCAGGATTTGTTTGGCTTTATTTTTTATACCATGGAGACAAGATGATTTGGGCTGATTTTCTCTATGTAACGTAGAGTAAGCCACTAACATGTTTAAAAATGCAGACTTTCTGAATATGAACATGACAGATAATCTTTGCATTTTTCATAGGAGACTTAAAAATGTAAATCAGCATCTCAGAAAGGTAGCAGTGAAGAGCTCACCACAATGTAAGAGGTTTTAGGACTATTAACTTTTAATCACTCATTGAAATCCAGCTGAAGTTGGCAGCTATTAAAAGTGCTTACTCTGCGACAAAGGTGTGTAGTAATGGTGGCCTGCTGAGACCGACAGGCATGTTTTCAAGCATGATTTGACTGAAACTCGCAGCTGATTTGTGCATTTCAGATGGGAACTAGACTTCCAGAATTGATTGATTTCTTTTTATTTATCATTTAAAAAGGACTCTTGTAGTTACGAACAAAAAGTGTGACTAGACATTGATGTTATCTTGGGCTGGATTGGGCTGCACAGAGTCTCTTATAAATTCAGTTTGGGATTTAGAAATGGTTTCAGAATACTGCCTCTCAAAGCAACCTTATTTAACCAGTTCCTTTCTCTTTGGTCTACATCAGTGTTTTCCAAACTTTGGTTTATGGCAGGGGTGCTAAAATGTTTCAGGCTGCGGGCCGGTCACATGGTTGAGCGTGCTGGTCAAATGGTTCCTCCCACTGGAAACAGATGTAAAACATACATACACATGTGCAGAACACATCCATGCACAAAACATTGCCATAAATGGCTCGTGGCTATTGTAAATGTGTTTACTACACCCATGTGTCACTTATTGCCGCTTTCTGCACATGCGTGGGTGCATTCTGTACATGCACATTTTCTTCTGCTTCTGGGAGTGGTGAGGGCAATGTGGGCCAGATTAATTGGTGCCACAGGCTGGATCCGGACTATATTTTGAGCATCCCTCATTTATGGACTTCAATTCTCAGAAGCCTAAGTCAATACCCCAAAGCACTGATCAGCCAATATACTGAAAGACTTCTGGAAATTGAAGTCCCCCCACTCCATGGGATGTGTGCACCACATTGGAACCACTGGTCTACATCCTCCCATATATTCTCCTATCTCCACCTCCAGGAGAGAAAGTTGCATCCCCCCCCCCCATTTAATAGTAGACTCACACAGTTTGTTTTTGTCTCTAGCGTTAGGTTCTTATGTCCACCTGCCATTGTGACTGAACTAAATATGACTGAATATCAAACAGGGGTTTTAAGTCATAACAAGATGGAAAATTACCCATTGACTCGCACAACCTGCAGCCCATGTCCAACCAATCACTGCCTCTATATCTTTAGGCCATGTATAAGTGATTGCCATTGTAGTCTCATTCTTAAGTCTGAGGAAGTGGATTTGGTCCCTAAAATATCACAAAAAATATAGCAGTTTCAAGGTGCCACCACATTTTTGTCTCTTCTTTTTACTTTTGTTTTGTTTCTTGCCTGATGTGATATATCACTGTATCATTTTGCCACTGAAGTGAAGTATCATTTCCCCCCCCCCTTTTTTTTAGAAATCTGGATGGTTTTCCTTCGGTGTGCTGTAGTCCATGTGAAAAAGAAAAAAATCCCCTTTCCTTTCTCTTCCCTTTTTATTTTATTTTTTTAAAATTGTAATTGACATATCACTTGGGGAAATGTCTACCAATGCCACTTGATCACACATGCCAGAAACCAAACTAAAAGGGAATGATTCTACCTTTGTTAAACAAAAGCCCAGTAGTGCCTGACAGAGACCCCCCCCCCCAAAAAAAAAAAAAAATGATAGCCATGGATAATGGCCAGGTTGGGTTGTGGTTGGCTGTATGCCATGTGGCTGCCAGAAAACAGAGTGAACTAGTCTATTCCAATTCACCCAAAACATGGGATAAAGTGCCATCTGCTATCACCCTTTTTGTATGAATTACAGATAAATTGGTTTACCTCATGTCATTGTTTTGCCTTACTAGAAAGGAAACCACAACCCAAAAAAATGTTCAGGCAGTGGCACCCAATTAATTTATTGTTTGGGGGATATAAGTATGTCATCTATCTATATATACTCACATACATCCAGGTTTAATTCTTGCACACAATCCACATGAGCTATGCTGCCAAAACCATTGGCATACAACAGTTCATATGAAAAGTGTATTTACTTATCCAGATATTCATATCCTGCTTGTCTATAGCAAACATACTACTCATGGCTTACAATCCTTCATATTTCATATTTGTAAAACACATTCATTTCTATGGATATGTATAATTTTAAAGTTTGAAACAGACCCATGTAAATATGTACATACATTATGTGGGTAAGCACAGAAACAAAGACAGCAATTAAAAAAAACACTGCTTATGACATATAACAAAAGCGTGACAGGTAGAAAAAGCAGTTTCCAAAAGCCAGCATTAACCAGTGAGGAAACAAACCAGGAAAGCCATGTCCTGTCATCTAGGAATAAGAAGACCAATACCCCTCACTGCTGCACCCCCCTTGCGTAATTGCTGCTAATTGTTCAGTGTCTAAGAACATCCCACCCAAAATGGAAGCAGCCTCTGAGATGTAAACATGTGATCATCACCACATTAAGGATCAGGTGCAGTTTCTTTGCAAAGATGTCTGCATTCTAGACACACATACTGTTTGATTTGGTCAAGAAAAAGGGCCTTCACAGTAGTTGCACTCAGATTATAAAAAGCCTTGCTCTGTGAAGTGCAACTGAAAATCACACCTTGCTTCTTTAAGAACAGCTTCCATATATTCACAGTGTGAATTATAGCGCCCATTTAGGAAGTTCAGAAATAAGTTCCATGAAGCTCACTAGTGTGAGAGGGAAGCATACATGGCAACAAGAGGTGCAGGTACTTAGGATGAGTAAAAGCAACACACTACAACAAATTCTGAAAGTTCACCCCATAACCCAATAGCAAACCAAAGCAATCACACATATTTACCACCCCATAGCGCTTAGTGCACTCTCTGAGTGGTTAATAAGTTAATTAGCATGCTGGGTACTCATTTTTATCAGTCTTAGAAGGATGGAAAGCTGAGTCAACCTTGTGCCCTGGTCAGGATTGAACTCACAATCTTATGGGTGCAGGACAACAGTTTAACTACTGAGTCATTCTCAGGACACTGCAAGTGCAGTCAAACCTCACATAAAGAGTGTTTCGCTTAAAGAGTAACTCGCTTAAAGAGCAGAATTTTCTCTGAATGTTTGCTTCGCTTAACAAATAAAACCAGCCAAAAACTCACTTAACAAATAAATCGGGGTTCACAATCCCTCCCACAATTGGTCACTTACAATGGTGTTTTGCTTAAAGAGCAAACTCGTTTAAAGAGCAATCCTGTGGAACGCATTATGCTCTTTAAGCGAGATACAACTGTACCAGTGAAATCAGTAACATCACTTGGAATTCAGCTCCCCAGGGCTGAAGCCAAATTTGCCACCCCCTGGTGAATGCTGGCGCTCACTCCTGCTAGGGCTCCTGAGAATTGTAGTCCAAGAACACACATAGACCGAAAAGCATCGCCTGGGGCCGTCAGCCCCCCAGCCCCCCCCCCCCCCCGCTCATGATTCCACTGAGTGAAAGAGTTTGATTGTTGTAGTAGGAAGAGAACAGCTTTAGCCAGTATTGGGGTAAAAGTATAAAGGAGAGCAGCATGATGGTATCTATTGTCTCAGGTTTCTAGTCTTTCTTATGCTGTTATTCCATTATTTTGCTCTTGGATCCTATTCTAATTAGTGACCCAGGCTTCTGTGTATATTAAGAAAGGATAGCTGTAGTTTTTTCTTTCTTTCAGAATATGTCGGTTTTTGGCTATTTGCTGCGTTAATTTTACTCTGTCACATGCAACCTCCGTTGACATATTAATCATGTTGTTAATTCCACTTAAGTATTAATCTATTACCTTATTGACCTCTTGTGCCACTGCTACTGATTATTGGTTTCTGGGAACAAGGATGCTTTCTCTCTCTCCTTTCTTTCTTAAGGATGGGCTGTACAGATTGGGAAAGTCCCCTGTTCCAGAATTAGTTGGACCAAAAGGGGTATATGGCTAATGAATAGGACTGATTTAGGCACTGGGAACTAACTTGTTGAAATTCAGGCAACTGGAAGCAGTTCCTTTTCCAGCCTTAAGAATCTTTGACAAGCCACTCACATGTGGTACAAAACAGCCTGTTCTTTTATCTTTCTTGCCTCTGCATTCACAACAGAGTATGAGGAACAGGTCATGCCAGCCCTTGGGCTATGTGACCTCCCTCTTCTATCATTTCACCTAGGCCACACCCCTTCAAAAGTTACTCTACAAAAGAAGGTGTATTAACCCTTACTTGGCCCAAATTCTGTTGCTAAGCTTAGTTTGGGGCATTAGAGTAGGTCTCTTGAATGAATGGGAATTTAGTGACTCAATTCTTATGTAACTGGTTCAAATGAACCTACTTTAACTGAGACTTCCTGTGCTAAAGAAAATCATGGATAGAGGAGGCCCATTTGAATCAGTGGCATTTGTGGTGGAAGTGAAAAAAGTACAGTGCACTGAATGCAAAATATGGAGGTGGGGAGAAATATATGTTATGGCAAAGTAATGTGTTTCACCACTTGCAGGAACACCTAATAATTTGTACTGTCTGGTCTGACATCCCCTCTCCCACATATCTGGATATTCCAATTATCTGCTGCTTTTAAAAGTGAGACAGGTAGCAACAGGTGCAAATGGTGGCCAGAGGGGGCTCTGGATTGAAAGCAAAAAGGACAAGGCTGATTAACACTGATCTTAGTGTCTAATGAACAGTAAAACACCCAGCAACTTTGAATGGAACCATTGTACTTTTGGAGCAAATCCAAAACTATTTGTCAGTCTAGTTGCATCTATTGTGAGACTTTCTTCGATCAAAACATGCACAGAATTAAACTTTTAAACTCATGAATGTGCATGTTCTTAGAACTCTACCATTAGTCTTTCTAAATGCATTCACATTATTTGTAAAAATTGATTTTAGATGAAGACTTTGAAATACTTGTTTGCATTCAGTACCATTTGATTCTCTGATCATTGATTTTGTGATTATGGCATGCTGCCTTTTTATAAGTATAGAAAAAGAGTCAGATCCCAAACTGTCTTTATGTATACTGTATATTGTATAATGCCTATTGAGCATATTTATGTGATCATATTTAATTACTGAAAACTGAACAAAGCTCCTTGGATAGAAGGCTCCTATGCATATATCTGTATGCAATATTTTGTGCAAAGTTTCTCCAGATCAAATATCACTTGTGAAAGCAAGTGTCATTCAAATATTAGATATTGCATGGGATCTGGAAGATTGCTGGTAATGTTTTATAAAATTCTGATCCCTCTTCAAGCCTGCTTAACTTTATGAAAGCTTTTATTTTTTAGAAAAAAAATATGTGCAGCTGCTTCCTCCCCCAAACCTGGTGTTCTCCAGATGTATTGGACTGCAACTCCCAGAATATCCCAGGAGGTATAGCTGTTTGGGGAATTTGAGAGCTGAAATCTAGCATATATAGAGCTACATGTTAGGGAAGGCTGTTTTATAGACTGAACGTTCCTTTTCTCTAACCCCCAAGCATGGGAGGGTACTTATGTATGTCTTAAATGAATAAGAGGGACACCCCCTCTCTTCCTAGAAATGGACACAAGCAACTCTTTTTGAGTTACAGCCAAATTATTTGGAGGCTTGGAATGACAACTTAAGAAGCAAGATACTGAACTTTGCCAGAGTAGAGAATGGAGTTGTTATAAGCAGGATTAGTGCAAATAGACATACTGCTTTGGTATAAGGACTGCTATGACAAACCCTGTAGTGTGGCCAGTATGGTTTTACAACCATAATAAATAACAGAACCACTGGGATTCATGCTGAATATTTGCTGAATGTGCTCTAGTCTCTAAATCTCCTTCTAATTGAGCGCAAAGCTTCTGGCAAACCAGATGATTTAGAAGGATTCGATTTTTAAAAGACTGAAGAACTGTGTGGTACAGTGAACTGCTTGCTGGGCTTGAACAAGGGTTGAGATCTTTGATTTCTGGGACTCTGAGAGTAAGATTGCACAGTTAAGGGAAAAGGTACTTATTCCCTCCTCTTACAAAACTATGCCTTCAGGTAACATACATCTGACAGGGCTAGTGCCCCAAACATCAGTCACTATCTCCCAGTAAGCTAATTACAAAACAAAATCAAGTTAATATCAAGTTAATATCAAGTTAGTGGAGGGAAGTTCCTGCTGGAATGAACAGGCCTCCTTTTCCTTTCAGGAGTGCACTGCATCAGCTTCTCATTTGGGATGGTTTCTGTTCCAGTCACTATCATGATCTAAAACTCATATTATGGCATTGTAATGGAGATGCTGTTTGGCACAAAAAAAGCGGGGGAGGGGGAGTGAAAGTATCACAAATTACGCAGGTTACTCCTTCTGCCTTTCTTTGGATCTCCTTTAAATATATAGATTGTGCAAGCAGTGGGAAAATATTGTCCAACTGTTCTTATCAAGGTCACTCAAAGTGGCCAGTGGTATGGACGTGAGAATTTTAGTCTATCTCTAAGACATCTGAAAGGTCAGATTTCTCTTTGTCTGTCTGTCATCTGCCCCAGTTCTTGCCAGCCTAGCAGTTCAAAAATAAGAAATTGCAAGTAGATAAGTAGGGACTGCTTCGGTAGGAAAGGTAACAACATTCAGTGTGCCCCGGTGTCTAGCCATGCCTGCCATATGACTATGGAAAGGTCTGCAGACAGAGATGAACACCCCCCCCCCCTTAGTGCTGGAAATCACTGCCTTTCAAGCAAGGGAGACTTTTACCTTTAATCACATAGCTGCAGACTGGAGATAAAAACAACATTGTCCTTTTAGATTCTTAGATAGATTCATTAATGTAATGATATTCTGTCACCATCTGTAACTGGGTGGGGGAGCATCATCCTACGACTTCTATTACAGGTAGCTTCGAAATATCATTAAAGCAATTCTCTTTCAAAGCAACATTCCACACTATGTTAAGAGCAACACACAAAGGCAGAACTGGAACAGCAAGAACCTTACTTCTGTGCAGACAGTATTCCATTGGAACTATGAACAGATGGAAGGAACATGATCATAACCCTTTTATCTGTTTGTTGTCATCAGCACAGGATCAACATGCAAGAAGTTGAGCATGCACAGGCTCTCCATGCACAGTATTTTTAGTGTACCAACTATGAGCCCAGATCTAATACATTTGTAGTGTGAATGCATGCTGGCTCTGTATTAAAAGGAACAACTGAATTTATTGAGGTCAAAAACAGGGTTAACTCTGAAGATAGGATTGCCGTTCTTCTTCCCACACAGTACTTCTGAACACCCCCAGGACTTTCTTTATTTTAATTTTAGATTAACTCCTATTCTACAGCTTCCTTCTTTCTGAATTTTTGGAGAGATCAATATTGAGGTTGAAATGAAAGCACTTCCTTCAAACCCCTCTGCCCGGGAATGATGGCAACTGTACACAAGCGTAGTCTGGAGCCTAGCATATTGGAGAAACCTCCAGACTCCGTGCAAGTCCCTCACTCCCAGGAGTATCAAAACCTGATTTTCCTGCCTGCAGGATATGACAGCTTGTCATGGCTCTCGCCCAGCAGCCTCCGCTATGGAAACCTCAACCCCTAGATGTAGTATGACCATCAGAGAAGTGAAATGCAGCGGTAGGGATACAACATGCTTTCTCTAGATCCATGATGGTAAATCTTGGCACTCCAGATGTTCTTGGACTTCAATTACCAGAAGCCCAAGCACCCTGTGAATCCACACAAATGGGTATACTGCGATTCATCCGGCCTATGCTGCTCTCATCGCACCTGGAATTGGAAGTAAAATGTGCCTGTAAAATGCACACTTACATGCCCCATAGTGTTTAGTGCACTCTCTGGGCAGTTCACCAGATACTTAGCATTTTGCACCCAACAGGCTGCATACTGTATTCATTTTACTGATGAATGAAAGGCTGAGTCTACTTTGTGTCCTGGTCAGGATTGAACTCACAACCTTTGGGTTGCAGTATAGCAGTTTAACCACTGCACCACCAGTTTCCATGTCTAGGCCAAACATGAAATTGCCAAAATGAAGCTACCTTTGGTTGAGTTAGTTCATTCTTCAGTTTCATCTGACTAGCTGTGAGAAAGATTAGTCAGCACAAGGTAGCCATTGCCTGGGGATATGCTTGATTGTCGTTAAAAAATACCAAAATCTTCAAGGAAGCTCTTTCTGTGTATCCTAGCTGATCCATTAAAGGGGTGGATTCAACACAGTGTTTCTAGGGAGGGTAAACTGTTTTCAGCCAAAAAAATAATTTACCCCATTTCCCACTATAAATAATTAAAACCCCAGGTTACGACGGAGGTCCGTTCCAACAGCCTCTGTTGTAACCAAAAAAAAAAAAAATGTAAACTGAAACATCCATAGGGATGCATTGGGGAAAAAACAGTCCTTTAATTGCTCTTGATCATTGCAAAAAAAAAACTTTAAAAATTTGTATTTCCATAGGATTTGCCACTGTAAACCGCAAGAAACTTAAACTGCAGCAGTTGTAACCCGGGGTTTTACTGTACAGTACATAGATTTCATAGTTTGCTTATTTCTGTTATAAAACAAAACCAGTGGACTAAATTTTGCATTCCTTCTCTTTCTTCTTGACAAATGATTCCTCCTATCATGCCGATCCTGTCTGTTATGTGTGTTTTAAGCGCCTTCCCATCCTCCCCTCCAACTTCTAATTTTCACATTTTTTTTTACCGGTACAGTAATTACTTTTTTCACATTCCCCATAAGAAGGAAGTACACAGAAAGAGAACAAAGAAGGGAGGGGGGGGGGCTGGCAGGTTTGTTTAAAAAACGATTCAAATGTTTACAGATCGATGTTAGATCTGCCTCTAAGATATTTCGTGCCCGCTCTCATTCACGCACACGATTCCTTGCACACTCTGTGAAATTTGCGGAGAATTATTCCTTCTGGCATTATTTATATTGTCCAGCCTCCAGACTCCGTGCAAGTCCCTCACTCCCAGGAGCAGAAAAATCTGATTTTCCTGCCTGCAGGATATGACAGCTTGTCATGGCTTTCGCCCAGCAGCCTCCGCTATAGAAACCTCAACCCCTAAATTAAATAATTGCGATACTCTCTCTCCTGAGACCTTAATTAGGATGCGCAACAAGCAGAAAGGGGGGGGGGGAGGCGATGGCGGAGAAAGAGTCTCCCGGGGATTGCTCGGAGCCCCCGTTCATTGGCAGGCGACGAGGCTGCGCTCCCGTTTCGGGGGCTGAGAGCCGGCGTTTACTCCCGAGTAAAACCGGCGCAAGCTTCCCAGGAGACAAGCCAGGCCGAAGGAGAAAAGGCGAGGCAAGTGGCGGAAGTTTTCCCTCGGTTGCCAGGGGGAGCCCCCACCTGTGGCAGCCCACCTGGCTTACCTGGGCCAGGTAGGGACGCTCAGTTCTGGGCTTCAAAGCTAGCCAAGCATCCTCAATGCGCGCAACAGGGGGCGCCAAGCCCGATCCTTCCCGCCCCGTGATCTGGAGGTGGATCTTTCCCTTCTTGTCCCCCTGCCTTTCTCTCTTGAGTGAGCATAAAAGGACAACGTCACCTTCCCCCCCCCCTTGGTGGCGCAGTGGTTAAAGTTGTTGTACTGCAGCCAGAACGTTGTGAATTCGATCCTGGCACTGACTCAAGTTTGAGTCGGCATTTCATCCTTCCGAAGTCGGGAAAATGAGTACCCAGCATTTTGGGGGGGGGGGGGCTGGCGGCAAAAATGCTAATTAACGTGTGAGCCCCCCAGAGAATACAGTACACTAAGCGCTCTTGGGCTGTGAGATCGAAGTGTCTCCCTTGCTCGAAAGCCAGTCGTATCGGGATCTAGGGTGCGGTGTCCATCTCCAGCGATACCTGGACCGGTAGACGTTTCCGTGGTTCATGTGGCAGGCATGCGGAGCACGGAACGCTGTTACCTTTCCGGAAGCGGTACTTATTTATCTACATGCAATTTCTTAATTTCGAACTGCTCAGCTGGCAGCAGCTGGGACAGACAACGGGTGCTCTCTCCTTTGCGCTGCGCTCAGGTCTCGAAGTGCTGACCTTCCAGTCGTCAAGCCCAGCGTCTTGACCAAGAAAGCCACAGCAGCCCCTATTTTGTGTGTGTGTGTGTGTGGTGTGTGCTGATAGATAAGTGTAATTGCTATTGCTATTGACTACAGCTATTGACGCCGGGTTGGAGGGGTGCGATCGGTTCCCTCCGCCCGGCGAGGCCAAACGGCTGCCGATCTATTTTTAAACATGTGTCTGCCGCCGCCGCCGCCGCCCCCGCTGCCCCCCTTCTTTCCCAATGCCCGACCGTCTCCCTCCCTGGCTTTGATTTCGCTTTGGCTCTGACGTCGCCTGCGGTGGGGAGGGGGGAGGAGGAGGGGACGCCGAGACTGCAGCAAATGGGGAAGGCCTGGGCTTCGAGACGCTGGCTGCGAAAGGGTTAACACCCCCCCCCCCCGGTGCCTGTATGTTAATGAGCGCCTCGGTAATAGGAGGAGGGCGGCGTTCGCGGGCAGCCCCTGCTTCTACCGCCGCCGCCGATGGGGAAAGGGATGAGCTGCCCAGTGGCAGCCGCTGCCCGCTGAAGGAAGGCAAGAAGGCGTGTGCGCTGCTGGCACTGCGAGGCAGAGAGAGCGAGATCGAGACCCAGGGTGTGCGTGGGTGAGAGAAGGAAGGGGGGAAAGGCAGGTTCCATGCCCGTCTGAAGGGAACGCCAAGCGGGAAGCGTGGGTGCCAGGCGGGCATCGGCGGCGTCTGCAGCGAGGTGGGCACAGCCCGCCCTTCGCCCCCTGAGCCGCCAGCCTCTTGGGCATCCCCAGCAGGCACACACGCACACCCTCTCTCTGTCACACACACACCCGGGGCTCGCCTCTGGGGGCTTCGGTGGATGATTGACTGATTGAAGGGGAGGAAGAAAGAAGAAGAAGGAGCTGATCCGAGGAAGAGCAGCGCGCCTAACTGGAGGGATAGCGATCAATGCCCGCGGGGGAGGACGGGCTCCGGTACTGGATTTCCATGCCTGCCACCGCCTGGGTCTGGATTACCTTTCCCTAATTGCCAGGAGGAAGAAGAGACGGCGAGGGGTGGGGGACCCAAGGGTGGCGCCCCTCCCGAGGAAAGAGGCGCGAGGGGCTCCGCGGCGTGGGTAAGTCGCTGACCCGGTGAGCAGCCAGCGCTGGCAAATGCCCACATGCCTTCTGCCGGTGCCCGCTTCCCACTTCTTTCTTGCTGGCGTCGGGCTGAGACCGACGTTCCACCCTTGATTTCTTCCTAGTAGCTGCGCGATACATTGTTTCCAAAGGGGTATCTGTTGCTGTGACCGGGATGATTAGTACAATCCTTTCTGCCGTTCTGGCTACTTTTCTGAGGCTTGGCATGGGATGGAACTGGGATCCCCTCCCTGACCCTTCAAGAGTCCATGCGTGGGTATTTTGGCTGATGAGCTGAGCTTTGCCTCTCTCCATATGCCACCTTCCTGATTGAGACCACCTGTCTCTTTGGGATCATCTCTCTCTGGGGAGGGAAGTTCATTTCCCCAAAAGCTCTTCTGGTCATGTAGGAAGCACCTTTTCAGATGCAGGCTTTGGGGATTCAGCTGCCCAATTGGTGCTGTATTTTCCCAAAAGTGAGAGAGATTCTTGGTGCCCACAGTTCAGTCTGCCTCTTGTGGAGATAAGTGTGCTACTGGAAGCAAACAAGTTTTTTTGGTGGGGGTGGGAGGAAAAGTTCCCACTGTGCTTGTTCCTCTGGAGCAGTGGTTCCCAACATGGTTTTGGCCATGACCCACCTAAGCATCTCTAAAATCCTGAACACCCCCCCCCCCGCAAAAATTCTTATTATTCAAAAAGTGAATTTCTATTTACTTTGAGGAAGCCTAAAAGGCCATTAACTTGGTCTAAGCATTCTCAAATCCCCCCCCCCAAAAAAAAATCAAATTGCCCCTCTTCCCTGTGTGGCAAGTGTTGGGAATGTTGGGAACCATGGCTCTAGAGATTTCAGATCCCACTCGTAGATTTCTATGAAAATATATTTGAAAAGTTTATGGCATCTCTGGAGGAGGTGAATGAATCTATGCCTCAAATGAGGAAGGAGTAAGTAAGCATATTACATTCTCCAAACTCTCAAGTTGTTTCCTGAGAACATGCATCCCCTCCGTCTTATAGTTCAGAGTTTTCTGTCCATTGCACAAAAGCCAAGGCACTTTGTTTTTTCTTTTTGCCCAGTTTAGTCTGGGATGGCCAGTTTCCCGGGAGAGATCTTTGTCTTTGGCGCCCCAAAACTTTGTGTTTCTGAAGAACGTGGGTGGATGAAGCATTTGTGTCTCAGCACACCGTGGCATTAGATGAAAAGCCATTGGTTCCTGATGAATGGTTGGATTTTTGTGGAGAGCAGCAAAGATGAATCTCCTTTGACTAAATAGTTCAGTATGTGAGGAAGAGAAAAAACTAGGAAAGATGAGTCATTTGTATGTGGTATATGCAGATGTGTGTGTATGCGTGCACGCACACACATGCACACTCAGGCGTGTGCACACACACACACACATACAACTCCATGGTCAGATGGTGTTTATCAGCATTTTTTCAGGATTTATGTAAATTGTGAATAAATTAGGTCACTTTAACTGCTCTGACTGATTGGAGTTTATGAGTCCTCTTTGACTGGATAGCCACATTGATGACACACTATCACACCAACTTAAAGCCAGTGACCTACTTCTCCTCTATGGATAGGCAACTGAGGACTATATTCTGAACTGAGCAAATGCTATTCAAACCCAGGAATGTCAGTACTGTATCTTAAACAATTATTTTTCCTTTGCACTCCCCTTGGTCATCTCCTCATTCCAACAGAGAATCCCTGGGCTCCATTAAAGTAGTGTTTCCAGAATTGTTTGATTGACTGAATGCCAACAGACAGCATCAACTTTGTATGGGATGTTCTATCTGGCTGATGATAAAGTACAACATCTGGTGATTGCAATGGAATATTTAGCACAAAGTCAGCATCACTTCCCACTCTGTCCAATGCTCACTGAAAAAAGATGAAGCCATGTGTCACTCTTAACATATATTTGTAGAGTTTCCCCAATCACGGAACAACTTGCAGAAAACAGTGTGCTATAGAAAAACATAAGAGATGTTCTTTTAGAATCTGAGCAGGTTCCATAAATGTGAAAGACATGATTTTTCTCTTCTTTCCATTCACCATGTCTAATGCTTCTCTTTCGCTCCTGTGGTCAGTTCATTTGTTCAGCCGAACAACCAGAATTTCCTAGAATATAAAATCAAGCAAAGTCAAGGAAACAAACCCAAGATTCAAAGATTAGTAAAGAAATAGTTTTCAGTGGCATTTGGCTTCCTAAATTTGTTGAGCAAGTTACCTTTACTGTGAGACAAATGAGCTTGCAGTCCAGCTAAAAGGAAAGAATACTTGCAGTAGGATGATTGAAGTGAACAGACATGGACCACAGGTTCTTCTAGACATTGTCTCTTTATCATATGAGAAGCCCAATGCTGAAAGGAGTGCTAAAAATGCAGTTGCAAGTCTATGAAATGACTTTTTGAGATGTTGCTGGAGTTTTGCCATCTCTTGGGGTAATGTATTAAGATTTGTATGGACAGATGATGGATAAAGACGTATCACCATTGTTCCAATACCAACATCTCACATTCAAAAGCAGTGATAACAGTGGTGTGCAAGTTTCACCAGATATATTATAGTGGTACTTCAAGCAAAGATAATGGATGTGAAGGGATCATTTTTCTAGAATAGCTGTAGTGCCTATTGATACAGCTTACCTGTCCATTTCTGGCCACTTTTGTAACTGTTCCAAAGTAGACCAAGACTCCTCTAGAGACAATGTAAGACATGTTACTCTTTTCTTTCATTAGCACTCCCCCACCCTCCAAATCTTACCCCAGATGTACTCTCATTCTTCATCCTTGGCCTTGTTAGCCAGGCTGCAGAACAGGGATTCTCAACCTGCTGCCCGTATCCGGCCCACGACACCATTTCATGTATCCCCCACTGCCTCCACCACACCAGGAAGTGCCATGTGGTGGAGGAAGGGCAAAATGGCCATCTGGCCCCCAAAGTTGTCTGAGGGAGTGTGACCCGGCCCCAAGCTTTAAAAGGTTAAGAACACCTGCTGCAGAATATTTCACTCTTCCTGCTGGACATCATTTAAAAGAATCTTAGTAATGAAGGGGAAAAGCTATCTCTCCCTCATCACAAGCCCTGATGCTTTTTGACCCTTTCCCCGTTCCCAAACATTTCTGATTATTCAGCTAATCTTTATTTCATGGGCATGTTACAAGAAACTCACAAACAGAGGTGGAGAGAGAGAGTGGAAGGCGGTGACATGTTTAAAATATACAAGAAAAGTGCTGGCAGGAATATAATAGTCCTTATTCCACTGACATGAAATATTTATGACATTAGGTTGCAGTGAGGTTCTCCCCCCTCCATTCCCTTTTGCTTTGCCAACCTCCCCCTCCCTCTCTCCCACAGTAAAATAATATTTAAACAATTCAACACAGAGTCCTTCTTTCTGATGCCCCCCCAGCTGTCTCTTCATGTAGCTGCACACAGCTGTCTACATGCCTAGCCAGAGGGTTCAATGTACCTCTGTCTATCACTGTAAATAGGAAAACCAGGAATTGCTCGCCAAGCAACTGTTTAAATGATAAAGATCCATGCATTGTGTTGCAGTCTATTAACTGGAAATATTTTTTCCACAACCTTCTGTTTAATCACTTACAACCATAGGGAGGGGGGAAACACAGAAGGACCCCCCCTTCTCTTACACTTGTTTTTGTCTTGGGGAGTGGGTTATTTTGCAGCCAATTTCTGCTAAACCCTTCCCGCTGCCCTTCTGGGATTAATCCATTAGATCTGAATTTTCTTTTCTTTTCTTTTTTTATCCCCTCCCTTCAAAACCCTCTCAGGGGAAACATTTTTTCACTTAGTTACAAAGATTTCATGGCTAATTAGAGCAAATGTGGTTTTTAGAGTGTTAATCTTTTAAACAGCTTTGCTTGCAGGACCTTGGGCTTACAGATGGAAGGGAAGGCTGGAACAGAGGTACGTAGAGGGATTCTCAAGTTTTCCACCCTTATGGATAGCAGAGCTCATCCTATCCCAAAATAACCAACTTAGATAAAAGTAGGTTTAGGCCTAGTGCTTTTCATAATCAAGCATTCCTTCATAAGTCCGAACCCTTTCTGCTGTCTTCATATAGTCCCTATTTTCCCTGACTCAAGCTGCCCCAAACATGATGTCTGTGAAACCTAAAGCTTCATAGGTGGAAGCAAAGGGCGGAGAAGTTCCTTGGTAGAAAATGAGATTTTACAAAAGTGTCAATGATCCATTGATGAAAGGGAGAGAGGAAGATGAGTCAGCGTGTTGTATTCGTCAGGTATGGTCTTTTCCATCCTAGTGCCCCTCAGAGGTGCAGAACTATAATGCACATCATTCTTAATCAGAGATTGATGATGGGAGTGGTTACTCAATACTTCTAAAGAAGGGGTGCCCAAACTTTTGGGCCATGGACCGGTCACGCGGTTCAGCGGGCTGGTCATGTGACTCCTCCCACCGGAGTGGAAGTAAAACATGCCTTGCCATCTGTTTTGCAACAGGATGAGATAGATTTTTATGTTGCCATTTTCTCTGCTTAAACGAGGGGTGCCCAAACTATAGCCTGTGGGCCAGATATGGCCCCCAACATCAATTCATCTAACCCACGCTGCCCTCATCACTCCCGGAAGCAGAAGTAAAATGTGCCCTGGAGACTACAAGGGCTGGATGAACTGACATCGCCCCCAGGCCATAGTTTGGGCACCCTTGTTCTAAAGTACAAGGCTGTCCCAGTGTTTTGCTAACAAAAAAAAAAACAGGAAAAATCCTCCAGTGTAGCTGAAAAAAGAAACTGAGACATTACGGTGCCCCTGAAGTGTGAACAACAGGGGGAAAATGCTGATCTGTGGACCAAACCTGCCAGCCGTACATTCTGTCAAGCTGTGTGAAGTGATTCAGCCACTTTTGAATCATGGTTTCCACTCGCTACAGTGGAAGCTTAAGATCTTTTGTTTCACAGAGATGATCTGAGCACATACGGACTGACAGCACCTTCAGTCTCTGCCCAGCAAGGTCAGGTTAATGTGAATGGTTCCAATTATTCTGACATCTGTTTTGAAGTCCAGAAGAATGGAGGGGAAGGCAGGATAGAGAATCTTCCCAACCCGTCTGTATGTGAACAGGAGTGACACTCAATATTTGTTTCAAAGGACTTTCTTACTCGGAAGCAGATGGTACCTGTTAGGGCAGCAATTCATCTATTCCTTTGTATACTTAGATGCCGAACCTACTTAATAAACCCACGGGTGTTGCTGTCAGAAGATTCGGATGCTTGGCAAAATTGGGATTGTTGATTAAGAAAGCAGTGAGCTTCTTTTATACTGTTAATGTTGCTTATTTAAACGACTCCTTGCCTCTCTGCTCTCAACACATCCAAGGGTTTTCACTGCCTTTCATCTTTGGCATTGGTACGGGAAGGGTTTGTGAAATCTGCCTTACCAACTTTCACCACTAGAGGGGACACTGGCGGATCTTGATGGATATGCCATGAAGCAGCTTCCCTCTGGCAAAACCCTGTTTAGAATCCGTCTGCTAAAAATTGCCTTTTTCTGTTGTTGTCCTCTGTCTTTTTCTCAGACATGTGAGGTGTACGTGTAAAAGAATAGAGTGGCCGACCTGCTGTTTTGCAAAGTCCTTGCTGTGAATGGAAATCACACTATAGCAGGGGAGAGCACAGAGGTATCCGCGTACTTGCTAAACCTTCCTGGATGAACTAGGTAGATGCTTTTTCTTTTTTTACTAAGGAGAAAAGCCTGCTTTTAGAACCTTCCTAGTGTGGTTTCATCTTTCTGCCTTCCCCCGCTGTGGCTGGAATGTGACTTGTAAAGACACTCACAGGTGGTGGTAAAACTGTGCTAGGAGAACTTAGAGATCTGAAAATGCAGCTGCCAGGCAAACCAATTCTCTAGTAGGGGATCCGTCTCTCTCTTGTCCTAATCCAATATAATCTAACCTTGCACCGTGTCCACCACTTGCTGTTTTGCCTGAATTGTGTCCCGTCCTTGTGCTTCATTGGTTGGCAAAAAATAGTGTGGCCTTCCTCTGTTGACAAATAAGGCTACTGCTGGCATCTCTATGGGGGTAGTGTGTGCCAGTGGCCAGGGTGGGGGCTGGGAAAAGCTGCCATGCCTTTCCCTGATCTGATCTAGCCCAGCCAGTTTGTTTCTGTGTTTAATCTCTGCTTCTCTTTGGGCAGAAAATGAACTGGCCGGTCGGGTAATGGGGGAGTAGAAGGGAGGGAGCGAGGCTGGAAATGTGAAAAGAGAGATAAATGTATCATGTTATGAATGTTTAATCCAGCTTTGCTGTGGCTAAAATTCCATTCAGAGCTGGAGATAAAAGGCATTGGAGTAACATATTATATGTTACTCCTCTTCCTTCCTGCCTAATACTGCTGACTCTCTGCAGCAGGAAAGGAAAAGGCACTTGGCTGAGGATGTTCAAAACTGCAGAACGCAGGACTGGGGATTGCCCTGTTACTGTTGTTGGCCATTTTCATCAGGCGTTGGGAGACTCTGATGGCAGAAACTCTTCAGCATTGGTGTCTCAAGGGTGACAACGTTAGGTCAAGGTAAAGGTCTCCCTTGCTTGAAAGGCAGCCATGCCTGACTCTAGGGCTCAGTGCCCGTCTCTGTTTACAACCAAACAGCCAGTGCTGTCTGTGTCTGTACACATTTCAGTGGTCATGTGGCAGGCACAACTACACACTGGAGTGCACAAAACCCTGTTACCTTTCCCACCAAAGTGGTACCTATTTATCTACTTGCAATTTCTTTCTTTCAAACTGCAAGATGGGCTGGAACAGAGACAGGAGCTCACTCTGTCATGCAGCACTCAGGTCTCAAACTGCTGACCTGCCATCCTTCCAGTTATCAAGTTCAGTGTCTTAACCGCTAAGCCACTGCAGTCCCTTGTCACAACTTTACCCTCCTTACTTAATATGTTTCCATGTGTGGCTTACTTTAATATCCTGTCTAGAGAGCTCAAGATAGAGTATGTGCTCTCCTGCTTTCCAGACAACTCTGTGAGGTAGGTCAGAGTAAGGCCATCCTTTGAGCTCTGAGGTCAAATACGATTTGAAGTCTGGTTTTCCAACTGCCAGTGTAACATTCTAGTCCAGCGTTTCCCAACATTTGGTTTTGGGACTTCAATTCCCAGAAGCCTAAGTCAATTCCCCAATGCACTGACCAGCCAGTGTACTGACTTAGGCATCTAGGAATTGAAGTCTCTCTGTGGGGCATGTGCTCCATGTTGGGAACCACTGCTCTAGCCAGTACATTATATTGGTCACAATCTGGATCATGGAAGGAGCCGCTATTGAGAAACATGATGTTTCAGCTCACACATACGATTTTATATATTATTTATTTATTATTATTTATTAGTTCAAATTTATATTGCCACCCACTCGCCGTGGCGACTCAGGGCGGCTTACAGACAATATATTACATTACATTACAATACAATATGTTGGGGTGGGCACAGGGGGAGGGGCGGCAAGGTCCTCAACCTGCCCTGGCTTCTTCTTTCCCTGGCAGTTGGGGGAAATATGAAATATGAAAGTTTTTGTTGTTGTTGTTCAGTAGCACAGTCGATTCTGACCCTTTGCGACCCAATGGACCACTGTCTGCCAGGCACTTCTGTCCTCCACCATCCTCCTCAACTCGCTCAGCTTTGTGCCCATTGTGTTTACAATACCATCTAGCCATCTCATTTATGAAAGTAGCCCAGAGTAAAGATGAACCAATGGATCAGCCCTAGAAAATGTTACTTTTTGGGAAAACAACTTCCAGTATCCCACAACTATTGGTTCTACCAACTGAGGGATTGTGGAAATATAGTTCTAAATATAACATTTCTGAGCATGGAAAGAGGCATCATGAAAGCCAGGCACTGGAAAACTCATGTCTGTTTCAGCAGATAGATAGTGCAGCATATTTAGGACATAGGTTTGGATGCTTTTGCAGTGCAGTTCTGTTTCTTTCTAGAATCATTTCTCCTTGACCATCTCTTTTCTACCACATAAACTATTAACATTTTGAAACCACCTGAATTTGTGGGCACTTCATTAAAGGTAAAGGCAAAGACTTGCTCTAAAGCCGGCCGTATCCGACCCTAGAGTTTGGTGCTTATCTCCATTTATAGCCAAAGAGCCAGTGCTGTCTGTGTCTGCAGACATTTCCATGGTCATGTGGCAAGTGTATGGAACACTGTTTACCTTCCCACTGAAGTGGTACCTATTTATCTACTTGTAATTTCTTGCTTTCAAACTGCTAGGTTGGCAGGAGCTGGGACAGAGGTGGGAAGTCACTCCATCACGCAGTACTTAGCTATTGAACTCCTGACCTGCCAACCTTCCAGATGTCAAGTTCAGTATCTTAACCACTAAGCCATCACAGTCTCCTAGAGCACATTACTGAATCTCTAATTCTGGACTACCTGTCCATTATGCCGATTGAGATGGACATATATCTTAATAAGGTAGCAAATGTCTGAAATCCAGTAGTAAGTTGCAACTAGAGTGGGCCCAGTGAATCAGTGGGGATTCAGTGAATCATCTCTGCAAGTTCAGTTGATTCATTAGCTCTACAGCTCCCAACATCCCTCAGCTAGCAGAGTCTTAATAACTCCTCATTTGAGGAATCCTGCCCACCAACATTGCATATGTTCTCTAGCTCTTCTCCTAATGCCCACAGCTACACCATGGCCATTTGTAGGGAATAGGTCTCGGCATTTAACATCCATCTTTCCAAAGAATTTCAAAGTGTGAATACTGTATGTGCTTCTCAATAAAAATGTTCAAACTGTGGATACCAGCATATGTAGATGTTAGACAGGGACTATTTACAATTGTTGTGTCAGTGTGTTGCTACTTTGTTAGCCTTCCTACACCTTAATAGGACTTTCATACAGATACTTGTGCCAAAAACACTGAAAATTAACACTGGAATTAAAATCTTGTCCTTTTCTTATGTAAGACTTCCTCCTATTTGGTAGACCTATTGAATCAGTGGGATTTGTCCTCCGTTCCCCAATTCATTCAATGTGATTGCTTTAGTTGGTGCTGTGCAACAGATGGCAGACACTGAGACTTACTTCTGAGTAGACTGAATCGCCGTAAACCCCCCCCCCCTCTGTGTATATATATATAAGTAAACAGACTCAGTACAGGCAACCAAGGGGGTTTGGGAGAATGGGGATAGAACCAGAAAGTTAGCAAAGGCAACCACCACGTTGTTTCTAAAGTTAGGCAAATTAACTTTTAATGACCAAGTGGTCATTGATTTCCAAGAAGAGAAAAACTGGGCAAAAAGAGGGGGCAGAATGGCACTAGCTCCAATCACATCCATTCTCTCCTCCTCTTGTAGCCAGCTCTCTCTCTCCCACACTCCACCCCCATCCACTCACCCTTATCAAGTTACATAGGCAGTGAAGTTATTTTGGTACATGAGGCAGAGGTTTCTCTGGGGGTAAGAATCCAATAATGGCAAAACAAATAGTTAAGCATCTGCTTTCTTTTCCTTCCATCCAATTTGTTCTTGCCAGAGGCAGCCCCACCAACCAGCCTGAAGGCAGAGATTGTCCTGCTATGGAACCCTTTCCTTCTCGTCATCTTTGGCTCCCTGCTGACATCTCTCACACCTGCTATTTCCATGCCTTTCTTGCTGATTTCCCCAAGCCCACCCTGAGGTGACATTTTCCAGGTTTCCCTCTGCCTGTCTTGCCATGCCACTGTGCTCCCAAAGGCCTCACTTTCCCGAGTTCAGTTCCATCAGCTTTTCTGCCAGCGACTGATACCAAATCAGGGAAACACTTCATTTCAGTAGCAGGAGTCTATTTTCTCTCACAGAGACAATGCTCTGCTTCACAGTCCTTTTTTCTTGCTTTGAAGTAACTTCTCCAGTTCCCAGAAAGTGAAAGGTGACATCTGGATAAATATTACAGTGACCTCTCACCTCCCAGTCCTCCTCCTGTTTCATCTTTCTCAGTGACTCCCTTGCAAAACTGTTTTGGAGAGACCAGTATCAGCAGGAGAGACGAGCAGCTTCTGTTGCCCAAAAGCACATTTTATTTTTGCAGCACCAGTTTCCCCAGGGATGAGGGAAGGGAAGAAAGGTTCCAACTCCACAATTTCAAAGCATACTGCTAAACAGTAAAAGAAAGTCTCCTTCCTCAGAGTGGTTGTGAGGCTGGGCATGTATGAGATAAAGCAGTTTTCCTTCAGCCTCAAAGCACTGCCTTTTTGTAGCAGAGGAGCAAGGCAGCCTGTGCCTTCTAGCTGGGTAAAGGCAGCTGAGGTTTGAGGTTATCAAATACTTAAAGCTGGCCCTTGGGACAATATCTGTAATTTTGTGATAGTGTTCTGTTCATTTTCCTCCTTCCATTCCTGTTTTTTCCCCTCCACCTTCCTTTTTGCCACAAATCTTTGAATATTATCCTAGAAAGGATTATTCCAACAGTAGCTTCCATCAATAGAGTGCACACAATATACAGTGTGGAGCAGGGGTTCTCAACCTTTTCAAGCCGAGGGCCGGGTCATGATCCGGCAGACAGTTTCAGGGGCCAGACGGCCATTTTGCTCTGCCTGCCACAAATGGCACTTGCAGGTGTTGCAGAGGTGGTGGTGGGGGAACTACATGAAATTGTTTTTCAGGCTGCATCTGGCCCCTGGGCCATAGGTTGAGAATCCCTGATGTGGAGGAAGCTTAAAAGGCTATTCACTGTTGATAACTCATTCTTGAATTGCCCCCCCCCCCAAAAAAAAAAAGTCAAATTGCTCCCTATGGGATGTGTGCCCCATGTTGGGAACCAGGGTGTTAGATGCACTACTCTGTGAAATTATTTTGGTCCAATGACATTGGGTTATAATGCAAGGTGTCATTTGTTGGAATATAACACTCTTGAGTACAGGTTGTATTGGCTCTCGGCTTCCTTCTTCAATAGGGGTGAACAAGTTTGGGCCCTCCAGTCATTGGTGGACCCTTATCATCTCTCAGCATCAGTGGAGTCATCCCTGTTCGAAAGGCAGTTGTGTCCAACTCTAGGGGTGGTGGTGCTTATCTCCATTTACAGCTCAAGAGCCACTGCTGTCTGCGTCTGCAGTTGATGCTGAGAGATGATAAGGGCCCAGCAGCAAGTGGGTAAGAGTGATTGGATTACAGATCTACTCCATTTGTCGATTGAGGAGAATGAACATGGCCAACTTGTGTGTATCTTCTCCAGAACAGGGCGATGTCTTTATTAGGCTATCTTTTCAAAGAGACAAAAAGCCCTTCAGAAAACTGTAGCTGAGTGAAAACATGTGGGGAGAGCAGTGGAACGCATGGGTGGAGTTAGAATGGGCCCCTACATGCACCCATGCCTCAGCATGCAACCTTTATCAAGCTAAGTGTGCTAAAGTTGCATAAGCATTTGCTTAACTGCCCTTTCACACTTGTATAATCATTTTGCATTTTGAACAATGTCACCAGGGGGAAAAGAATTGATTTGAGGGCATATTTCATGCTGCTTATCCTGGCCACTGCTGGCTCTATATCCCAAAATAGTTGCAGCTCTGGTTGCACATTGTGTCCAATACCAGAGACAATATGCCTCTCAGTAGGGGGCTGTGGTGGCTTGCTTGGTGGTTATGACACTGAGCTTGATGACAGGAAGGTTGGCAGGCCAGCAGTTTGAAACCCAAGTGCTGCACAACAGAGTGACCTCCCATTGTCTGTCCCAGATCCTAGTACTGTAGTTTGAAAGCAAGAAATTGCAAGTAGATAAATAGATAGGTAACAGTGTTTTGTGCACTCTGGTGTCTAGTCATGCCTGCCACATGACCATGGAAATGTCTGCAGACGCAGACAGCAGTGGCTCTTGAGCTGTAAATGGAGATAAGCACCCCCCCTAGAGTTGGACACAACTGCCTTTAGAACAGGGATGACATTTACACCTCTGAGTAACAGTTCTGGGTAAGATGGGCAGGAAGATGCCATTGCATTCATAGCATGCTTGTTAAATGCCAATTGAGGCATCCATTTGGCCACTGTTGGAAGAATGCCTCTGTACTAAATATTTGAAGTGGTAGCCATGTTAGTCTGTCCAAGCATCTGAAAGTAAATAAAACAGAACAGCAAAAAAAGAAAAGGAAAGAAAAGAAAGAAAAAAAGATAAAAACTATTGCAGCACCTTAAAGACTATCTCCTGTATTTTACTGTGAGCTTTCATGGACCAAGTCCACTTCATCAGACATAAGAGTCTGTACTAAATAGGCATTTAATCCAATCCACTACAGATCTTCTTGTATCCTGGATACCGTTGGAAGGGGTAGCCAAAGCCCACTCTGGAGAGCTGGGACATTCTCCAGTCCCAGTTTCTGGAATGGAGGGCTGAAGCTTTTGTTACACTGAGTCTACATTGGCAGTGAAACCTGGGATTCAGTGAGATCACTAGCACTACATCCTGCCTACTTACTATCATTTTCTAGAGAATGGCAGCTGCTTGTTCTTGAACATGATACTCCAACAAAAATTCTCCACATCTACTATTACTTTGAGTGCAATCTTTCTTCTATCTTACAAAGAGATGTGGCAATAGATGAAATTGGCTCCTTCACTATGTCCGTAATCCTCACAACAAGCTTGCAAAATAGATATAAGGATTATATCCATAATATAGTTTACAAACTTGTTGTCACCAATGGCAATTAGTATCCAAGAATGCATTTTTTTCTGAAGCAGGAAAATGTCATTGGTGTGAACTTGTTTAAGGTGGATCCCAACATGCCATGAAGTGACCCACACACTATGATCACGGAGCCATTTCCTGTGGCACACATTAAATGAGACAGGCAGGATTTAACACCAGAACTGCAATGGACTGCCATACCCTTGAGGATAATATCAAGGTGCGCCTTCACAGCCAGTCCATCTGGCATGGCCTATTCCACCTCCATGACCATTGGGAATCAGAGTTCCTCCTCCACTCATTTTGCTGTTGGGCCCAATATGATGGTTTCCACTATTATTTCCTCCACTGAGGGGACCATCACCCCACCTAAAGGGGCTCATCCGCTCCTAGCCATTGGCCCCTTTAGGGAGTCAGTTTAGTTAACTATCACCTGACATTTAGTGTTGAATCACTGGCTGTAAGATCTACTCCATAACTGTAGCAGGGTGTCTTGCCAGACAGATAGTTTAGGAAGGGATTCTCAACCTGTGGCCCATGGGCTGGGTGTAGGCTGCAGCACCATTTCATGTGACACCCCCCACACACACTGCCTCCACCACACCCAGAAGTGCCATGTGGTGAAGGAAGGGGAAAATGTTCATCCAGCCCCCAAAGCTGTCTGAGGGAGTGTCACCCCCCCCCCCCCAATTTAAAAAGGTTGAGAACTCCTGGTTTAGGAACTAGGGCTGACAGAAACAAGGATTATATTTTTCTAATAACCTCCAGTGAGTAAGTTCATCATGGCTGATACTCTCAGCCATAACTTGGAAATATATTTTTAATGTGTCCTTCTTTATTATAGTCACTGATCAGGCCAAATTCCCACTGCTCTCTCTCAGTCTTCAGGAAGGAGAGAAAAACAGGAAACTTCTAAGGAACAATTTATAGTTGCAGATTGTTCTTCATGAAGAGACTCCCAAGGAAGCTGACCACTGGTGGTTTGTTGAGAAATATCAACCTCCCAGTAAGACACTGACTCATTTTCGGGCAGTTTATTTCTGGTTATTTCCAGGCATGATCTTTTCAGGAAGAAATGCCTTGAGGAGGTGATTTCATGCTAACTGGAGAACAGTTGCTGTGTATTATTATTTTTCTGCTACAGGTCAGTTCTCTCATTTTTTTTCCAGAGGGAGACTATAAGATTAAACCGAAGTATATCTTGCTTTGCTATAAACTAAAGCAACAACAGTGGAGGTAGTCAGCAGGGATTCATTTCAAGGTTTAAAATGTATTCTTTCTGACCCATAGTTGGCTGGGGCTGTGTAAATAGATAGTTTGTTTGGTGTTACCAGTGAGACCCCTTAAGAAATGGGACAAATATTCATACCTGTTAATGCGACCATTGTCCCACTAATATTAGAACTTTGCCCATGGGAAGTGTAAGATGAAATCAATAAACCTCATTGATCTGAAACCTCTCATGGTTGGATGCACTTGACTGGAATGTATGATCAGCTGAATGAGATTTACCAAATAAACTATTCTGCTTTCCTTGGGTCAGCCCAGTGGCATACCAAAAGGCAGTAGAGGTAGCACCTTCACATTTATTCTCATCATTCCATTTTGATCTTTGCTCTGTGAGAGGAGAGCAGAAAACACAGTGCTAGACATGCAGCAGTAACTCCATTGTCTTGTGTCTCACTGTGCTAAGCAAACTATGAGTTGGAAAACCCTGGAAAGGCAGCTTTTTGGTTTCTAGAGGGAGCTTGTAGTTCCAGAGCAGTAGCTGCCATTTTCAGGTTTGAGTAAGATGTTGTGGATGATTTGACCAGTGTGAGGAGCAAAATCATTACACTGTTCTTGGGTAGAATAATCAAAGGTAGATACTAGCAGTAGCATTAGGGGGCTTAAGGATGGCAGTTCTTCTGTGCTTTTGTGTGGTCTTTTGCAGGGCTGTGAAATGCTGAGGTATAGAGTACAAATATATAACTAAAGCTAAGGATGTGGTGTCCTTTGATCTGTTAATATGACTGCAGACCTTAGCTGGGAGTAATTATCAATTACGGTGCTGAGTACTTTTGAGTAAACATTTACTGGACTGTTCTGTAAATCTTAATGATTCAGAGAAGAGTAGAGCTGGAAAGAATGCATAGGTCATTTACCCCAGCCCATACAGAAAGGCCATACCTAGAATATCAATGATAGTCTTCAAATGAAAAATGTAAGCCTTACAACATAACTCAGTGCATATTTCTTACTCAATTTAAAGGTTTCCCTTGCTCGAAAGCCAGTCATATCTGACTCTAGGGTTCAGTGCTCATCTCTGTTTCGAAGCCGAAGAGCTTTGTACATCAGATCCACAAACTAAAATTCCACAACTTGGAGGTAGCCACAGAATGTAGTTGCTCAGTCTTCAAAGACCAGAAGCAATAATAATAGCTGTTGTTTAAGTATTTGGTAATCTGACATGTTATTTTGTCCAAGATAAATGAATAAATAGAAGATACCCCTTCCATACTGGACCTGTGTGTTTTATTCTTTCTTGGAGGCTTCAGAAAGCCAGATTGATTTTTGCAAACAGACTTTCCTGCAACTGTCTTGCAAAACACAATAATGGTGGCAGCAGCTGATGATGTTTGTTTTCTCTTCTCCCAACCCCTCTAAAAAGAAATCCAACCTTTTGTACAACCAATTTTCCAATAAGCATCCAATTTCCCCAAAGGGAAGTCTCTTTATGATTTAGTTCATGTCAATATGCATTAACCAGATTTTTTAAACAACAACTCTGCTGGGTACGTCTGCTTTTGTGACCATGAGAATAAATCAGCAGGCTCACCCTCCAGAAGCTAGAAGCAGCCACATCTGTACACTTTGAGCAGAGAACAGACAAAAAGAAATCCCAGGGATTGCTTTCAGGGTTCACGGCGCTGCTATGCTTGGTAGCTTTGGCAGGTCTCTGACTGGTCAATGCTTGGAATAGGTGACTGCCTGGGACTCTGCATGTGTGAAAAGAGCCTAAGGTTTTTGAAGTGGAAAAAATAAAGAACAGCATATGAATGCAACAAATAATAGTGCCCTGAGGAGTGTGTTAGTTGTTGCTCATTTGCTACGCAGAGGGAAATAGATCTCTTCCCTCAGTGTAGCCAGTTTGCATTTTCCCAGCATTCAAAGTACAGATGCCAAAATCCTCTTATTTATACTTGCCGGGTTAACTTCATTGGCATCACTTTCAGTGACAAATGGTTGCCAGTTAAGAAGTTAGCCTTGACCTTGGCTGTCCTTGTCACACAAGAATCATGTGATGAGGTATGTAACGAGAAAAGTCTTCTGCTGCCCACGGTCACAGCAGCTCTTTATCCCACCGGCCGTTGGTGGGGCCCAGAGGTCATTGTTGTCATTTTCTGCCACCCGCAGCCACAGCAGCTCTTTATCCTCCTGGCCATTAGTGGGGCCTGGAGGTCAGCGGTGGCATCTTCTGCTGCCCATGGTCACGGCAGCTCTTTATCCCCCCCCCCCGCCATTGGTGGGGACTGGAAGTCAACACTGTTATCTTCTGGAGGGCTGAAGCTAGGACCTTGGTTACTCAGGCCTTTCTGGCCTCCTCCCTCACAGACCCATCCTGCGAGGTTCCTCACAGCATTCCACGGTGAAAGAGCCGTGGAAAAATGCCTTAACTGTTAGAACAATATGACAAATGGCATCAGCTGTCTTGGGTCATAGAGGCATTGAAGAGAAAATTGGACAATCATCTGTTGGATATGCTTTGATTTGCATTCTTGCATTCAGCAGGGGCTGGACTCCATGGCCTCATTGGCCCCTTTTTACTCAATGATTCTTTGATTTTATTTTATTTATTTATTTAAATTTCTATAGCGTCCTCCTTGCCGAAGGCCTCCTTCTAGTGCTAGAGAGATGTGCCTCTCTAGCTGATGGTACAACCAGAGAGCCTCTCCAGTCTGCTCTAGTGGGACGGGCAGATGTCCTTGGGACGATGTGGTCTCTTAGATCTCCTGGCCCACTACCATATAGGGCTTTAAAGGTAATAACCAGCACTTTGAATTGCACCCGGAGGCACACTGGCAGCCAGTGCAGCTCCCAAACAATGGTGAGGCATGAGCATAAAGCCCGCACCCCATCACCACCCAAGCAGCCGCATTCTGAACCAGTTGCAGCCTCCGAATGGTCACCAAGGGCAGCCCCATGTAGAGCGCATTACAGTAATCAAGTCTGGAGGTGACCAAAGTGTGTGTGATCATGAGCATGGAGTCCCGGTCTAGGAGCGGGCATAACTGTCATGGAGGCAAAAGAGGTCATGCCAGATGGACCAGTTGTGAAGGTGCACCTTGTTAATATCCTCAAGGCTGTGGCAGCCCTTTGCAGTCCTGGTGTTAAATCTTGCATGTCTCATTTCATATGTGCTGCAGGAGATGGCTCTGAGATCACTGTGTGTGGGTCATTTCATGGCAAGCCAGGACCCACCTTAAACAAATTCACACCAATGGCAGTTTTTCCTGTTTGCCATCTTCTTTAATGAAAATGATTTTCAGGAAAAATGCATACTTGGATACAAATAGCAGCTGCCACCGACATTCACTGTTACAAGATAATAAAAACTGAACTGCTCTGAGCACACACAGAGTGAATTTCCAATAACAATCAAGAGCCAGAGCCTCAAGGATTAGAAAACAGGATTTTCAGCTTATAATATATTGCTTTCAGGCAGTTTGTGGTGCCAGCCATTTCCTTGCTAGCAATTATCCACTGTAGGTTGGAATGCTTTTACATGATTAATTTAGCCAGCAAATGACTGTATATTTGAAAACAAACATCCTCAAACCTGCCCAACTCTAGTTCCTTCCTCTTTTTGTTTAAATTTGTGTCTAATGATGACAAATTTAATAGGAAAGCTAGCAAAATACTGACTCAGAGACATGGGCATCATTAATGACTTTTTTTCCAGTTCTCTGCTGAGGAGTTTCAGCTGTAAACAAGGGCAAGTGTCTTGTTTACTCATTACCAGGCTACTGTAGTGTCTAAATAGGATATATTGTTAATTTTCTTTTGCTTAGTTTTATCTAAACTCACTCTCTCTGTCTGTGAGAATAAGCTACCTCTGGTTAAGCAACAGGATGAGGGAAATGTTCTAGGAATTTTGGAATGAGGCAGGTTTTCCTGTACCCCTTTGAAAAGAACAGTCCCATGAACAAATATGCAAGTTCTGAAAGATTTATCTGCTTCCCAGGCTGTGCTGGATTCAATTTCTAGGCTGGATATAGGAAGGAAGTGAGTCAGTTAATGTACAGTCCAACGCAACTTGGAAAGAGACAGAAGGCTGCCTACAATTAATAATAATAATTGTGTGACGTTGAATTGATTTTGACTTAAAGTAACCCCTTTTCCAGGGTTTTCTGTATATAAGGAGGTTCACCAATTTGATGTTCTGGAGGTATTTGGAAAGCAGGTCACTTGTCCAAGGTCACAGAAGCTGGGTCTTCTTGCAAGATGCACTGTGAGGAATTGAACTCTTAATCCCTGATTCTCCCAACCCCTGATGCTCTAACCAATTTTGCTAGCCAATCAGCTTTTCCTATAATAGTAGTTCTGTAAAGCTCTTAGGGTCAGGCCTGGAAGTCAGATTTTGTACCCATTGATCTGAAACAGTGTCACCAAGCCTAACTTCGTCTCATATGAACAAGATCATCCCAAGCCTGAAGAGAGTGATGCAGGTGCTGATTTGGGTGTGCCATCTTGCCTCCACCCAGAGCTTGCTGACATCCAGAAAGTGAGCTCCCCTGTAAAATTGGGTGGAGGAGAATTGTTGGAGGACATGCCTGAAGAATTCAGGCATGTCCAAGGTGGGAAAAAGGAAGTCAAACTGAAGCTCGGGCAGAAGAACCAGAGAACAAGCCAGCAGAGAGAAGGGGTAGAAGTCACAGGATATAAGAAGTATGACAATCAACCTGAGGTAGTAATTAAACAGGAGAAGGGTGAATACAAGGGTTCTTGGAAGGACACTCTGGAAAAAAAAACCTGAGACCTATCAAGTTGAAGAAGTACCGTTGGGGACCCTGAGCCTGCATGTAGAGGAGTATTTCCCAACCTTTGGTGTTTGGACTTCAATTCCCAGAAGCCTAAGTTGGTACATTGCTTGATCAAAGTAAGGGAGGCACTGTTGAAGTAGCCAAAAGGATCTTTCTCTCATTGTTCCTGTGATTTTGTTTTGTGGTGTTTTTTGTTTTTTTGCCAAATCACCAAACAATTGTGCCAATTTCATTGTGCTGAGTTATTGTATTAAAAAGGAAGATACAGTAATACCTCGGATAACGCTAAGACTTGGTTCCACAAGTCTTGGTGTTATCCGATTTTTAGTGTTATCCGATGAATGTAAAAATCTTATGAGATGGATCGGATAACGTTAAAGCTCCATAGAGATACATTGTAACCGCACTGGCTTTAGCGGTTGTTATCCGATCCATCCCATAGGACCTTAATGTTATTCGATCCAATTCTTCTCCCCAGATTACTTAACGTTATGATTTTAGTGTTAATGGAGGTAAACGTTATCCAAGGTATTACTGTACTGAGGAGAGAGTCTGTGCCGGTGTGCACAACCTGGTGCTTTTCAGTCTGTGTGTAAGAACTTCATGTATTCTGAGAAATAAGCAAATTTCTAAGCTCACAGGAGATTGAATGATTATAGAATGGGACCCAGGTCTAAGAAACAGCTGCATAGCTCGACTCTTTTTTTTCTCTTGATCCTTCTAGAAAGGGGTAAAGAAATAAAATTCTTGGGTAGGGTTTTTTTTAATTAAAAAAATCATTATATTTATATTAAGCTTTTTGTTGGCTAGGAATTGTACATCAGATATATTCCTGCTTAGACCCGTAATATCACAACTGTTCTGATATCACAATTCATTTGGTTGTTGTATATGTAGTACTAATTATTTGGGACCCTGGCCAAGGCTTGCACAGTGTTAAGCCTTTCCTTTTCAGTATTTTGTAAAGAGCTATTTTGTGTCATTTACTAGCATTTCATCTACAGAAATGCTGACCAATCTGACAATCAAGTGTTTTTTTTAATTCAGCAAGAGTCTCAGTTTTGCCACCATAGGTCTCCCTAAGTCCCTCATGTGTAATTGCATTTCCTTCTTTCTGGGTTGCATTCAGGAACACTATTTGCTGTCACATAAGGGGGAGTGTTTGTGTCAAAAGTCATGCAGAGGCATAGGGGAAGGAAAATATTACAAAAATGAAAGGTCACAGATGCCACTGTTACAACAGTGAAAGCAGGACCAGATCCATATCCTGTCACTTGAATGTTGCAGCAAAACACAGCCACTGCTTTTTCTTTCTTTTTGCTTTGTATGCACATTGAAAAGTAAGCTCTTTGCAAGGTAAGCCACAGTTATGATATTTTTATTTTACCCATTGTTGTAATTAACTGATTTTTAAAAAGATCATTAAGGTTTGGTTCTATGGCTCATGGTGCACCAAATGGTAGTCGGAGTAGCACTATGACTTCACATTGGCATCAGTGTCACAAACCAAACCAAAATGTTGCTTTGTCACACTAAGGGCTTGATCAGATTGGCATTTCTCCTTGTTTGGTGTGCTGGGGTAGGGCAGATTGGTCTGCTCTCTCTTTTTTGGCAATCAGACAGCCTGATTGCTAGAGTAGACCAATACATCATGCACTTTCTCTTATTTTGTTAGGGGCTCCTACTGTTTTTATGGGGAAGGTATGCTCTTGGTTTTTTTTTCCATTCCTGGCATATGTTGTCACTGGAAATGGATCAAAATTGAGCCTTGTGGCTGTCAGAGCTGCCAATACTTCTTCCACAGGATAATAAATGAACCATTTCCAGGATATCAACATCTTGAGCACTTCCTCTGCTTTTCTGTGGGGGAATTATTTACCTTTGTGTGAAGTGAAAATCGAAAGTGTGCCTGCATACAATTTCTTGATCAGCACTACAAACAATTTTTTTTATTTAAGTGATTCAGTACATCAGTGATGTTCTAACAAAGGCAAAAAGCAGCAACACAAATTTCACTTCCCCTGCCATTATGCAGAGGAACAGGGGAAGTGTTCAATTTACCATTAGACTTAAGTGGCTTGTTTATTAAGCCCATTTACTGTAGCAGAAATAAGGCCTACTTGAGGTTAGTATGAATTTTGGATACAAGAATGTCAACAAATGCATACTACTTCTCTCCCCCCCCTTCCCGGCCTTTAAACCTCAAATGAGCCTATTTAGACTGCACCAGTTGACACTAAAATGGCCAGAGCGGTTACACAGATTAATCAACAAAAAGAAGTGATCGAAAAATATCAAACTCATATAATTCTTCCTCTTCCATGTCTAGGCCAGACACGAAAATGCCAAAATAAAGGCACCTTTGGGTTAGTTTATTCTGTGGTTCCTGTTGCCTGACCTAGTTTGAGAAATATTAGCTGGCATCACAATGTTGCCATTATCAGAATATGCTCGATTGTGGTTCAAGAATACCACAATTTTGAGGAGGCTCTTTCTGTGTACCCCAACAAAGATAATAAAGGAAAGAGACTAATGGTCATTATCAGAGCATGGAAATAGCAGGAAATTTTTTTTGGTGGGATAATTGTTGTCATCGTCATCTGCTACTTGTATCTGAACATACATTCTTTTCTGAAAATCATTTTCACAGTTGAAAGAAGAATGACAAACAGGGGAAATGCCATTGGCATGAATTTGTTTAAGGTGGATCCCAGCTTGCCATGAAGCGAGCCACATACAGTACTGTGATCACGGAGCCATCTCCTGTGGCATGTATAAAATGAGACATGCAGGATTTGACACCAGGACTGTAATGACTGCCACAGTCTTGAGGATATTAACAAGGTGTGCCATCACAACCAGTCCATCTGGCATGGCCTCTTCCCCATGACTGTTGGAAATCAGAATAGTGGTTCTCCTTTGTGTGGTTTGGGGATGCACACTGATGGGTTCTGCACCTGCGCTGAACCCTGAGCGGAGCTGGAAAGCTAATTGGATAAAAGTTTTAAATGTGGGACCGCCCACCATGCCCAACCCCTTCTGGTGCCATTTCGCGCTCTCTCCCCAGTTTGCTTTTTTTCCGCTGCGCGCGCAAGAGCCTGGAAAAAAAGCTGTGAGTTACCTTATCTGAGATTGCCTCAGAAATCCTTAATTTCTTCTTAAATAATTTTTCCCGGACCAGGGGACTCACAATCCCTTGGTCCTCGTGTGGCTGGGGGCTTGCCCTTGGCCACTGCTAAAAAAAAAACCCAAACATTTCTTCGCTGCAATCTCGTGTCGGGGCCTCCTGGCCGGGATAATTTTTTCTTCTGGGCCATCTGCTCCGGTGGATGGCCCCAGCAGCAGGATTCAAGCAGTGTCCGTCTTGCAAGAAAAAGTTCCCAAGCTCGGACGGACACGTGCGGTGCCTTCACTGCTTAGGGGAACACCATCAGGTCCAGGCCTGCGCGGTTTATAGAGGCCTCTCGAAAACTGCCCTCAAAAACCGCCAGTATCGTCTCCAGGCCTTCCTGATGGAAAAAGCACTGGCACCACCACCTTCTTCCCCAGCCCCGGAGGAAACGGCTGCATCAACTTCCGCTCCTCCAACCTCTGCTCCTTCTTCGCGGCCATCGGCCGCAGAACTGTTCAAAAGAAAGAAGGAGCAGGAGAAGAAAAAGAAGGAGAAGAAGGAGAAGAAGAAGCGCCGAAGCTCCTCATCTTCTCACCTGCCGACTCCGGGATCGGCCCGATCACCGGCACGCTCAGTGGCCTCAGTTGTCGTCGTGGCCCCAGCCACGCCGGGCAGGATGTCATCGGACGCCCAGGGCGCCGCCACTCCGGAGAGGGCTCCCAGTCCACCGCCTCTGCAGGAGACTCCTCCGCCACCACCGCCAACGAGGACGACGTCGCTGCTGGCCTCTTCTGTGGCTCCTGGTCAGGCTCCCGAGCCTTCGATCCAGTTGAGCCTCATCGCCCCGTTCGTCGAGGCGATGGTGCAGAAGTTGGCCGAACAGTTCCGCGGCCCTCAGCCACTACCGCCCGTGGTTCCAGAGGCTCCTCTGCCCCCAGAACCAACTCCGGAGGCACCACCACTCCGTGAGGAGGGCCCGGCTCCAAAGAGGCACCACGTGGAACAGGCGCGGTCGGAGGTCTCTCTCCCTCCTTACCAGCTGCCTTTGCCGGGGAGCAACCCGAGGACCGCCAGGCAGTACTGGTCGGACTCGGACCCCGAGGCCTTCCTACCACTGCCCAGCATCTCGGAGCGGTCGGAAGGCTCTGACATTTCGTCGGACCAGGAGGAGGATCAGCCGCCGCCAGTTGCCGCCGCCAAGTCCCCCGACGACAACATCGGATCGGTCCACAGTTGCCAGCCGGAGGACCAGAGGACCTACACGGCGCTGATCACCCGCCTCGGATCCACGCTCGGGATCAAGGTGGAGGCTCCCCTGGAGGAGTGCGAGGACGTGGTTTGTGCCATGGCTGATCAGAGGGAGCTGGTCCCCGTTCGCCTGGGCCTGCTCCCGAAGATCGGCCAAGGTGGCCAAGGAAGTTTGGAAGAGGCCTGTGTCGTCCCACTCAGTCTCCAACAGAGTGGACTCCATGTACAGACTCTCCAGGGACGACACCAACTTCCTCCACGTCCACCCGGCGCCGAACTCCCGTGTGGTCAAGGGCGCCCAGCACAGGACTCCGGTGAGCAGCATTCCCCTCCCGTCCACACAGGAGGGGAAGAAGTTGGATGCACTGGGCAGGAGGTTCTACGCCAATGCCTCCTTGTCCTTCCGTGCAGCCAACTACGCGACGGCCATGGGCGGTTACAACTGCCTCCTATGGGAGAAGGTCGAGGCCTTCAAGTCGCTGCTGCCACCCGAGCGCCAAGCTGAGTTTGGGAACTTTTGCCTGGAGGGCAACCAGCTGGCCCTCCAACAGATCTGGACTGGGAGGCACATCACGGAGTCGGAGGCTAAGAACTTGGCCTCTGCCATCCAGTTGCGCCGGCACTCCTGGCTTCGCTCGACCGACCTTCAAGATGACATGAAGAAGCTGGTGGAGGAACTGCCCTTCGACGGCGAGGGCCTGTTCGCCAAGGAGACGGACGCCTCCTTAGGGGAGCTGAAAGGGGACTACGCCACCATTAAACAGCTCCGCGCTCCACGCTGGGGTCGAGCCGGTACCAGCAGGACCAGCCCACGACATCAGCTGCAGGTCCGTCCTACCAACCCCGTCAGCCACAGAGGCAGGAGGACTACCCCCGGCACCAGCCTTACCGGCCGAGGCAGCAAGCCACCCGTCCGCGTTACCAGCAACGCCACCAGACTGGTAAGCGGACGGAGCAGAAGGGCAAACAGCGCGTTTGACTCCTCCATGACCGAGACTCTACCATAACGTCCCCTGGCGGACTACCTGTCGGTGTGGTCCACCATCACCACGGACCGGTGGGTTTTAACCATCTTAGACTCTGGCTACGCGATCGAGTTCAAGAGATGTCCTACTGTTGGACGGATCCGCGTCACCGATCCGTCTCCACCGCTCCAGGAGGAACTGCCGCCTCTCCTTGAGAAGGGCGCTATAGAGCCGGTCGCGGCGTCGGAGTCCCACGAGGGGTTCTTCTCCCGCTACTTCCTCGTGGACAAGAAAGACGGAGGATCCCATCCCATCTTGGACCTCCGCCTCCTCAACAAACACATCGACGCAAGGAAGTTCCAGATGGTGACCCTTCAGTCCATCCTCCCACTGATCAACCGCGGGGACTGGTTCGCCGTCATCAACCTGAAGGATGCCTACTTCCACGTATCCATCAGGAGGGAACATCGTCGCTTCCTTCGCTTCCAGGTGGGCAGCGACATCTACCAGTACACATGCCTGCCCTTCGGCCTTTCCACCGCTCCGAGGGTGTTCACGAAGTGCATGGCGCCGGTGGCCGCTCATCTTCGGTTGCAAGGTGTCCAAGTGTTCCCGTACATAGACGACTGGTTGGTCTGCTCCCCGACCTCCATCCGTGTTGTCCTCTGCTTTCAGGGACAAGACTGTTAAAAGATTCCTCCAGGGACTGTGTACTGCCTACCCTCCGATAAAGATACCACTCCCTCCGTGGTCTCTCACTGCTGTGCTCACTGCGCTCATGAAGGCGCCCTTTGAGCCCATGGCTACAGTGGACATCAAGTTTGTCTCTTACAAAACTGCCTTTCTTGTAGCCATCACCTCTGCCCAGAGGGCAGGAGAACTAGCAGCCCTAAGGTCTGACCCTCCTTTCCTTAAGTTCTACCCTGACAGGGTAGTGTTGCACCCGGACCTGGCATTTCTGCCCAAGGTCCTGACTGAATTTCACCTGGCCCAGTCCATCATGCTTCCAGCATTCTTCCTGAATCCCTCGTCTGCACAAGAGAGAGTGTGGCATTCGTTGGATGTCAGGAGGGCCTTGCTGTTCTATACACAAAGGACTGCGTCCTTTAGGAGAGCCAAACAACTGTTTGTGGCCTATGGTGGCAAGTCCAAGGGACAACCTCTGTCTGCCCAGAGACTTTCCAAGTGGATCTCAAGTACCATCTACCTGGCCTATGAGATGTCATCCTTGCCACCTCCTCCCCATGTCCGGGCTCATTCCACCAGGACATTGGCCTCCTCCACTGCATTCCTAGAAGGCATCCCGATGGAGGACATCTGCAAGGCTGCAACTTGTCCAGGTCCTCCACCTTCATCACCCACTACCGGGTCGACACAAGGTCTGCCGCCGATGTCAGATGGGGCAGATCCATCCTGACGGCTGGTCTCCGATCCTCTTCGTTGATGACCACCCATCCCTGATGCCATCACGCTCTCCTACATCTCAGGATGCCGGCTGCCCACCATCCAAGTAAGTGAGCTTGTTAGTCACCCATCAGTGTGCATCCCCAAACAACATGAAGGAGAAGGACAGGTTTCACTTACCAGTAACTGTCGTTCTCCGAGTATGTTGTTTGGGGATTCACACAACCCAATCCTACCTCCCCTCAAGGCTGCCGGCTTGAGATGGCCTTATGCTTCGCAGGCAGCTCTAGTATCAAACTGGGGAGAGAGCGCGAAATGGCACCAGAAGGGGTTGGGCATGGTGGGCGGTCCCACATTTAAAACTTTTATCCAATTGGCTTTCCAGCTCCGCTCAGGATTCAGCGCAGGCGCAGAACCCATCAGTGTGAATCCCCAAACAACATACTCGGAGAACGACAGTTACTGGTAAGTGAAACCTGTCCTTCCTCCTCTGCTCATTTTGCAATTGGGCCATTGGGGTAATAACACCACAACAATGTTATACTTAAAAGGCAACATACCACTTAGTAACATTGCTCTTTTTTAAAGGGAAAAAGACTAATAGCAGTCTTTTGAGTGATTGTTCATCATTTATGCCTTTGAAATGAATTGTATCCATTTTTACAAAAGCTAAGTAACAAATTAGTAATCTTTCTCTTGAAACTATGAGCAAAAATTTAATGAACTGCTTTTAAAAAGAGGTAAAAGTATTAACTCTGGTCTCTCTATAGCACCTTATACACCAGGGTCTCAGAAATCGAGTACCATTTGGCAAGAGAAAAGAAAACAGAACTTCATTCCAAGATACTGAGCCTTTCAGAAGTGAATGAAGTTTAAGGGCCTCATTATATCTTCCTGCGGCTGGTCTTCCCTGTATGCATCCCACGTATGTCTCCTTGCAACCACTGTCACAGGGAACTCTTGTCAGCTGTTTCCCCCACACTGTTAATATGGCTGGGAAACAGAAAATGGTTTTTTAAATGACAGCAACATCCTTAGCAAAGAAGCAAGAAGCCAGTGTTACAAATAAAGCAAACAAGACAGCTTACTTCATCTGAAAAGGGATTATTAAAGAAGTTTGAATTAATCAGTGATCTGCCACCACTCTGACAATCACAAAAAGTGGAGCTGAGGAGAACTGAGTGGGAAGGAAGTCACTCTCTCAGGTAGCATTTGCATTAAATGACTATTGAAGAGCTCATCGTGCCCTCTCCTGAGAGATGAGAAGATGCTCTTCAGTCTTATGTGACTTGGCAGAAGCATGCAAAGAAAACATCTGAGCCAGAAGACTTGTCATTATCCTTGATCTCAGCACCCTTACTTCCAGGTCTGCAAGCATTCCCACCTGCCACTGCTGCAGTTCCCGCAGTGAGCAAGAGCTGTGTAATTGAAGCAGCAGCACAAGGGAGAACGGAGTTGCAAAATGTAAGAATACACAGGGATGTGCATAGTGACAACATGTGTTCTTGTTTTTGTCTTTTGCTTTTTTAGAGGTGCTCTTTTGTTGTCATTTTTCCACAGGCTTCTCTTCTTCTCTTCTTTACTTCCTGGTTTACCCCTTTGGGCAGGGATTCTCAACCTGCAGCCAATGGACCAGATGCAGCCCGCGGCACCATTTCATGTGGGCCCCCACCGCCTCCACCACACCTCATAATGTGGTGGAAGAAGGGCAAAATGGCCATCCGGCCCCCAAAGCTGTCTGAGGGAGTGTGACCCAGCCCCTGGCTTAAAAAGGTTGAGAACACCTGCTTTTGGGTGTCAAGGGAGATTCAAGGTTCTCATTCTGGCACTTCTAGCAGCCTCCACCAGCATTATTTGATGTTATTGTAATATTTCTATGATGTTATCTCTCCACCTCCCTCCCAGTCTATCTCGTGGTCTTTGTCCTTCTCCTCTTTCCACATATGCCTTGTAAGGTATGGAATTCCGAGACAGTCTCTCCAAATGGGCAAACCACTTTATTATACTTTAAGATTGGGAAGGTAAATAGTGTTCCATGCACTCTGGTGTCTAGTCATGCCTGTCAAATGTCCATGAAAACATCTGCAGATGCAGACAGCACTAGCTCTTTGGCTATAAACAGAGATGGGCACCGGAACCTAGAGTCGGATACGACTGGCATTTATTTATTTATTTATTCATTTAATCAAACTTTTATGCCGCCCTCCTCATAAAGACCCAGGATGGCTAACAAACTTTTAAAACACAGTAAAAACATGGTATAAAAACAGGATTAAACAGGATTAAAAAGTTACAAAAATTAAAAGAGATTAAACAAGTCACACACAGAGTGGGAGGAGTTGGATGAGCCAACAAATTGAGGCAACCATCTGGCCCATACCCCACACTACTGCTAGCCAGGTCTTAACCCCCCTCCTAAAGGGCAGCAGCTCTGTCTGGAGATGCAACTCACTTGGCAGGAGGTTCCATAGGGTCAGAGCAGACACAGAGAAGGCCCTCCTTCTAGTGTTTGAGAGGTGCGCCTTTCTAGTTGATGGTACAACCAGAGAGCCTCTCCAGTGCGCTCTGGTGGGATAGACAGATGTCCTTAGGGTGATGCAGTCTCTTAAGTATCCTGGTCCACTACCATACAGGGCTTTAAAGTTAATGACCAGCACCTTGAATTGCACCTGGAGACACACAGGCTGCCAGTGCAGCTCCCGCATCAATGGTGAGGCATGAGTATAATGCCCGCACCCCATCATGACCCGGAGTGGAAGGGTCTTTACCATACAGGGCTTTAAAGTTAATGACCAGCACCTTGAATTGCACCTGGAGACACACAGGCTGCCAGTGCAGCTCCCGCATCAATGGTGAGGCATGAGTATAATGCCTGCACCTCATCATGACCCGGAGTGGAAGGGTAGAGACAGGCTGGTAGTTGGTCATAACCACAGGGTTGAGGGATGGCTTCTTTAGGAGGGGGCACACCAAAGCATGTTTTAAGGTAACAGGAAAAAAACCCCTCCCAAAGTGAAGAATTAATAATGGCCTCAACCCAACCACCTGTCACCTCCCTGGCAGATTTCACCAGCCAGATGGGGCATGGATCTGATACACATGCAGTGGCATGCACAGATCCCAGGAGCCTGTCCACTTCCTCAGGGACAACTGGATCAAACCAATCCCAGATAACATGACCAGACTGCACATCGGAGAACCCCAGCTCTAATATTTCCATGCTGGGGTTCAACCTTGACTGAATCTGAGCAATTTTCTCTGCTAGATAATCAGCAAAAGCCTCAGGCACCCCTTGTCAACTGGACCCGACCCATCTCTTCCGAGGAGGGACCTGGTCACCCGGATCAGAGTCACTGGGCAGTTATCTGCAGAGGCAATGAGGATGCCACCTAACAGGCCTTAATAGCAGCTCTACCAAGTGGTCGGTCAGACTCACTCTCAGTCTTCACCCAGAGGCACTCTCGGTGTCTCTTTGCCCGTTTAAGCACCCTCAACTCCTCTGTGAACCATGGGGAAGAGTGCTACCTACGAGCATGGAGAGGCTTTAGTGGCGTGATTACATCCAAGGCTGCTGTTGCTTTCTTATATCAAAGGTCAACAAGTGTCTCAGGCGAATCGTTTTTCTGAGCCAGAGGAAAAAACCCCAGTTCCCTTTGGAATCTATCTGGATCCATCAGTCGCTGGGAGCGGACCAATCACATAGGCCATACCTCCCTATGGTGAAGCCTCATCCCCAGAAAGTCCAGATTCACCAGACAGTGATCCAACCATGGCACAAGACTGATGTCTAATTTCTGTAAATTCAGATCACTCTGCCACTGCGCCGACACGAAAACTAAATCCAGGGTGTGGCCACTGCTCCAGGTTGGGTCCTGAATTGCCTAAGTCAGGCCAACTGCTGCCATGGAAGCCATGAACTTCCAAGCCACCGCAGAACCAGCCCCCAGTGAAGGCAAATTGAAGTTCCCCAGAATCATAAGTCTGGGGAACTCCAACGCCAACATAGTGACGGTCTCAAGGAGCTCAGGAATGGAATCTGCTACCTTGCAATGAGGTAGGTACAGGAGCAAGATGCCCAACTGATCCTTAGGGCCCATGCACAGGAGCAGGGCCTCACAGCCCGGAACTTGGGGAGCAGTGGCTCTAGCGACTCCCAGTGACTCCCTGGCTACAATGGCAACACCACTGCCCCTCCCACTTGGTTGGTGCCAAATACCAAACCCGGCTGGACAGAATTCTGACAGAGGGACCCTATCCTCTGGTGCCAGCCAGGTTTCAGTGATGCATGCCAGATCAGCCCACTCTCCCAGAATAGAATCTAAGATTAGGGGAGCCTTATTGCAGACTGATTTGGCATTCAGCAGCAGCAGCAGCCTAAGGGAGGGAGCTCTCTAGATCAGCTCCACAGGAACCAGAGGTGTAGCCAAAGGGCCAGAACAGGGGACAGGTATTAAACATCTGTCCCACGTTCCCCAAGTGCGGCCCGCCCCTCGGCTCCCGCCATACCACCCCATGCCCGTCACAACACCAATTTGGGCTTTCAAACAAGGGTGACTTTTCCCTAATAATAATAATAATAATAATAATAATAATAATAATAATAATAATAATAATAATAATAATAATTATTATTATTATTATTATTATTATTATTATTATTATTATTATTATTATTATTATTATTATTATTATTATTATTATTATTATTATTATTATTATTTCCCCAAATGCAACTTTGTTCAGACCATACTAACTGTTTTGTATATATTTTGCTCTATATGCATAGGTAACTGTCCTAAATTTATTTATAGATACAGTTTTATTCAAGTTAAAATTTTTAAAAAAAATCTCATTGTTTTCTAGTTTTCCACATTCAGCATAGGCAGATTTATAAACTCTGGTCACATTTCATCCCTGTGTTCCTCTGGTCTCTGTTCTGGTTTTAGGGTTGGGGTTGTTGTTGTTGGTTTTTTACCTTTGTGTTGGAGTTCTACTTCAGTAAAAAGTAGAGTGCTGTTGACAGATAGCAAGAGTTTGCATTTCTGTTGATTTTTCTCGGTGCTTACTGCTCACAAGCTCCAAAGCTAATCCCACACCTGGAATAGAATTATTTATCCAGTAACTAGAGAGAATCTTTTAAGACTTGAGTATGTGCAGACTTGTGCTGCTGTGTGTGTCTAATAATATCAATGCTGGCAGAGTGAAATCTATAGCTGCACAGTCGGGGATTCGGAATTTTAGAACCTAATTTAAACAAATGTTCAATTTCCTGGTTTACTTAGGTAAAAGCACCATAGCTTCTGTGTAGCCACCACGGGGAGCATTCAAGATAACGAACAACACTCTCCTTTAAAGGGCTGGCATGGCCAAGGGCTTGTGTTGTTTTAATGGGGAGCCTGGGGAGTGATTTAATTTGATGCTGGGTGGGTTTATCTGCTACGAGGCAGTTTTCTCCCCCTCCATCTTACATACAGCTGGGGAAAAACAAATATTTTCTTGGTTCTGTCTCTCTGGTATGTTTTCTAGCAGACCAGTAACTAGTATGTTGAACTTTGACACTGGAGTCTTAAATTCAACTCAGTTATCATTAATTTTTGATTCAGATTTTCTCTATAACCTTGGGCAAGGTTTCTCTACCCTTTGTGTCTATTTCATCTCTATAAGTCCACTCCTGTCAGTCATTTATCACTGAAAAGGAACTCCGTGTCTGAAATTCTGAAGCTTCAGGATTGAGTCTTGGATATGGTACAGATATATTCAGGATGGTGGTGGTTATAGATTAAGTGTTGATTGTATTGTGTCCTGTCCAGAAGTAGTCCAATCCCCAGATTTCCCTCTTTTTCTCACAGAAAAAAACTTCTGTTGCATGGCTTTTATCAGTCCTACACAGGAGCAGTGTATTTCTCTGCTAAACCTACTAAAAGGTTACCCAAACCTGTGTGACACCTGCAATCAAAAAAGATTTAACAGAGGCAATGATGTATTCCTTCCAGCTGCAAAGAAATTGTAGTCTTCATTTATTAGACTAGAAATAGTTTTAATTCAGAATTCACTGTTTGAAATTGACAGGCCTTTGTCTGCAAAATGGAGAAAAAAGTTGTATTCCCTAAAGAGCAATTTGATACAATTGAATTTCATAGAACTGTAAAAATCTATCTCCCTCTGAGCCCATCTAGCCCAGTGATGGTGAACTTTGGCACTCCAGGTGTTCTCGGACTTCAATTACCAGAAGCCCAAGTCAGCACTCCTGCTGATCAAAGCTTCTGGGAATTGAAGTTCAAGAACAGCTGGAGTGACAAGGTTCACCATCACTGATCTAGCCTAATATCGTTATGTCAGGCTAGCAATAGCTATTCAGTACTTCAGCTCTGCCAATAGATTCTTGGTATTCTTTCACAATCTTACCTTTAAGTGTTAATGAGGGCTTATTCTGCTGAGCTTCCACAGTCAGATGAAATAAATTTATCCAGGGTCGTATGGTGGTAGAAGCGAAGGTCAAGCTGACTTGTCTTCAAGCTCAAAAACTCCTCTTGGGATTGCAGTCTAACCTGAGATCCCATGGCTGAAACTTTTGGTCATTACAACATTTAGACAATACTATTTCTCCATCACACTCAGTCTCAAGTTTGGCATTGCCCAGCCTGATTAAGAGTACTGAAATATGAAAACCTTACCTTTTTCATGACATTTTTACTGTTCCAATGATGTACTACCCATCTGGGATGGCTGAGCTTCTTTTTTGAATGGGACTTACAATATTCCCTCTTAGGTAGGGGAAGCCTGGGTGATGTAGTACATAGAGTGTTGGCTATGAAATCCCTGCTTAGCCATGGAAACTTTCTGGAAGGTGACAGTGGTTAACCATCTCACGTAACTAAAAAAACACCAACTCACTGGGGTTACCATTAGTTAGAAATAATGTGATGAGAAAGGAGTAAGACTATTCATCCTTTCGGAAAGAGGGGACAAACATATAAATAATATATTATATAGAGGATACTTAGTTGAAGAAAGCATATAATGTCCCATTGGTGGAGGTTGCACATAGTAGTTTTTTTTAAAAAAAAAATATTTTGTGTTAATTTTTATATTTTGCATTTTTGTGCTTCTGGATGTAGTTGATTGTTTCTGTTTATGTAAAAAATAAAAATAAAAGAAGTGATGTGATGGCATTCAACAACAGTAAGAATAGTAACTCACTCAGATCCCATTGATTTCCTTTTCTCTGTTTAAAACAAAACTAAGCTTACATTCATCCTAGAGACTCTTTCTTTTGAACTTCACAGTGCAGTGATGTTTTCCCCAACCTCTGTTGTTCTACTCTTTAAAAAAATCTTCAGATAAATTTGAGGACAAAATTATGTGGTACCCTTTCGCGGTCAGCCTGAATCAAGTTTATCAATAGCAATTACACTTAGCAATTACACTAAGTAAATATGTCATTTGCAGACAGATGCTTCTGAAATTACAATTTTGCATGGGAATCTGAGCTTCATCTGAGAAACCAGAGGGAAATTTCAGTTTAAAGATTCTCAACAGGCATGATGTGGCATACACAATTACTTTTGGGCTAGAGTTCACTGAGCTAGTTGTGCTTTTCTTCAAATTATTGTTTACTTAAATCCCCCACAGTGCTAAATGTTGTATATATCCAGATCACAAGACAAAGATTATAACCTCAAGTCCCAAGACACACAGTGTGTTTGGATGGAAACTTGTGACACAGAAATATATAGTAATTATTCTGATTCATGGAACTCTTTCAATCAGTGTGTGTTCTGTAATTTCAGGAAATTTTGTGGCAAAGTGTCCTCTCCCTTATTTTCACAGTAGGATTCTTCAGTGCTAGATTGTATATCTTCCCTACATTGAAAAAAAATGATAATAATACATGGGCAGATCTTGTCCTAGGCAATTATTTCTGCTACCTTCTTCCTTTGGATAGCAGTAAGGATTACAGCAGTAGAGCTCATTTTTTGCATGCATAAAGTATCAGTTCAACTTCCTGGTAGGGCTGGAAGAAGCTTCTGTCTGAAGTCTTCTGGAACTGCATTTTAGCAGCACATAGCAATGGTGGAGATGCTGCAGGACTCCAGTTTATTGTTATATTTTAGCTCCCAGCACCCATAACCAGCGTGGTCAGTGGTCAAGCATGAGAGGAGATACAATTTAGCAATATTTCATCCTATCCCTGGTGAGATGCTTAAACCAGATGGATCAATGATCTTGCTGAGAATAAGACCACTTCTCTATTAGAGACTCTATAGCCTGGTAAATGTTTATTTATTTATTTATTTAAATTTATATCCCGCCCTACTCAGGTGAACCCGACTCTAAGTGGCTTACAAATAAAAAATCATGCATAATGAATACAGTATAAACAGGATAACCCAAGTATACCTATACAATTCAGAGATTAAAAACCCGAGAATTAAAAATTAATTAAAAATTTTAGAATGATAAATTTACACAAGTCAAAAATGTAAAAGGTTTAAAAGGTTTAAAAGAGATTAAAAATAAACCTCCCAAGATGGGATCCTGTATTACTGGAGCCCCACACCTGGTCTGCCAGCCAGGAATGAATCTTCAATCCTTAACATAGTAGTGGGCAATAGGCAGACTGTGGAATTCATGTATCCCACTTGTCTCTCAGGATCCCCTTCACTCCCAAATTAAACATTTATTTAACAAGAATTTCCCCCTCAAAACATTCCGTAGTAGCCTCTGGGAACATGGAAGCAGTTTTAACATCTTTTAAGAACTTCATATTATTCCTTGGGTTTCTTATACCCTAAAACACATGTAGAGTAGAGAGTACATACAGGCTTCCATTTCATTTTTTTTTTAGGGAGATAGTTACAGGCACAGGTATGGCCCTCCAAGGTTGTGGAATTGCCATGGCTGTTCTCCAGGACTTCTGGAAGTTGCATACCTCCCAATACCATCTTCTGTTATAGCTGGAAAAGACCTTACCTGGAAAACCTGAGGAGTAATAAGAACCATTTTCCAAATCCCTATTACAGTAGTGGCAAACCTATGGCATGGTAGCATTCGAAGCCCTATCTGTGGGCACCTATGCGGTCACCCCAGCACAAAGTTTGCCCCACACCCCTGCCCAGCAGCCCAATGGGAGTGCTTCCTCTCTCCCTCTAGCACAGAGTCCACCCCACCCCTCTGGCTCGCAGCCCAAATGGAGCGCTTCCTCCCTCCACCAGCACAGAGTTTGCTCTGCCCAGCTGCCCAATGGAAGTGCTTCCCCCACCACCTGTTTCTGTGTTAGCACTTTAAAGTAAATAAGAAGAGTTTGGGTTGCACTTTGGGCACTTGGTCACTAAAAGGTTCATCATCGCTGCCCTATTAGTTGATCCTGATGAAGATGGACTAAATGTTGGACTCCTTCTAAGGCAATTTTCTGTTTTGAGTAAAGTGGGAATGATCTCTAGTGTAAATGGCATGCAGATTCATGTACTACTGCTTTAATTTCAAACTGTTTTCATTTGTCCACCTAACACTGCCCTGAAATAAAATGTGCATTTTCTATAGCATCAGAAGATGAGTCACAGAGAAGGAAAATAACTCCTTCCAAATGCTTCCATTAATCAGTGACAAAACTAGGGGTAAGCTCATTTAGCTAAAAACCACTATTCTTCAGAACTATATTGTCTTAGTTAAATACAGTCAAACTTCGCATAAACAGTGCCTCACTTAAAGAATAACTCGCTTAAAGAGCAGAAATTTCTCCAAATGTTCGCTTCACTTAACAAATAAAACCAACCAGAAACTCACTTAACAAATAAATCGGGGTTCGCAATCCCCACCCCACCAGAAGTCACAATTGGTCACTTACAATGGTGTTTCGCTTAAAGAGCAACTCACTTAAAGAGCAATCCTGTGGAACACATTATGCTCTTTAAGCAAGGTACAACTGTACTGCCAATAACATCTAATTTGCCCATAGTTTTGCTTATGGGCATATTCAGCTTCCTGCCTCACCCTCAGACAAGTTGACGAGTGAGAGGCAGAGATATGGGGAAGGGGAAGGGGGAGAAAAGAGAGAAGGCTCATCCGGTCTCACTTGTTGGATAAACAATATCTGAAACTGGGACAATGAGTGAGAATTAAGTCCATAATTCATGTGATTATGTGTGTTATCAGGGAAATGCCTTTTCACAGCTGGGTTTTATTCTTTCCCTCCAGCTTTCCTCTGCTTGAATTCCCCCTCCCATTGCAGGAAGCAATTACCACTATATACTGTACTTGGTCCTCCCAGCTATTTCTCAGATTAAACTGCAAAAGACTCTGGAAATATTGTTCTGGTGTGAAAGTAAAGGGATCTGATCAGGTTCAGGACAGCGTAGTACAGGGATTCCCAAGCTATGGGCCATGGGCCAGACCCTGCCCCCGATGCTGTCCCATCTGGCCCGTCGCTATCTCTGTCACACCTGAAAGTGGAAGTGGGCACGGTTACATCATCCACAAAATGCACACACACACATGCAAATGTGCCCATTACTGTAATAAATGCGGACGAGAGCACATTTACATCTGCTGTAAATGTGCCTGCTTCCACTTCCAGGGAGTATGGTCAGGCCTACGGTGCAAAAAGGTGGCCACCTCTGGTGTTGTACCTTGCAATGGGTCCTAGCTGTGCAACACACCACATCACACCCACCTCATCCCATTAGTGTTACTGTGTGTGTCCTTATGGTTTAATTGTTTATACATGTCCCTTTTATCAATAATGTCTTCAGTCAGGAATTTGCCCTTGCAGTTTAGACTGGCTCTTCTGCCAGTGGCTGAAATCCTGTTGGTGTAAATTTATGCTGTTCCCATAGGATGATTTCATAATCCTGTGATGGTAAAATTTAATTTAATCTAAAGCTTTGTATCTCCATTCCCCCAGGTTTCAAGGCTCCCTAGAACTCCCCTTTTACCTGGGTAAGCCTTTGCCACTGGATTATTGGTGGCAGAATTGAGACCACCAGCAGCAATCTGTTGCTGAAATATATTTTTTGCCATTAAAGCCTCCACCTTCCTGCTCCAAGAGGCTTCTCTAGTTTGAAAATGAACCTTGAGGAGACCTGTAAAATGAAGGGAGGGGTAGAAAGCTTTTCATTAAATTGAATTAAGTTAAATGTTACTTTCATGTGATGATGCTATCATTCTACTTTCACTGCATAAAATTGCACAAGAGGGTTTCAGCCAACAATTTGGGAATATGGAATTGACTATTCCCCCCCCCCCCCAAATTCTGGCTCCAGATTTTGTAAGGGAGGTTCTTTGGAGCAGCCCTTCCTAAAGTGACTCTGGTTTTTCCTTGCTATAGTTACCATTCCTACTTTTCTTTCTCCAAACTCCAAGACATGCTATCACCAGGAAGCATACGACAGGGCAAATGGAGAGACACTCCCTCTTACTTTTATCACTGCTTGCATGCTTAGAAAGGAAAGATAAATAGCAATAAGAAGGTCCAAGGCTGCCAACCTGGAGCACAAGTCTTACATATGTCTTGTACATCACCTCCTGCACTATATTTTCCCCCTGTTTCTTCTTCACTTTCAATGCTAGTGAAAGGAAAGTTCTGTTACCATATATTGTGTCAATGAACTGTCATGTGAAAATCAGTTAATGAACATAACAGACAAAACGAAGTATGTCTTTATAAGGGCTGAGTTTAGATTATGCGTGGCTTTGCTTTCCTCACTCAATGATATTAGTGGGATGACTCCAATGTGTTTATGTTTCTCTGTCTCACCACCATCTCCTCCCCATTCCCCAAATCTTCCCTGATTTGCAAAAATCATCAGCCCAGACTGAAACATGTTTCTGTCTCCACCCTCCTCCCAAGAAAACTTCATCATAGAAGGCAGCCATGTACCATGTGAGACATTTGTTTGACTTGTGTCTAGAAAGACATCTCTTGCTTTCTCCCAGCTATTCTTGTTGGATTCTACAGTCATATCTGGAACCATTCCATAATGTACAGGCATAGTAGGTGCATGTTCTCTTACATATCCTGCAATACACTCATATTCTCCCTACCCCATTAAATGGTTAGTTGTTTAACACATTTGTATCTTCCCAATTCTCTTGATGTATTCTTCATTAAGCTTTGTCAGGAATCACTCTTTATCCTGTTCTAATTTTTCAGAAAAGCTCACCTAGAATTTATTTGTCTGGTATCATTTCATTAATTCTATGCAAGGATCCTAAATGCTTTTGAAAAAAGAAGGGCTTTTGTGAGATCCCTTCATTCATAACTTATAGTACATATGTAGTGTGGTGTAATGAAAAGAGTAGAACCAGCAGACCTGGATCTGATCTTTAAATATCTCACTTGCTTTGAGAGTCTTAATAGATTATCAGTGTGTAGCTCTATTTTTAAGTGCTCACTCAATTCATTTCAAATTTCAACAGTACTGTATTAACAATAAAAGGTATGTTTTCTGTATTTTGTTTAAAGGTTCAGAAATGTTTCCGGATGCTTACTATACAATATATTCAAAATTTCTATTAATCCCAAAGTTAACAATTTAGGCCAGGGGTGTCCAAACTTTTTAGGCCATGGGCTAGTCACATGGTACAGGGAGCTGGTCACTGTGCCAGGGGCCTGATCTGCCCCAATGCCAATTCATCCGACCTATGAAGCCCTCGTCGCTCCTGGAAGTGGAAGTAAAACGCGCCCGTATGGGCATGTTTTACTTCCGCTTCCAGGAGCGATGAGGGCTTCATAGGCCAGATGAATGGGCATTGGGGGCTGGATCTGGCCCCTGGGCCATAGTTTGGTCACCCCTGATTTAGGCTATCTATTTTCTCTCAATTTTTTCACAAGTTGTTATCAAAATAGGCCAATTCTTGACAATATTGTTTGTTTCAAGCTTTTATTTCTTATAACAACTGTATCAAAACATTAACATGCACAATTAAATAATAAGAAATATAATTTTGCTCAAAATGAGAGTTCCTCAAGGCAGTCTTGCACCATTATGTTGACCACTCCTGCTGCTGCCTGTTGTTGTTGTTAAATTCAATTGTTTTCTATTATAGCTATGTCTTTCTTGGCCATGTTGCTAATTATTTTACTTTTTATTATTCTATAATATTTCATTTCCATTTTAATATATTATTATCTTGTAAAGCATGCAGAGTAGTTGTATTTGCTACCTGATGCTTTAATTGTAAATGTTAGAGATTAAAACTGGAATATCTTCATGCAACAGAAGAGTTCAGTTCAGTCTTCAACTGTGGACCCTCCTACCTATCTGTCACAAACGTTCCTGGTTCTTCTCTGGTATGGCTTCCCAGCCATTGGCCAGCAGTGTATTATGGATTGTCAATTGGAACAAATGTATAGTGTCTGCAAAGGCTTCAAGCTATGCTGAGATGTTGAAGGAGCAGTTTTACCAGCTTCACCCAATCCCTCCTGAATTTCCATAGCCAAGCAAGGATTCAAGCCCAGGTCTTCAGAATCCTAGTCTGTAATTCATTTTACTATACCACACTAGGTAGTTGCATCTTAGTGCAGTGCATTAAAAAGGTTGTTGCAGCCTGAGACATCTTCAGTAGGCATGGATTTGTGCCTTTTGTTGTTGGTTTGTTTGGTTTTGTCTTTTGCTCCCCCCCCCCCCAAGCCATTCAGGCTTGGAAAACCTGCCCTTTTGGTGACCCTTGTTACATTATATGAAATCATAAGGTATTTCTGACAGGTTGATGACATACAACTGTGGTCAGTAGGGTGAAATAATGCACCCCCCTTTTTTGCCAGGCAGTAATGAATCTTACCCTGACATTACAAAGCAGGTAAGACCGAAACATCCAGTAAACTGGAAGACATCCATCTACAATTATGGAAAGCAATCTACTCCTCTATCTCGAGATGGATCTATTAAATATCTCTCCTGAATTTGTCATTATAGTTTATGATCATCATCTTCTTGGTGGCTTGCTTGCTTTTTGTTTAGTTCTTGTATTGATACTACTGTTGTATATTTTTTTTCCTTGCTGAATTTTCCAGACAATATTACTGGCTTTCAGCTAGTAATGGAAGAGTCTACCTGTTTCTCCTGGCATAGTTGCAGAACATTACTTACCTCTTCTGCATAAGTCATATTGTTAACAATAAATCATATGCTTTTTTATGTTACTCCTAAAATATACATTTTTATACAACATGTTATTAATATATGTTCTTCAGCTAGCAACCTGGATGTGATATTTAAATATCTCACTTACTTTGAGAGTCTTACTGACTACCAGTGTGTAGTTCTGTTTTTAAGTGCTCACTCAGTTCCTGTATATGTATATGTAAAGAAATTTCATGTAATGTACATATTTTGTTTGCTTTTTTAGACCAAGGAATTTTATTGCATCATTCAGAAAAGTATTAAAAAACAAGAGACAGTTGTTTATACATGTAGGGAGTACAAATTGGGTTAATTTGTATTAAAAAATGAACCAAACAAATTTTTTATCCAGCCTTATTTTAACAGAAGCTAGACTGCTGGATGTATATCTGTTATAAATTAAAGCAAACAGGATTTCCAGTCATAGTTCATATTGTATTCAAAGCATAGATTTGTAACACAGTTTGAAGAAATGCAGATGTGAAAATACAGTACTATTTTATAGACTAAAGGTATAGTAATTGGGACCAGGGATTTTAGGTTACAACTAGAAATATATCCATCACAGAGAAAGAACCTATATTTTCATATATAAGGTTCTAATGATATTTTAAAGGTCACTTAGCAGGGTGTAAGGAAGATAATTTGCGGTTGTATTCCACATGTGTTTATTCTCTTTTATTCTCTTTCTAATACATCATTCTGCTTACCTTTTCTCTAAATATTGCCTCTATATATACAATTACTGTATCTCATGATAAAAAGCATCTCATGTCTAGCCCAATGCAATAAGATTAGTATTAGAATGCTAGATTCCTGTTTCTGACCAATTCAGTAATCATCACATTATGTTTATGCTGAACATAAACCTTCTCCAGGCGAGGGTCTTCCAGATGTTAGCTGTCCATGTTAGCTAGGAATGATTGGAGTTGCAGTAGAGAGTAAATGGCATGTACCACTTGGAGGCAGCATGATTAATAATGTCATCTTAAATAAATGTCTAGTTTCATTCTGACCACTCCAGTAATGGTAAAGTAGAGAGGTAGCTTTGTTTCAGATTGTACTGTATAACAAAAAATAAAGACAAAATTATTCTAGCATAGATTTGTTTCATACTGATGTTGCCAAAGGAAAAAGGAAAAGAAGAGGGGTTGAAATAGTGTAGCAATTTTTTAAAGACTAAGAGCATGCCCAGACTGGGAAATTGAGGAAATCCAGACCCTCAAACAGTTTCTTATCTTTACCGTGTTCAATTTTATCTTTCATTGACAATCCCTTGAGCATTCCTACCATTCACACTGTGGGTGTTTATTTTCCTGTACCAAGGGTCCAGACATATCTTCTGATTATTTCACCTTGTACCTCTGCATGTTTATTGACACTCACCTTCCCAAACTTTCCCCATCTCCATTTCATGGTAATGATTCATGGGCCTGTGCCTTTTCCACAACCCACTAAGTACATCACAGAGTTGTCACCTTGTGTGTCTTCAGAGAGGAAGAAAAGGGAGCTAAAATTAAAGGTTTTCTTAATTATATTCATGCCTTCTTCTCTTGGACTTTTCCTTAGCTGCAGAATGTGTATGTGCACACACGTGCACATTTGTGTGTGTGTGTGCACATGTGAGAGATATATATGTTATTTTATAGCTAATATTGCACTGCATCAGTTATGGAAATATTTTTTTAAAAGATGAAAGTAGAAGGACTTAGCCCTTTGTCCATTTTAATGTTAAATTCACTACATTTGTCACAGAGTTGTCACCTCAAATAACAAGGTAGCAGTTTGAGACCTGACTATGGCATGATGTCTCTGTCCCAGCTCCTGCCAACCTAGCAGTTTGAAAGCAAGAAATTGCAAGTACAGTAGAACCCCATATAACTAATGCTTCTTACAGCCATTAAATCATACAACGACGAGGATTTGAAAAAACATTGTTATACGATGCAATGTATCTCTATGGGAAAAATTGTACAACGAATTTTTGTTGCTGTACAATTTTTTCCCATAGAGATATTCTATGTACGAAACATCCCGTAGGAATAATCACCATATGGTGCATGCATTGTATAGTGATTAATCGTACAACTACTAGCACCGTGGAATGAATTCAAGTAGTTATACAGGGTTTAACTGTAAAACCACTGTCACGTACCAGCTGGCCCTCTCTCTGGGAAACCCCTAAACCAAAGCATCCAAAAGGGCGGGCTGGACAGCAAAACAGAGTTACAGCTCTTAGCTGCTTATCAGCCAAAAGGGGTTTTAATTTGGTAGTGTGTTCAAAGGTTTGTGTGTGAAATGCAATGTTTCTCTTACCCTTTTAGTCCAATGAAGACACGTTGTTCAGGAAAATGATGAAGATTTATTGATCAGGTTCATAAAGAATAAAAGTCAGTAGCATAAGTCAGTCCAATACAGTCCACAGGTAATCTAGGTAACCATTTTTAAGGAGCAAAAATGCATAGCTCCTAGGCAAAAGAATGTTAGCCCATAGAGATCCAGAAACAAAAGCTCTCAAATCAAAAACAGGTCTTAACTCATGGAGAAGCAGAAATGAACTCTTTCTAGCTCTCCAAAATGGAATCTGCAGTCAGGTGGTTTAGCTTTAGCCAATCAGGTAACAGAGAAAACTTTCTCAAAACAACACATTGTTTACACACGTGCACAGAGAGTGCTCTGGCACCTAGACATAACATTGGATCTCAGCTAGCGTAGAAAGATAAGAATTACTGGAAAAACATGCTGTCTGTAACACAGCCTTGAGGCTCAGAGAAGACAAAGGATTTGTTCTGAGGCCTATTTGAAACTACAACTTCACCAAGCTTTGGGAACATTAGGAAAAAGATGTCGTCTCCTGACAACCACTTTGGTGGGAAGGTTAATAACATTCCGTACACTTTGGTGTCTAGTCATGCCTGCCACTTGTCTATGGGAACATCTGCAGATGCAGATAGCGCTGGCTCTTTGGCTATAAACAGATATGAGCACTGAACCCTAGAGTCAGATACGACTGACTTTTGATCAAGGACGACCTTTACTTTTGTGGATCAAAATCACTTCTGCAGAAACAGAGAGTATAAAGACATACAGTAAAAGCCTTACTTACGAAAAAAAATCTGTTCCATAGGATTTTGCTTAAATTGTTTTTTTATGTAACTCAAAGCAAACCCGTAGGGAAAATGAAATTTTTATATAAATCAAAGCAAACCCATAGGAAAATGAATTTTTACATAACTCAAAGAAAACCCATAGGAAAAATAATCTTTATGTAACTCGAAGTAAACCCATAGGAAATCGTGTAAATCGGGACATGGCTTTAGCACAAAATCATTATGTAAGTAGATTTTTATGTAACTTGAGGCATATATAAGTCGGGGTTTCACTGTTCTTGTTATTTTGCTACCACGGTGAGACAGACTAACGTGGCTATTTCTCTGGAGTTTTATTTTGCTATAATTGCAATGTACTTCCCCAGGTATGTGGAATGCAATGGTTAGGGAGCAACGGCTTACATACACAGAGGACATACTACAGGGTTAGAGACCAAGAAAGATAAGAAAAGAGGATAACAGGAATATTGGTCATGAGCTTTATAATGACAAGGGCATTGTCAACACTAGCACTGATCAGTCAGAATGCAGGTTGCTTTTTGACAAAGGTAATGTATCCTAACTTCAGTCACCTGCAAAAAAAAATGTACACAAAGAGGTATAAATTAATAAAAATAAATATAAAAGTTATAAAGTAAAACTTCTTACCTTGGCTTAACTATATAAAGCAGTGGTGTCCAAACTTTTCAGCCTGTGGACTGGTCATGTGTTTGAGTAGGCCGGTCATGTGGGGCAGTGCGGGTGACATGAACTGAATGATTTAGCACCATGGGCCAGATTTGGCCTGCAGGCCATATTTTGAGCACCCCTGATACAGAGCCTGCTGTGGAGATAGTATTTCTTCTTCTTTAAGCCATTCTACTTCACAATCTGTCCCTAGTGTAGAAATGTTTTCATACTATGACCTTTTACAACCTGGTGTCCTCCAGATGTCTTGGGCTATAAATCCCATCATCCTTAGCTAGCATACCCATTGGTTGTAGAAGGCTGCTGTAAAAGTTTTAAAAGCTTTTAGTTGTTTCATTTTACTCTTGTGTCTTGTACACTTTGTTTCAAGGTAAATTTACAAAAACGGAAGTGGACAAAAAACTTGAAGTGATGGCAGCTGTCATAAAGCCATTGGGCTGTTGATTACAGTGATATATTGTTGCACCTTTAAAGATTAAGTATGTGTGGTGAATGAAAGGCTTGTCATGGCTTGCTCATCCTGGATGTCATACTTTCTCCAGGAAATTATAAACTTTATGTAGCTTTTTTCTTTAAAGGAAAACCCCACCAGCACAATTTTTTTCCATGTTAGCAAGCATGGGGACAAATTAGAACATACAAAGGATAAACAAGGTTTTTATGTGGCAAAATGTTATATATACCCATCAGGCTGCTTCTCTGACTGCAAATCAGTATTTTCTACCAAAAATATTTGTATGAAAACAAGTACATTCTATACTGAGGCACGATAACTTGGCCATAATTTACCCTGAACTGAATCCACAATTCCGTGTTATGGGGACTGAAGTTTTTTAAAAAGTGAAGAATGCTTCAACTGTTTTTAAGTATTTTTAATTATTGAAGTATGACAGTTTAATGCTTATTTTAATATTTAACAGTTCCACTTCACTATTTATGCAATGCTAATACTTAATACTTATTCTATGAATTTTAAGTATTATAGGCATATCAAATAAAAATGAATGTAATAATATGACTAACTTTACATTCTCACTTTTTTCTCCCTTTGATGTTCCACACCTATAAAATATGGGGGATGTTGACCAGGTCTGACTTCATCTCAGTTTCAAAATTTCCAAAAGCATTAACTGACATCTATTATAGACTGTGTAAATGGGGGTGTTGGGGGTGGGAGGAGATGATCCCTTTTATTAGGACACCCCCCCAGTCAGGAACAAATACTAGCTTTCAGTCCATGTAGGTCAAGGGTTCCCAACCTAAGGCCTGTGGGGTTGATCCAGCCCATGGCACCATTTCATGTGGCTTCCCACTCGCTCCAAGGGCATTTGAGAGAAAATGGCCATCCCTTTGAAGCTGTTGAGACAAAATAGCTACCCCCATCATGCAGGCAGGGCAAAATGGCCATCCAGTCTTCAAATCTGACTATGAGAGCCCAATGACCCTCTGGTGATATTGATTAAGTTATCCCAAACTCATCAAATAAAAAGCTGCCCAGCACTTAAGTATCTAGACTTTGATATGTACATATATAGGCAGGCTATCCCAATATATGGTGCTCAGGTTGCAGCAAGTAATTATCTCCAACCACCTCTAGTACCATTATTTGTCCAATTGGTGTACCTTGGGGATCTCACAAAAACAAAGTAAGTTCACACAAAGAGATACAAAGAGCAGAGTGTGTCTACTCTGCCTGTAAACCTGTAGAATGCAGAAGTTCAGTGGTATAAGAGTAAATGTTTCCCTTCTCTTTCTAGTATCCCATCATGAGGAGCTTTCAGAAGAATCATTGCTTGCTTTGCTGGATATGAGAGGGAGCCCAGCAGTAACATCTTCCACAGAGAGAAGAAAATTTGCTGGTCACTTATACCCTAGAAAGCCGTCTATCTTTCTATCTGGCCACTTATTATTTTTTCATAAGAAACAAAGCATACTGAATTATACATAGTAATTGCTCATTTAAATGCTGCCCACACTCCCATTGTTACATTTTGATTCTCTCTTATTTCAAATGGTCTGCAGGCAAAACTGATGGCAGTCTACAACATCTGTCTGCTAGTAAGGTTAGAAAAAAGAGTGAAAAGACTAATCATGCCTCCTGCCACCACAGGGAGATTAAATGACATTCTCCCTCCTCTTCCCCTCCACCCAGCTCTGCCAATAACACCAGCTCTTGCCTTTTCTTTAGTGGGAAGCACAGGCATTTGAATAATAATGCTATGGTCTCCATTAAGATAACAGTGGCAAAAAAATCAGTTCAAAAACTGTGATTATGCCTTCAGTCTAATAATTATTTAAATACCAGATAACTCCTTTCAGACTAATTGAGACCTTTCAGCTGTCTGCATTGGATTGCGCTGCTGCATTTACTTGCTCTCAACTTCCTTTACCAAATGGTTCCAAATTACTTTTAAAGTTTCATTTGTAGGCTATATAAATTATTCTGCTCTCTTCTCCCCAGCAAGCCACACAACAAAATGGTGGAGCAGTAGAAGTGATCCAAGATAACTGGCTTGTATTCCCCTCTTTACAAAATAGAACGAAGGAGGGAGGGCCCATGAGGTGCCCTGGTTTCACTGATGGACTGGTAGTAAGGCGGAGAGCCTGCTAAGCTCACAGTTTAGAGATGGTGGAAGAGTTACAAAAGATTTCATGCTGGCATTGCCTTTTAAATATGTTTTACTGAGCAACAGTAATGGCAGTTTGTTGCTGTTTGCTATTACAGTGGTACCTCGCATAACGAACGCTTCGCGTAATGAAAAAAATTGCATATTGAAGTTTTCATTAGGCAATGGCAATACCCGCATAATGATTTTTTTCATTATGCGGGATTTTTTGGTAACCGGGGTAACCAGGTCATCTCCCATTAGCTTTGCATAATGATAAAAATGGCATACGAATTGCTCCATGGAATGGATTTTTTTCGTTATGTGGGGTTCTACTGTACTAGGTATTGTATTATTCACTTATTTCTTGGCTGGCTTAATTATTTTATAGGAATGTGAGGTACACATAATGATCATAAATGAATACTGAAAAATGACATATCACTCTGCAAAATGATGAAGAGGATAAGAGGTGTGTTTCCATAACCCACCCTGTGAGGAAATGGATTTATTCGCGAGTAGGACTTCTTGCCCATCAGTGGTTGGTTCCTGCTTCTGAGCTGTGGCCTTCCTAGCTAAACAACCCAGGATACTAGATTAGTGTAGACAAGGTAGCACATAGCCAAGTAAACACTCAAGTCATCTTCAGGTAGTTTAAAAGTAAATTGTAATCATAGTAAGTTACAGAAGAAAGTTTGTCAGAAGTTCAGAAAGCATATCACAACAAAGAAAGCTTCTCTAATTGAGGAAGCCCAAAGGTCCCTCCCTTTCTAGCTTAAGCCACTACATGTTCTCAGTTAACAGCTCACCCTTAGCCTGAAGCATCGGATCAAGAGAGCTTCTTGGCTCCTCCCTCTGGGTTATATCTCCTTGCATAGGGTCCACCTTCTTGCCATCCCCCTAAAGGAATCTGGCCAATGATTATAGAGCATAACATGTCCATCCCACATCAGGTTTCATCCAATCCATGAGGCTAGCATGTTTTCACATTTCAATCTCTCTAAGGTATGTGCTAAAGGTTCTCCCACACATGGAAATCTCCATCTTGAATGAGGCTACAACCAGAGCACAAATCCTGTCCTGACCCACCCCAGGATCTGGCAAACCTTAATGAAGATTTAAATCCAGATGTTAGTCTAAGTAAAGTAGGCTGGTGTACGCAGAAAGAGGCTCTTCACAGATTGTGGTATTTTTGAACCACAATCGGATATACCCTGGTATCGGAAACCTTGTGTTGCTGGCTAATCTTTCTCACACTGGGTCAGACGAAAGGAACTGTAGAATGAACACACCAAAAGGTGCCTTCATTTTGGCTGTTTCGCATTGGAATAAGGAAAAGAAGAAGTAAAATAGGCTCATTGGTTGAAATTTTGTTGTGCAGCTTAATATCTATGAAAGGGTGATGACATCATGGGCAGGGAGAAAATTTTCTTAATTAAAAGCTTCCTACTTCTATCTATCTTAATTCTCATGTAAACTCTTTCATCAACGTGGAAGCTGCGGAATCATGGAATATAAGGAGGCAGTTTACTGAAAATCTGTTCCTACCAAGAAAACATCATCTGGCAGAAATGGTTTCCAGTAACTACAGACTTTCTCTATCTGTCCTTTGGATTCTGTGGCTTACACATGGTGAAAGGGATTCAATGAGAATTAGAAGAACTATGAGACAGAAATCGGACATTTTTCATTATCAAAAGTTACCCTCTGCTTGTGATGTCATCATGTTTCCACAGGATAAGTTATGCAACAAGATTTCAATCACTGAATCAATGATACATTCACTAAGTACTGGTTTGTTAAATTTCTATTAGTCTAATGGATTTTCTCTAGTTAGCATTAACAAAAGTATTTTTTAAAAGAAACCAGTGATACAACATTAGCTATGGTATAGTTTATACTGGATTGCAGATAGTAAAGGTAAAGGTTTCCCTTGCTTGAAAGCCATTCATATCCTACTCTAGGGTTCAGTGCTCATCTCTGTTTCAAAGCCAAAGAGGCAGCACTGTCTGCTTTTGCAGACATTTCCATGGTCATGTGGCAGGCATGACTAGACAATGGAGTGCACAGAATGCTGTTTACCTTCCCACCAAAGTGGTCCCTATTTATCTACTTGCAATTTCTTGCTTTCAAACTGCTAGGTTGGCAGGAGCTGGGACAAAGACAGGAGCTCATTCCATCTTGCTGTACTTGGGAATCGAACTGCTGACCTCCCACCTTCTAGTCAGCGTTTTAGCCACTTGGGCCTCACCATAAATTACCACAAATAAAGGATTTATACAAGCTTCACTGTGATCTTTAACTGCATACTTATTTTGTTATGGGAAGAAGTTAATAAATTAAAAATAGTTACAGTAAAACCCTGAGTTCCATGGCCTCTTTCATAAGTCAATTTTTTCCCCGTAACTCAAGGCATTCCCACAGGAGGAGCTGCAGGGTGTGTTAGAGCCGAGGCCTCGGCTCTAATTCACCCTGGAGCTCATTTCCAGGCAGACTGGAGAGGCTGGAAATGAGCTGCACGGTGAGTTAGAGCCCAGTCCTAGACTCCAATTCACCCTGCATCTTGTTCCCAGCCAGATGAGAGGGGGAAATGGAGCCCAGGAGCCTGCCACTCTCCTAAGTCCTGGGGCCAGGCTACAGCCTAAAAGGTCCCCTCTACTTCCTAGGCTACAGCCAAGCCCCAGGACTTGGGAGATGGTCAGCAACTGATAGGATATTTCCCCCTGACCAGTGGGAAAAGACCCCATTGGTCACCATCCGTCTCTCAAGTCCAGGGGCTTGGCTACAGTCTAAAATGTTCCCCCACTTTTTAGGTTACAGCCAAGCCCCAGGACTTGGGAGATGGATGGTGACCAATGGGGTCTTTTCCCATTGGTTGGGGGGAAAGATCCTATCATTCATCTGTCTCCCAAGTCCTGGGGCTTGGCTGTAGCCTAAGAAGTGGAGGGGACATTTTAGGCTGCAGTCAAGCCCCAGGACTTGGGAGAGTGGTAGCTACCGAAGTAATCCCCCCCCCCTTCCTTAGCCTGAAGAACCAGCACACAGGCCAAGGACAGTGGCAGAAAGAGCCACGAGGACATCTGCCGCTGTTCCCGGTGCATCTACTGGTGCTGCTGGTTAAGGAAGAGGGGGGAGATTTCATTGGTCCGTGACTTTCTCCCAAGCACAGAGCCTTCACTGTGGCTGAAAATGCCCCCCCCCTTTTCTTTCCGGTCACTGCGAGGGCTCTGAGCATGGGAGAAAGTCACAGAACAAAGGAATCTCCCACCACCACCCTTTCGTAAGTGGGTTTTTTTGTGTAAATTGGGACACCGATTTACCCAAAAACCCTTTAGTAACTCAAGGCATTTTAAACTTGAGGCATTCATAACTTGGGGTTTTACTGTATTTCTCGGCTCACACTCCTCCCTTTTTCTTAACATATTCCCTTCACAAAATAATATTTTATATGACATACGTAGAAACAAATCATCTTCATTTGTAGGTACAAACCATGTATTCAATGCCTTGGGTTAGAATGGAGATTCTCAACCTGCGGCCCATGGGCCAGATGCGGCCCCCTGCACCATTTAATGTGGGCCCCCACTGCCTCCACCATACCAGGAAGTGCCATGTGGTGGAGGAAGGGCTACCATCTGTCCCCCCAAACTGTCTGAGGGAGCATGACCTGGCCCCTGGCTTTAAAAGGTTGAGAACTCCTGGGTTAGAAAGCTTCAACTTAATCCTTGGCTATGATTTATCTACTTTTGCATACCTATAGCAGTGGGATCTAGCACTTATACTCTCCTGCTCTAAATGTTCTTAAATAATGTGTTGTTCTTTGCATGAAACCGTATCCTTTCCTGGCATTTCATTACATTTTAATAAATAGTGGCATGTGGACAAGTTATGAAAAGATGGAACAAATCTGGTCATGCTGATGTTATTCAATTGTATGATAAAAAGGTTCTTTTCAATGAAAAAGAATCACCTCCTCCTCTGGGCCCACAACAATGGCCTGAGGAAGAAGATGCCAAGGCCTAGCAGTGGCTGAGAACATCGCCCTTCCTCTGGGCCCACAACAATGGCCTGAGGAAGAAGATGCCAAGGCCTAGCAGTGGCTGGGGACCTTGCCCACTCCTCTGGGCCCACAACAACGGCCTGACGGGAGTTAGTTTGTGTTCTGGTTTGGTTGTTTTATGTGGTTGCATTTTATAATTTTTATTGTACTGTTGTTGTTTTGACTGTAAGCCGCCCTGAGTCGCCTCGGTGAGTGGGCGGCAATATAAGTCTAAATAAATAAATAAATAAATAAATAAATAAATAACTGTACTGGATTATCACTTCTGGTTAACTTGCTAAATTAATAATTTCCCCTTAGATAAGAGGGGCTGTAGTTCTCATCAACCTTAAACAACATAGCCAATATTTGGAGTCTCCTGTCAACAGCATCTGGAGATTTGTAGTTTACCTACTCTTTCTCTGTTCTATTCAGTTTCCATTCCATATCCTAACTAATAGTTCTTGCTGCCCATCACGCTTGGTGTTCATCCCATGGGCTACTGAGGGGAAAACAGAGCCATCACTTTAATGGCTTGCAATGTTTGCATGCTTTTATTTTCTTTAAATATAAAATAATGTATTTCCCTTACATAAAGTCCAAGAGAATATATTTACTACCTACATGGTTCTAATGCTCTTAGCAAATCAACATTTTTCCTATATTGACTTTTATTATTATAAATTGTGCTAATGAAGAATATATTCAGGCATTGGTTGTCTCTTTGTTCTTATTCAATTTATCATAATAATACCAAAGAGTTACTGATTACAGTCAGAAGCCTTATTTCAAGTAAGCATGCTTAAGATCATGGTCTTTGTCATGCTTCACCATTCCATCTTAATATACTGTTTCATATCTTTTTCACCACCATAGAATAGTAAAGCAAATGTCCCACCATCTCTTTCTTCTCATTTCTTCTCATTTCTTCTCACTTCTTCTCACTTTTCTCCCTTTCAAATACATTTACAAGTGCTTCTGAACACACATATTGTCTGCTTTGAGGATATGCTGTCATTTTATCAAAGAACAAAGCTACTCAAAGTGTTTTCCCATGTTCCAGTCACTGATGTTTATTGTCGGTTACCAGCCTTTGCATGTCTTCCTTAGAGCAGAAGCACCTGAGCCACTTGAATCTGCCCTTTAGAAATGATATTCCTCCAATAAGAACCTAACGTTTTGTCTTGGGAAATTAATGAGAGGAAATAGGCGAGTGAGGCTGAAGTGAAAGGTGATCTAGTAACCTTGTGCATCAGTCCCTTTCTGTTTACATGCTCAAATTCAGATTCACTTCACAGTAACTCTCCAGCTGGGTTGCTGCAATCTTCTTCTTCATAATAGGCACTGTAGTTTTCCTTTCATTAACACTGAGGATAATACAATGGGAGCAAATGAAAAGGCCTCCAAAGAAGAGAAGGAATAATCACTCTGTGGAACAGACTGCCTGTTATTATTGCCCTTTCCTCCTTGTTCTGTCTTGTCATTGACCCCAAGGAGCATCTTAGTTTCTCAGAAAAACACCTGTCTCTTTCCATCTTCTCCTTTCAGTTAGAAATCATAACTGGCTTAAGAAAGCATTTGCTGTAGTTTTAAGAAATCCTCTTTTGCTTTCCACCTCCACCCCAAATGAAGAGTTGGACATGTGTTTGACTTCAACTAGGGCCACGTTTATTAATGAACAAGTGCAACTAGGAAAGAACAATGACCCCTCCCCTCATGGTTCTTAAGCAGGGGCCTTTAGTAGTGCAGTCTGGGCAGAAGTACAGTGAACAATCCCACTTGGAAGGGCCAGGGGTGGTCCTGTATCCCAGGAGGACAACTACAAACTCCCCTCTGAATATGCAACATGAAGCGTAAGCCTTCCTGGCCCCCACACAGTGGTCCGAATCCATCTGAAGAAGAAGGGTATGGCAAAGGGCATTGTAATTGCACAACTGCACTTGCGAATATAAGCTTTTTACAAGGCTTGATGTGCCATCCATACATGTGATTCTTAAAGAGGGAATAAGAATAAGAAAGGCTAGACCAGTGGTTCCCAATGTGGGGCCCATGCCCCACAGGGGGACTTCAATCCCCAGAAGCCTAAGTCAGTACACTGACTGATCAGTGCTTGGGGGAATTGACATAAACTTCGGGGAACTGAAGTCCAAAAACGAAAGGTTGGGAAACACTGGGCTAGACAGTCCAGGTTAAAGTTGCATATTAACTTCTGTATTTAGGAAGTAAGCCACACAGAAGGAACAGATAAATGGGAGGAGTTAGTTAATGCTTGGAGAACCTTGTCCTCCAGAACATGGAAAAGTTACTCTTGGTTTTGTTCTATAGATCTCTAGAAACTCACAACCAGCCAAGTCAGTTGATTGAACTAACTGCTCCTGCAGCCTGTACTTTAATCAACTGAAGACCCCACCAAAAATGTTGCTCCCTGACCGCCACCACTTTCTCAGCCCATGACAACTCTTTGCTTAGTCCAAGCCATCCCTCTACTCAAATTCAGTACACAGGCAGTGCCTGGACTTTTTACTGTCAATGTCAGTGCTGTTTTTGAAGTAAATAAAACATGTTCAGATAAACAAAAATAACTCTTATGAATTGGCATGCATAGCATTGTGTTGTTCGTATTAGGTGAATTGTTTAATAGTTACATTAAGTTGAATCAATTTAATCATTTCAGTAAGTTTTATAATCACAAGAACCATCTGTAAAATTGTTCAATGAACATCTGCAGATTTATCTCACAATCTTTTTTTTTTACCATTAAGAACGTTATGTCTGGCATCACTTCATCAGCATTCAGTATTTACCATCAGTAGTTTAGTAGTTGTTAATTTAATAAGAACTCCCTTTGCTGGACTCATGCATGTGTGAAGCAGAGTTGCAAGAACATCTGTCAGAAACCACTTAACAGAATGCAGAGGAATAACATTAAGTGTACTTTTGTGAAACCTACCACTCATGATCAAATTATAACAGCAAAAAACCCTATGGCAAAATCCCATGTGCATATTGGAGATTGTAAAAGCTCTCTGGCTCTTTAGTGCATATCCAGTGCATGACTGTTTGAGTGGCAGACAGTTGAAATGATCATGCACACCAGCTATACAATTTCTAATTTATGATATATGTTTTCATTTAGATTCTGTTCAATAACTACCTAAGGTGCCATTTCTTCTCTTGGTTTCTAAAACTGCCATACAGAGGGTGAAATGCAGTGATGGGCAGCCAAAATTTTTACTACCAATGACGTGGGTGGAGCCAAAGTTTAAAAAACATAAAAATACAGTATAGGCTGGCTGGAGGTGCCTGACACCCCCAGCCAGCCCGATCTTAAAGCAGGGAGCCCGGGCAGGTCGCCTACTTTAAGATTGGTCTGGCTGGAGGTGCCTGACACCCTCATACAGCCTGATCCTAAAGCAGGGAGACCGCCCTGGCTGCCTACTTTAAGATCGGGCTGGCTGGGGGTGTCAGGCTGAGTACTGGAGGCGCACATGCATCAATTGGTATTTTAGTGCATGCACACTCACCAGCAGCGATTTTGGGTTGCAGAGTCGGGCAGCCAGTGAGCCGACCGAACCGGTCATCTAAAAAACAGTAACCACCCCGGGTGGTCAACAGGGAAAGTTACTAACCCCACCCCCGGAGACCACCCGGGATTGTTACCACCGGTTCTACAGAACCGGGGCAAACCAGCCCATGCCCACCACTGGTGAAATGTTTCAAGAGAAGCTAAGGACTGAAGGAGTAAGCTTCCTCTCCTTGTGCACAGTGGTAACATTCTAGATCAGGGAGCCCTTGTTTAATTTAGAGCAGGGGTTCCCAACCTAAGGCCCATGATGCCTTTTCATGTGGCCCCTCCAAGGGCATTTGAGAAACAAAATGGCTGCTCCTTTGAAGCTGTTGAGACAAAATGGCCAAACACACATACCCCATTATGCAGGCAGGGCAAAATGGCTGTCCAGCCATTGAAGCTGACTGAGAGAGTGTGACCCAGCCCCCGGTTGAGAAGGTTGGGAACCCCTGATTGAGACTAAAAACGAAGAAGGGTCAGAAGTATATTACGTTACACAATTATTTTAAAATGTAATTTGATCTCCAGATTTAGCTCCCTCTAGAGCAGAGACCAAGAACTACATGCTTAAACAATCCAAAATGAGTGTGATAGTTCTTGGATGGCCAAGTTAAAGATATTTCCTCTTCAATATTTTTCCCCTCAGTATCACCGAAGAGACTGCATGGGCATCTTGACATCAACCAAACTAGACTGAAAATCTAGATGGATTGCAAACTAAGAATACCATATGGATGAAAATCGCCATGTAACATCCTTAATTCACTAATATTGGTTGGGTAATCTACCTGGTAAATAATCCAAAATTTATCCCTGCTTTCTGATGGAGATTGCTGTATTTCTGTATGCCCTTTCTCCAGTCAAATAGAAAACTTGCGTTTAAAAAATAAGATGTGTATTGGTGGTAGGTAAAGGTCACCCTTGCTTGAAAGCCAGTCATATTCAGCTGCATGGTTCAGTGCTCATCTCTGTTTATAGCCAAAGAACCAGTGCTGTCTGCATCTGCAGACATTTCTGTGGACATGTGGTAGTCGTGTCTCAACACTAGAGTGCACGGAACGTTGTTTCCCTTCCCACCGAAGTGGTCCCTATTTATCTACCTGCAATTTCTTGCTTTCTAATAGTTGGCAGGAGCTGGTACAAAGATGGGAACTCATTCTGTCACACAGTACCTGGGAATCAAAGTCTGACCTTCCAGTCATTGAGTTCAGCATCTTAACCTCTTGACCCATCACATCCCCTTGTGTTGGTGGTGGAATGTATACAAATTTATGCACTGGACACCATCTGAATAACTGGGTAGGAAATTCCTTGGGTGAGCATTTAACAACACATCCCTGACACTTCAGTTGCAACTAGCTCTTGTGTGCAAGAAACATGCCTTGAAAACATTTGCCTTGAATTTTTGGGACTTTAATTTTTCTACACTGTACATAGTATATTGGTACATTTACTGAAGCAGTGGTATTTCAGCCATGAAAGCTTGCTGAATGATTCTTTTCTAAAATGGAGTGATATATTTATCACATCTTCTTACATTTTGTGTTCAATATTGTTATTACTCTTCCTAGACCAAAAGGAAGCATTACCCTTTTTTGGCCACTTCCTTAACAGTCAAGTTTCTTTGCTACTTCCACAAAGTTGACTGTCTTTCCCTTCTGTTGCTTCTTAACTTGCTTTACAACAGAACAGCTGAGTCATGAAAATAAGGTTGTTACAGAAGGTGATCATCTTGAAGCTCTAAATAAGGTAGTGTTGACTTTCTGATTTGCACTGTGCTTTGGCCTGAGGGGCAGCTCTAAGCTATGGATTTGAATCAGGCTTGCTTAGTTCTGCAGGAGACAGGCTATTTCCTTCTGGGTTTGACTCTCTCTTTCTATGTAGACTAAATAAAGTACTAGTTGCTTTTTTAAAGGAGCTGTGATGTACATTTCATCTTACCTGCTATGCTTAACTTCCAAATTGGCCTGAGAGGTTGAGGTTTTAAGGTGCCACTTAAAAGAGCATGCTATAACACTTTCATAGATGTAATGGATATAGCAGCTGGGACATTTAACCTACAAAAATGTTGATTAAGTGGGGAATATGAAACAGTATATATGGTTATAAGCTTTGAGATAACCAGTAGGACCTCTAATAAGATGATAAATATGGAGTACTATAAGATATTTCAGATTCTAGTCACTCCATTTCACAAAGTGCATTTAGCTGTTCTTGAGAAGGCTAAATTAGTGGAGGGGACTCTTGTACTTCAACAAAATTTGGGGGCTCTTCAAGCTAGCAGATGCCTCACATTTTACATGGATGTATTACTTTGCTTTCATAAATAAGGATTTGATCATTGACAAAGCTTTATTTGATTATCTGGAATCTACAGTAAATAAGCTCTGTGTGATAACTTCAAGTTCTAGAGTTATGTAACCCACTCATAATTTCCTATGTAGTTATCACACAGAGCTTATTTACTGTAGATTCCAGATAATCAAATAAAGCTTTGTCTTCATATAAGCCTTAGTCATTGCTACAATGGTGTGATGGCCACTAACAAGTGTCCTTAAAAATATATGTATTGGACAGCTCTTGGTACTAGGAATAGATCTATCAATAGCAAAGACAAAACAGAAACTCTATAATAAGCACCATATTTAGTTCTGGACTGTGCAAGAGAAAGGAGACTAATATTAGGGATGCGATCTTTTCAATGGCTTGATTGTGAGATTCTAAGGTATCTGGTTCACTCCCATTAGAATGCTTCAGTAGAATAGCCTTTTAGATGAAGTTTTAAGAATGTCAGCTCTTCTTTTTTGTAACAAATAAGGAAAGAGGCACTAGCATTTTCTCTAAAAGGAGACTGATGGAAATACAGAAATCCCCAAGGGTTGACTTGGGTCTAGGAAGATATGAACTGGACATGCAACAACAAAAAAGTTACAGTGTTGCATCCAGTTGAGGGTTCCAACACTGAAAATCTTGGGGTTCCCCCACACTGCTTAAATCTCTCTCTTGTGCAGAGGGGTGCCATTATCATTGTTTTGGGATATAGTCTCTCTCTCTCTCTTTCTGTTTCTGTGGGTTGCTCATCCTCAAGACAAGGACAGCAGCTGCAACTTTATCTTCCTTTCTGTCAAGGCATTTCCAGGTACACACAGTGAAAGACTATCCACCAAAAATCTATGTTTTTGCACAAAATCGCCTGTTTTGAGAAAAATTGGATAATTGTGTAAACACACCATTATAATTGTGTAACCAATCTAAAACTGGATTGTTGGAATTGTTCTTAACAGCCAGCTAGTCTTTCTGTGCTCTGTGTGTGTGTGTGTGTGTGTGTGTGTGTGTGTGTGTGTGTGTGTGTGTGCGTGTGCGTGCGTGCGTGCGTGCGTGTGTGTGTGCGTGTGTGCATGTGTGTGTGCGTGTGTGTGTGAGCGTGTAATCACATATGTTTAATCACACACCTGCTTACTTTGTTTCTCAAAGATAAAGGGCACTGGAGATGTTTTAGGCAAATTACAGAGATGTTGCTCTTGGCTATAAAATTCCTTTCTCATGTCCTGTCATGTGGATATGGCCTAATTCAATGAGAATGAAAAATTTAGAAAACACTTAGCAATCCCTCCAATTTTCTCTCTCTAACATGATTCTCAGTCAGTAAATGTCTTCCTCTGTCTATAAAAATTACTGAACATAAGATTGCCTTCCATTGTGCTTATGCATTTTTTGAGGTGAAGAAGCAATGATAACTTTCCATGACATACACAGAAAAGTAGCAACAGACAGGAATATAAAACCTTTTGCCCATACAGTTTAAGGGTAATAACCATAAAACAAATGTTTAAAATTTCTGGTGCTTCTCTGGCTAGATAATCCAGTGTTTCTCAATTTACTTCATTCTGTTAAAATAAATCAACCCTAAGGTACATGATTGCAGCCATGAAATAAAAAGGCAACTGATTCTTGGGAGGCAAGTGAGGAGAAACCCGGTGAACATAGTGAAAAGTAGAGACATCACATTGCAAACAAAAATTCATCTAGTCCAGGGGCATAGGTTGCAAACTCCTGCACAGTCAATTCTGACCCTTTGCGACCCCATGGACCACTGTCCGCCAGGCACTCCTATCCTCCACCATCCTCCTTAACTCGCTCAGCTCTGTGCCCATTGTGTCCACAATACCATCTAGCCATCTCATTTCTGGCCGCCCCCTTCTTCTTTTGCCCTCCACCCTTCCCAGCATCAAGGCTTTCTCAAGCGAATCCTCTCTTCTCATTTGATGTCCAAAGTACTTTAGCTTCATTTTCACTATTTGATCTTCTAAGGAGCAGTTAGGTTAGATTTCTTCTAAGATTGACCTATTTGTTCTCCTTGCTGTCCAGAGGACTCTCAAAACTCTCCTTCAGCACCACATCTCAAAGGCATATATTCTTCTGCGCTCAGCTTTCCTTATGGTCCAGCTCTCACAACCATACATTGCCACTGGGAATACCATAGCTTTGACTATACGAATTTTTGTTTGCAATGTAATGTCTCTACTTTTCACAATGTTTTTACTTTGATCCTAGAAAAGTAAAATCTGTCACTGCTTCTCCTTCTTCCCCATCTATTTTCCAGGGACTGATAGGGCCTGTTGCTATGATCTTGGTTTTCTTTATATTGAGTCTCAAGCCAGCTTTTGGTCTTTCTTCTTTCTACCTAATCAGGAGCTTTTTAAAGTCCTCCTCATTTTCTGCCATTAGGGTGGTATCATCTGCATATTTCAAATTGTTGATGTTTCTCCCAGCAATTTTGATCCCAAATTGTGATTCATCCATTGCAAAAAATAAAATAAAAATTTTAGTTAAAGCAATGGTATTCCCGGAAGCAATGTATGGTTGTGAAAGTGGGACCATTAGGAAAGCTGAGCGCAGAAGAATAGATGCCTTTGAGATGTGTTGCTGGAGGAGAGTTTTGAGAGTCCTCTGGACAGCGAGGAGAACAAATAGGTCAATCTTAGAAGAAATCAACCCTGACTGCTCCTTAGAAGGTCAAATAGTAAAGATGAAGCTAAAGTACTTTGGACATAAATGAGAAGAGAGGATTCACTTGAGAAAGCCTTAATGCTGGGAAAGGTGGAGGGCAAAAGAAAAAGGGGGCGGTCAAAAATGAGATGGCTAGATGGTATTGTAGACACAATGGGCACAGAACTGAGCGAGTTGAAGAGGATGGTGGAGGACAGAAGTGCCTTTGCAGCCATAGGGTCGCAAAGGGTCAGAATCGACTGTGTGACTGAACAACAACAAAGGTACATGAGTTCATACCAAAAATGTCACTTGATAACAAGGTTTTTGACTGCAGTTATAGTAAAAGATTTTCACAGGATGAAGTTAAAGGAGACATGATTCTTTGTTTGCATCTGTTGTCTTGTGAATACAGTGCGTTGTTGCATTCTCTGGTGCAGGGGTTTGCAACCTATGCCCCTGGGCTGGACCCAGCTTGCAGCACCATTTCATGCGGCCCACTGCCCTCACTCCTGCCACCTCCACCACTGGAAGTGGTGGAAGCAGTGAAAACAGCAAAAAACATGCCGCACTCACTCCCGCCGCTCCCGCTGCTACCACCAGAAGCAGTGGAAATTGTGAACACAGGCAAAAACGTGCAGTCAATGCACCCACAACTGTTGTAAAAGTGTTTACAACTGCCAGGGATGCATTTTATGGCAGCATTTATGATGAGGGAACCACCTGTCTGGCTGACTCAGTTGTCTAATGGGGTGTGGTCTGTCCTGCAGTACAAAATTTTTGAGAACCCCTGCTCTAGTGTTTCAGGTAAGTGGGAACTCTGAGGTGTAAAAGGGATTATGCAGCATAAAGTATTTCATCTCATTTCCCGCATCTTCATGGTTGTTGTTTTTTCCTTGTATAGCTTGAGGAAGAAGGTGATTGTTTTGCGGAATGAAAACACACAGCGAGAAAGCTGGCTTTTAATAACTTTGGATCCCAGAAGGGTAGATAAAAGACTCTCTGATGTAAGCCTGCATCACACAATCAGTGTTTTTCTAAGACAAGCCTCTCATTTCCTAAGGAAATCTCAACTTTATGAGTCTTAATTCTGCTTAACAGTTGCCTGTATTTGACTGAAAGAGGAGGATAGGCAGGTGGGTGGGGAAAAGGTACTCTAAAATGTCTTGCCCTCTGCCTTTTTCATCCACTTTTCTTATTGTGATTGACATAGTATTATTTTATTTAATGGGTACAATAAATTTGAATAGTTACACAGTTGTAAATCTAATGGTGTATTTTAGCAGTGAATTGTTACCAGTTAAACCGGGGTGCCCAAACTTTTCGGGCCATGGGCCGGTCACATGGTTCAGCTGGTTTTACAACAGGATGAGATAGATTTTAGGCTGTCATTTTCTCTGCTTAAACCAAGGGTGCCCAAACTATAGCCCATGGGCCAGATCTAGCCCTCAATGCCAATTCATCTGGTCCACACCACCCTTATCGCCACTGAAGCAGAACTAAAACCCATACAGGCATGTTTTACTTCTGCTTCCAGGAGTGACAAGGGCAGTGTGGGCTGGATGAATTGGCATTGGGGGCTGGATCCCCCGTGGGCCATAGTTTGGGCACCCCTGAGTCAAACATTCGACACTTGTATTCCTTTTCATACTCAAATTCATGACATTGGTTGTGTGAATACCAGCACTACCTTTTTAATTAGAGGCAATTCACTACTGAGATTTATATCTTTTAACTTTACGTGAACAGTTTCTGGTAGTTTTTTTTCTTTGTTAAATTTACATTTCTACATTCCCACAAGAGCCCTGGTGGTACAGTGGTTACACTGCTGTACTGTAGCCAAAACATTCTGAGTTTTATCCAGTTGGGGATCAAGGTTGACTCATCCTTCCGTGGTTGAAAAAATGAGTACCCAGCATGTTGGGGCAAAATTCTAATTAAGTTGCAAACTGTCCAGAGAGTGCACCAAGCACTATGGGGCGGTATATAAGTGTAATTGCTGTTATGTATTACAATTTTGGCAGGGATTCAGTAGAATGCTCACTTAAATTATATACTTACACACAGCAGTGAGCAACTCTTGGAATCTTCAAAACAAAGATACTCATGTTTGTCTGTAAAACACTCCACCAAAATGGTAAAGTGACCCAAAGCTAAAATTCTCACCCATGTGTAGGTTACGTTGGGATTCAGAAGCAAGTCTACATGAGATCAGTTTCTATCAGAATGCCACATTTTCTGCCTCCAATTATAAGCATAATGTAAAAGATGCCCAAGAGATTATTTTCTGCAGTAGACAGAGCAGCAAATGGTGCCTTCTTGCCTCCTGACTGCTGCTCCCAAGGAAGTTTTGTTACCCGAGTCAGGAAATCCAATGAGGACTTCCTAAGCAGTAAATATGTAATAAGCAGGATCATGTTGATAAATTACAAATTGTAACACCCCTTAATGGTAATTCCCTATGGAATCTATGGCTTGCAGATGCATAAACTGGAGATTGCATTGTTTAAAATAAAATAACTTAATTTTATGCAAGGGTTTCGTGAATATCCTCCTTGAGCAAGCATTGAGTAAAGAACAACTGCATGAGCAATGGGGCATTTTGTGTACAATAAAAAACTAAATAGGATTCTGCCCTAAATAACTAAAAATTGCCTACTTTCCCATGATTTCCATGGTAAGCTGACTGAGGTAGTTGCCACATTCTGCTCACACATGGTATTGTGGTAGGACAACACTATAGGAGTCTGTTCCTGAAAGGATCACTGGTATTTTTCTACAATAAAGAAATGAACATGGAAATGTAAACAATATGCAACTTCATATACGTATATATTCCATACCTGTCTGAGAAACTCATATTTCCAAGATACATACCTATGGCTGTTTAAAAGTGAATGTGTTATGTCTGTATGTCACACTTTTAGTACTATAATGATGCTTCCTACAATAGTCATACATATAATGTGTCCCTACTTATAAGTTACCAGAAACAATTGCTGTGAGTACTATGTATAGTAAAATCCAACGGCTTCAGTATTCAGCTGAATATCCCAAAATACTTGGATGAGTACAGCAACCACGTTTTGTCATTTTTACGTCTGGCCTAGACATGGAAGAATAAGAAGAAACTCTTGTATACACAGCATTTCTTTTCTTTTGTCTGAAGCCAGTGAATGTTTTTGTAATAAAGAAAGAGTGCAGTTGCTAAATAGAACTCGCTTATTATGAGGAATGTTCTTTCAGACAAGTTCTCTGCAGGGCTGGTTCCTAGATCAAAACATTGGTGCTGAAAAGAGCCTATGGTTGATCACTGCTAGAGCCAGTCAAATACTGTCCTGCTGTGACAGCTAAGAGCAGGGGTTGAACCATTCATAGTTACACTGAGCTTCAGATAGTACTCAGAAAAGAAAAGAGCTGATGGAACTGGAGATCCTGCAAGCATCAGTAGAGTGTTTAATGCAAGAGAGAAACACTGGGAGACTATTTAGAGTAGGTCAAATGGTTTTTTGCATGAGCATAGGAAGCTGCCTTACACTGAGTCAAACCACTGATGCATCTCAACCAGTACTATCAATTCTAATTGAAAATGCTTCTCATAGTAATCTCCTATCTCTGTACCAACCAGGTCTGGCCCAGTTTAGCTTCTGATATCAGAATAGATCAGATCTGTTCAGGACAGTATGGTCTTGCTATCAAAAGTGAAAGTGAGAAAGACTTTACCTAGGTTTCCTAAAATGATTTAATCCCAGTCATTGGTGCTTTGCCTGTGATATACATCAACCTAATTTCTGCTTATGTTCTGTGACAGAATGTAAACATATGGCATTGAGTACAGGTAAGTATTTTAAAAGTGTTCAAATAATATCCTGTGGGGACAGCTCCTCTCTCAGATGAAAAGGATCTTTGTCCAGCTCTGAGAAGGGTATATTAATCTTTTCTAATTGCTCTTGGATAGATGCAGTGTTTCATCTTGCCCTGGATAGACATTTTGCCTGCTCTGAGGAACTGAGAAAAATGAAGCTGCCAGATTGCATGTAGAATGCTAATTCTCTGGCCAGGTTGGCTGGGGAAATCTTGCAGTTGTAATCCAAACCACAACTACTGTAGTTCTGATTTAAGACTAGGCAGTAGCAACAGTGTTACTGTAAAAATACTTTATTATGTTGTTTGCTGCCCAGAGTGGGTGAATATCATAGGCAGGATATACATGTATTAAACAAACAAACAGTGGTGCAATGGAGGAGGGAAGGATATAAGGCGGGGAAAAAAGTCCCTTGGCAAATACTTTGGGAACATGTAATATGTTGGTTTGGTCAGGATAACTTCCAGTGCTTCTTTTTATGTCTTCTTTTCAGAAGGAGGAAGTAGAGCTAGTAGTAAAGCCCCTGTATTCAGTCTGAGACATTTGCACTTCAAGGTGCCCATATTAACATGGCTGTGAAGGACTGTTGGCTGAAAACTTTGAAAACTGATGCCAGCCAAAGTAGAGACACTAATTTATGTTCAGCATGTTATTTTTGGTACATACAGTGTCTTGTATTGGTGCTTGTGTGGACAAAGGCCAGAGGAAAAACGTGCCAGCCTTTTAGAGCATAAGGATTGCACAAATGATATTTTTTGGGATGGTTTAGCTGCATCTGCCCTTGGTATCACCAAAGCAAACAAGCAAACTTCTCCACTACTGCCTGTATCCATTTTCTATGGATGTTCAAACTGAAGAGTTGTCTTCTGTAGAAAACAGACTTCATCAATTTCCTCAAGACTTGGTCATTCCACCAGTTTCTTTGGTCTTTCTCTACTCCTCCCTGTCCTTCAATAGATAGGGAGGGGAGAATATCATTCCAACAGTCCATTTTCTCAGCTTGAAGGAAAATAGATGTTTCACATCGGCCTTACTTTACACACGAGGCAGGCTATAACTGTCCATAGGATGTGAAATATAATGTATTTGATTATGTTGCCAGTGTTACCAATAAAAGGCTATATTACCAGTCAAGGTCCCATTTTGGAATGGCATATGACCAGTGGTGGGCATCAGCAGGTTCACACCAATTTGCCAGAACCAGTAGCAGAAATCCTGGCTGGCCCTGCCCATCCAAGTTTTGAAATAAAGTAGTCCTAATTAGAGTGCAGCGCAGGCTTTCCCCTGGCCACACCCACCATGCCATGCCCACAATGTGGTAGTAAAAAAATTTGGAGCCCACCACTGCATATGACAGTCACAGTAAATTTTGTGAATTGCACTGTTCACTTATGCAAACTTTGAACTTTTAAAAAATAGTTTCCAAGATATCCTGGGGTCCTTTTTGTTTGCTAGATGTAGGACAGAGGAAGTAAAGATTCACCTGCATGGTTGCACATTCAGGAATGAGTGATGAACATCTGACCTGCCAGTGGATGCGCCTTATGCATCAACTTGGCATATAGCCATTTCCTGATGGACTTGCCAATTACAGCCAGGGAAAGCACTGCCTAAAGTATCATGATTCATGTGCATGGGAATTACAAGGAAACAAAAATGAGAGGCTCCAGACATGTAAACTATCTCTGCCTGAAATGTCTTTCTCTTTAATTAAATCACAACCTCTATGGGTTTCATGGATAGGAAGAAATCTCCTTTCTCACTTTGCAAAGGAAATCAACCCCTCCTCCTCCCAGCCAGAGTTTGTGAGATCTGATGACTATGTAGGTGAACTGTCTGTAAAACACACTTGTCTTTGGCTAAGATTTTTATTGTACTGTTGTTGTTTTGACTGTAAGCTGCCCTGAGTCGCCTTGGCTAGTGGGCGGCAATATAAATCTAAATAAATAAATAAATAAATAAATAAATAAGATTGATGGGTTATTCCTTCCTGCAGCTGAATGAACTCATGACTCAGAGCATATGACAAGCTGTTAAATTGGATAACAATTAATGCATAGAGGCAGAAGAGAATGCTAAATCCTGCACTGTTTACCCAAATGGGATTGTGGTTCTTGACTTCAGAGATGCCTTTGTTTTATCTCAAGGAGTATTTTGTTTAACAAATCTGCTCAAATTGTGTCTTCCTATTTAATATGTTCAGTCTAATATTTTTTTCTCTGTGCATTTTTTTAAATTTCTACAGAACCATGTGAGGAATGCTACTGCAGCAAGAGACACACAGAGGGAGTGTTGAGGTTTAAACTCCCCTTCTTTTCTACTCTCCACCACAGGATGGAACAGAGAAAGTTCTGGCCTCGGATATGGGACTCCGATGGCCAGTCAGTGGCCTTGGTGATTGTTTCCTTGGTGTGCATTTCACTTCCTGTCACCAGCACCCCCACATATAATACCTTCCACTCTGAAAACCATGAGTGGACTTTCAACCACTTGACAGTCCATCAGGCCACCGGAGCAGTCTATGTGGGAGCTATCAATCGGGTTTATAAGCTATCCAGAAACCTGACCATTTTGGTAGCTCACAAGACAGGACCTGAAGAGGACAACAAGTCCTGCTATCCCCCACTCATTGTGCAACCCTGTACTGAGATCCTGACCCTGACTAACAATGTTAACAAGCTATTGATTATTGATTACACAGAAAATAGGTTGCTTGCCTGTGGGAGCCTCTATCAAGGAGTCTGCAAGTTGCTGCGTTTAGATGACCTCTTTATCCTGGTGGAACCATCTCACAAGAAGGAGCACTATATTTCCAGTGTTAACAAGACTGGCACTATGTATGGAGTTATAGTTCACTCTGAGGGTGATGATGGAAAGCTTTTTATTGGTACAGCAGTGGATGGCAAGCAGGATTACTTCCCCACCCTTTCCAGCCGAAAGCTGCCACGTGATCCAGAATCATCATCCATGTTGGATTATGAGCTCCATAGTGACTTTGTATCATCACTCATCAAAATTCCTTCAGATACACTGGCCTTGGTCTCTCACTTTGACATCTTCTATATATATGGATTTGCCAGTGGCAATTTTGTCTATTTTCTCACTGTCCAGCCAGAGACTCCTGATGGGGTATCTATCAATTCAGCCAATGACCTCTTCTATACATCTCGAATTGTGCGTCTTTGCAAGAATGATCCCAAGTTCCACTCCTATGTTTCTTTGCCCTTTGGTTGTGTGAAAGGTGATGTGGAATATCGCCTTCTGCAGGCAGCCTATCTTTCCAAGCCAGGAGATGTGCTGGCCAGGTCTCTCAATATCACAGCCCAGGATGATGTCCTTTTTGCCATTTTCTCCAAGGGACAAAAGCAGTATCATCACCCTCCTGATGACTCTGCTCTTTGCATCTTTCCAATCCGTGCTATTAATGCCCAAATCAAGGACCGCTTACAGTCTTGCTACCAGGGAGAAGGGAATCTTGAACTCAACTGGCTGCTAGGCAAAGATGTTCAGTGTACCAAGGCGGTAAGAATGTTCACTGTATTTTAATAAACTTTTCTTTGAAGTAACATAGTGATAGCTTTTTCTCAATAGAAATAGGAAGTCTAGAATCTAAGAATTTACTTCTTAACATTGCTTCAAAGGATCATGAGCATATCCCTTGAAGACTTGGTATATTCTAACAGATAAAGCTCAATATTTATTTTGAAGTAACAAATGCAACTTGCAGTTCAGCCCACAGACTTAGCCTATGACCTTGAACTATTTCTGTTTTCCCAGAATGTGGAATATAAAGACAGCAGCAAAGATGTATAACTCTTAGTTGAGAAATATCTGTTTACAGGAAATATTTTTAAAACAATTCCTGTTTAAAATTGTTGCTGTATAAAGCCAGAATAGTATCAGTTTGTATCTGGCCCTGCTCTTCCAGTATGAAATTAAGAAAGGTAATCCATTTATTTATCATGATGGAAAGGTGACTTTTTAAATGGTCAAATGTCATTCTTCTATCACAGTAATGAAAGATGAGAGTAAGATGTAAATGACTGGCAGATCCAGTATTTATTTGAATCTGGTCTGTTGTAGATCTAGAAAAAAGCAGAGACAAATACCTTCTCTGAGAAGAAAGGTTTCCTATCAATAAGTCTGATAGCTTAACGATAATGTCAGTGTAGTTATACCACATGTGATAAGCACAAAAGAACACACACACCCAACACACATGCTCCACTTGATCACAACAAAATCAATTTGATCTGTAGTTTCATGACTAATTAACAAATGTAGGTGAGCTATTAGAGGTGCTTTGATGCAGAGGGTAAATCAGTAGCAGTTAACTGAGGGTATCTGCTCTCACCTCTTATTTCTCATCTTTCTATAGGCCTCTGATTGACCACTGTAAGAAAAAAGGATGCTTTATTAGGTTAGCCTTTGACCTGATCCAAAAAAGCTGTTCTCATGTTTTATATGGTTAGGTCACTAACTTTGTATGCATACTTAATTTGCAAACTTAGTCCATCTGCTTTGATCCAGCTGCTATAAAGGACAGAAAATAACAAGCCAGTTGTTGTGAATTTTATTTTCAGTCTGTGCTTTGAGTGCTTACCCATAGAGGGTACTATCATTTATTTTCACACATAGATAAGCAGATGGAAGGATCGGAAAGCACAGACAAACAAAAAAACTGCTAATCAAGGGTTATTAAAGAAACAAACCTGGGCTTGGAGCTCTGATATTCCACATCTCAGTATGACCTGGCCTTTGAATATTACCGGTCTCAGAAATGAGTTTAGGACTTATACTCCAAATGTGTAGCTTTCTTAAGTTCAGAGCATGAAGGAAGTCTGTTATATTGGATGCATAGAAAATGATGGCAGGAAAAACAAGAAAGAGTTGTGCAGTTGGATACCGTGGAAATGTGTGAGCTTTTAAACATCCACAAGCCTCTTTTTTGTATTTGCTGTAACAGACTGAAGTCTAAGTCAGTGACCTCCCTGTAAATTCAAACACTTGTGGGATGGAAAGATACAGCCTCATCTTCTGCTGAAGATTGAATTGCACTGCCTCCGATACCTTGTGGGAAAGCTCTTGAAAAGAGAGTACAGTACTAATATTTGTCACCGAGCCAGGCTGATATGGAGGAGGGAGTTGGTTATTTCCCGAATGGCATTAGCAGCCACAAGGAGGAAATCATGATTTCCTTTCTTCTTTCAGAATGTAGGCACCTGCACTTCCTTTGGCTGTTTCAGATCCTAATAGCTGAGTCACTTTTTGAATTTTTTTTTTCTGTTTAACTCTTGACAAGTGGAAATAAGGATGTAGCTGCTTTTAGCTGTCACCATTTCTGTCAGTTTGTTTCCAGTAAGAAGAGTAAAAAACATTCTGACTGTGTCTGAAGAATGAGGAAAGCCCAGTGTAATTGTGGTAGGGGATGATTGCAAGCTAAGCTATTGCATGAGTTAGCTCTGAGTAAGATCTCTCCTTCTCAGAGGATGTAGAAAAACTGAAATTCCAGAGAAAATGGTGGCCTGCTCCACAAGGCACATGACATAAATGATATTGTTTTGGAGGTGGTAGCCATTTTAGTCTGTGCAGACATATCAGGCAGCAAACAAAGCAAAAATTAAAAAATAAGGGAGACAAAAATATTGTGGTGCCTTAAAGCCTAACTGCTTTATTTTAATGTGAGCTTTCATGGATCAAGTCCACTTCCTCAGACATAATGATGATAGTTGTTACATGCTATCATTTTTCTCAACCAGATTTTTTCCCAAAAAATGTTGCTTCTATTTCTGAACAAGCTTCCAAAAACAAAGCCTCATTGGAAAAGAACTGGATAGCATACTAGGGTCTTGTGATATCACTAGATGGAAAATGCTACATTGATTCATGCAATTTGCATCTGTGTTGATATCTATAGCTTGATGTTTCTGCACTCACACATCAACATTACTGAACTAATCTCCATTGGAAAAGAATTGCATAACTTACTAGGGTATTGAAATTTCCCATTGGCTCCACAGTGTTTGCAACCCATGTCCAACCAATTACAGCCTTTTTCTCTTGAGGCCATATATAAATTATTGCGTAGCTCCATTCTTATGTTTGAGGAAGTGGACTAGACTTACAAAAGTTCAGATTAAAACATAGTAATTAGTCTTTAAGGTTCTGCATGACACTAATATACCAAATAGCAGACATGACTGTGGTGGCTCAGTGGTAAAGAAGTTCGCCTTGTTAGCTGGAGGGTTGGCAAATTGGCAATTGAAGACCTGAGTACTGCTTGATGGAATGAGCATCTGTCTCTGTCCCAGCTCCTGCCAACCTAGCAGTTTGAAAGCAAGAAACTGCATGTAGATAAATAGGGACCACCTCAGTAGGAAAAGATCTTGGGGTCATGAAAGGAGGCACATTTGGATGTCTCCTGAGTTGAGTTCCTCCAGCAAAAATCCTTTCAACCCAGAAAGCACCTTTGTGTGTTTCTGATATGATAAAAAAGCAGGTGTGTGTGTGTGTGTGCGCGCGCGCACGTGCGCCCCTACAGATTTGTGCACACACCAAAATGTTTCTGAATGCTGGCTGAGGTTCAACTGAGCAAAGATTTATTATATGGTCTTGCCAGGTATTCCATAGATAGAACCAAGGTTTCTGCTGTACTCTTCAACTGTCTGCCATTTACACTTATTCAAATGACTTTTCCCTTTCAGCCAGTCCCAATAGATGATAATTTCTGTGGATTGGACATTAACCAGCCACTAGGAGGTTCTGTACCAGTAGAAGGGGTGACCCTTTACACATCCAGTCGTGACCGGATGACTTCTGTCACTTCATACGTCTACAATGGCTACAGTGTGGTGTTTGTCGGTACCAAGAGTGGCAAACTGAAGAAGGTAGGCCCCTTCTTTTGATTCTAAAAAGCCTAGGGATGCTTCTCTTACTTTCTCTATGTATTGCTGACTTCAACAAGAGTACTACTAACTTCTAATAGCTGTGGATATCTGTGTACTGATAATCAAGTGTAAAGTTATAAGAAAACAGGAGGGATGTGTTTGAAACAGTCAGGCAAGTAAACACGATTGATACTTCCTGTTGTTTGCTATTTACAATTTAAATCATATAGTTACAAATCTTGGAGAGATACAAGCATGAGAGCTGGTAATACTTAGGCATCCAAGAATTGTACATTCAGATTCTTGTGGAATTTTCATTGCTCCTGTGGTGATGCAGTTCAACACAACCGAGGTTGCATCATCTGGCATCTGTTTACTAGCTTTCTTCTATGACTTGTATGAGAAATTTTCTTCTATGGCTTGCATGACAATTTTGAGAGAAAATTCAGGTCATGTTTATCTACTTTTCATTCAAACTGTGAATCAGTTTCCATGTCAGTTGTTTGTAAGAAATAGTCAGGGCTTTCAATGTTATTTTCATGTACAATTCTGAAGAGAGATGCTTTCTCTGCTACCCTGTGTTGAAGTGCTTTGGAGATTTATTAGAAGCTTAGAATGTTATAGAAGTGGCTGCCATTAGAGTGAATGAGATGTCCTTTTTTCACTGGCTGTTGGTACTTGGCAGAACTGAGCAATGAACAGCAATTAAACATGTTGCTGAAGTTTCTATTTATGTTTCTCTTGGTATTATCAGGCAATATTTGAAATGTTTTCAAGACGGGTTTGTAGGCTCTATTATTAGTCTGTGGATGAACACGATGATTCTAATTATTTTACACAAATTGAAATATAACTTATCCATTAAAATAAAGTTTTTTCAAAGAATAAGAAAAAGCTGAAGTGCATGATAATTGTAACTTAAAACTTATGAAGTGCATCCAAATACAAGATTAAAAATGTATAATGTTTATTTTTATTTAAAAATCATTAGTTTTTAAAAGTTATTTTGCTGCAAAATAAGCAAATAAATCTGGATGCTTAAGAAATGGCTGATCTTGCATTAATGTAGCTATTTTCTGGTAAATGTATTAATATCAGGTATTCAACTTGGAATTTTTCTTTTTGTGTTAGTTACAGAGTTCCTTATCTGAAGATTTTGATGTTATTAATTAGTACTCATAAATTATGTTACTGGTTTCTCACAATAGTATGAATTTGGACTTTATGATTCAAAGCTGATTTACAGAACTGTCAACTGAGAGTTAGTGGGATTTTTAAAAAAAGATAAATCAAACATTTATGCCTACTTCACTGGAACAGCTCCTACCTGAAGCTTGTGCACTTGATGTCACTGTCCACTAAGTGCTCTTATTTATTTGTTTGCTTGCTTGCTTTCTTATTTATAACTTTTTTATAAATGATTTTCATAGTGCAGGCACTACTCAAGGTGGTGAGCAACATGTAAAGTGAGAAACAACATCATATAATTACATAATAATAATAATAATAATAATAATAATAATAATAATAATAATAATAATAATAATAATAATAATAATAATAATAATAATAATAATAATAGACATTTAAGCAAGAAACAAAACAGAAAAATAAAAAAACATAAACTCAACAGTTGGCCAATAGTAATAAGGCAACAATTAATCAAGATTATAAAATATAATTATAAACTCATTAAAAAAGAAACTTAAATTGTAACCGCTCCTTCTGAGGAAAGATATCTGAGAAGGCTTTTTAAAATTACAGGGTTTTTAAAATCTTCCTAAAGCCCTGAGCAAGGACAGGGAGAATGTTACAAAGTTAGGGGCCACCACCAAGAAAGCTCGCTTCCTTTTAGCCTCTCTTAAGGTAGCCACCCTCAACAATGAGGCCTAAGAGGACTTTGTACTATGGATAGTGATACTATAAGACGGTCATTCCATCAGGTAACAAAGTCCAAAACTGTGTAGGGTTTTTAAGTGAATACAAGAACCTTGAATCTGGCACAGAATGCAATGGGTAACATGACAATGTTCCAGATATGGGATATATGATCATTTTTCCATTTCCAGTAATAAGCCACATTTTGAACCAATTGAAGTTTCTGTATCATCCTTGAAAGGCTCCTCAATTACATTACAGTAATTGATCTTGGAGATTACCAACACATAGACCAAGGTGGTCAGGGATCTCTCATCTAGATATGGGTGGAGCTGAGCTGTCCATTACAGCTGATTAAAAAGCAGTCCTGGTCAAAGCAAATACCTGGGTATCTAAGGTAAGAGCTGGGTTAAGATAGATGCTCAGATTTTGCACCTTATCCCCAAGTGACCTTATCCAGCCTACGGAGGTTTCCACATAATTGGTCAGGATTAGCATTAACCAGTAAGGTCTTGGTCTTGTTGGGATTTAACCTAAGTTTATTCTCCCTCTTCCAAATCCTTAGTGATTGTTGATAGCAACACAGTAAAAGACATTCAAAAGAGATTCAGAAGTGTCCAGGAACATTAGAAATGTAATATCAAGATCTCTGATCCCTCATGATGTAGATAATCATGATGTAAAGATGTAAGGTACACTGGCCAGACTGGCTACGAGCTGCTTGTGAGTAGATTCATTATCAGTGTGGGCTGTTCAGTTTAAAAATTGTCTGCTTTCTTATACAGTATTGAGTATGAAAGGGAAAAGGAAAAAAGAAAAAGATAATTTCCTACGATCCTAGCTGCTTACCACAAATCTAGGAAACTTCTGTCATAAGGGTAGAAGGGAGCAAAACAAGTGGTATAAATATGTTCACAGAAATGAGTTAACTGCTATTTAATGAGAGGGAAATTAGCGAAGTGTGGAAACACATGGTATTTCAAGGTCGTCAGTATTAAAATCACAGTCACATACTCTTATAGTAAGGTCACCACCCAGTATTAATGTTTTGTGCTATGTTTAAGGATCTTTATCTTTTTATTCATGCCCACTGACTACCAATCATCAATCTTTTGTAGAATATTATCTATACGTGTTTACCAAAATCTGGTGGGCAAACCTTCTTAATAATACTCCTGTTTCATTGGTGCAAACTTGCTCATACAGGACAGCTTATTTCCTGGAGTTCTAAACAGAAATGAGTCGGTTAAGTAGCAGGGATTTTGGTGGGATGTAACTATGGGAGTAGGAAGCTTTCCCCCGTTGAACTGTGTTATTTCCTCTCACCTTCCGCCCTCCTTTTGCCCATTTGTGTGTCTGTCTGACTGCATTAGATAACATTCCTTCCTGTTTGCCTCACAAATACAAGGCTGAATGCCTGAGGCAAAGACATGTTTCACATTCTTTTCCCCTTAAAGAAAGGCCTTGTTTTTTTGGAATGTAGGAATCTGTGGTTATAAAGAGGGTTGCCTTCCCATATATTTATTATACACCATGGTGCTAGTTTAGATGTTAGTACTGTACTGTATGTTCAAACACATTCCTTCATTCCCATTAAACAGTAATAGAGATTAGGATTGGTGTCCTTGCTTTCTGTGGATTTAATGGTGAATACCACTCTATGTACAATATGCATCCATATACTTCTATTAACATACAGCACTGTAGCTTAGAATACTTCTTTAGAGGAAAGGATGGGTGAGGAATGTCCAGCAATTTCACTTTCCCATGGTGGCCTCTTAAAATCCTCTTGTCTGGATTCACTTTTGGTCTGTTAGTCCTCACTCAGTGGCCAGGAGTTGAACAAGTGAATGGATAGCATAAAGTGCAATAGATTGAAATACAGATTTGTGTGTCATCAGCGTAATGATTATAGGAAAACCCAGATCTCTGAATTACTTCTTCCAATGGCATCATGTAGATGTGGAACAATATCAGGGAGAGAGCAGTAGCAATTATACTTATATACTGTCCCATAAACATCACAGTGATGGTACAAATTGCCCATGAAAGGTGGTGCAATCCTTTTCATGTTTACTCAGATATAAAGCCTACTGTTGTCAATTATGTTTACACTTAACTGAAAGTAAGTAATGTTGAACATAGTAGAATTTATTCCAAGTAGTAATTTGTAGGCTACTAATCTCTTCTTTGAAAGGGAGGCAGGGAATGGTTTACCATCACTCCATAACTGAGTTTGGACTGCTGTACTACATTCAGTTAGAGTAACGAATGGACAATAATTCCTAGAATCCCCAATGGTTGCCAGCCATATTGCCTTGGGGATTCTGAGGGATATCATACAACAAAGTAACTTTTCCAAGATTTGTAACTGATTACTAGTAGTGTTATCCTCAGTAAAATCTATTGGCCTGACCCATTTATAAGGTACAGTACTAGCCTTGTGATTCTACCGCCAACCCAGAAAATGTACTGCAAAGATGTTAGTTAAATAGAGAGGATAAAGGGGTTTGTGTGTGCGTTTGTGTGCTCATGCATGCACATTCCCTCATGTCTTTGTGAGTGGCAGGGGAAGCACCTGTTTTAAAAGCACTTAAAGCAAGCAGCTTGTGCCTGTATGTTGGCTCTTTAATATACCAAGTAGAATTGTGTCCCATTAATTATGTAGGATTACTAAAGGAATGCTCTTTCTGGGTTGGTTTAATTCTGGATGGCATTTATATAGTAGAGGCTTTTTAAACGGTTACATTTTTGGTACAGAACAGATCTATAAGCATTGCCTTGCTTTGCTGCATTTACTGAATGGCAGAAAAGAAATGGGCTTCCGAGTTTATGCATGTTTAAATCAAAAGGCTGACAAAGATTTGTTGTAAATTTAGATTTAAATACTGGATGAGTTTACCTGAGTCGTGCAGTAAAACTGGCCTTTAATTGCATATGGGAGCTATTATTAGTACTAGTCCATATTATGGATATAAACAATCCTGCCTAAATACTGCTCTCATAGTATTAGGTTGCCTTAATGAAACATCTCTGTAAGGAATTTTCCAGCCCCATGGGAATCTCTAGTGGAGGGGAAAACAAGAGGTGTTATTATTTTGTTGATGTTTTTCAGGTCTTCATTATTTGTGCAATTTGTTTCGGTATAAAACTAGTGTCATTTCTCATGAGAAGCAAAGCACACATATATAGAACAGACACAGAACTGTCTCATTGTTTTTAAAAATGATGCAAATAATCTTTCTTTCACTTGAAGTCCAAGCAACAAAGTAGCATCATTTTGTACGAATTATGTTACTTGCATTCAAGTGCTATTTTCCTTAAAACATTGTTTTGTGCAATTTTGCTTTATTTTGAATTTAAAACGTTTTCCCTCTCTTATCTTGTCAAAAGCACAACTAAATACATCGCCATTTCATAGGGCAAGGGAAAATGATTTTACTGTTTCTTATCCTCAGTTCTCAGGATGAAACGTGAAGATTTATACCCCTATTCCATATCCAGGATTCTATATCATGTACACTACTTTTACTATTTAATTAAAAATGGTAGCCATTTATCAAAAGGTCCTGGGGTAAAGTAAGGGCAGAAAATTAATAAGGATATCTGAGAACTTTGCTGACCTATAGGCCAATAGAGTTTAGTTTGTTGCCTTTTAGATGTTCTTGGATGGCAGCTCTCACCGATTTCATGCAGAGTAGCTACTGGTATGAGTCTTTGGGAACTGCAGACAACCATCCAACAACCTACACTATGTTGCAGCTCCACTTGTACATCTTGCTTAACCCTCATTTCAGTCATTGCCATTTTAGACAACATCAGCATTTTTAACTTTCTGTGAAGTATGAAAAATCAATCCATGAGAGAGAGATCACCAACCCATCCCTCTTCAAGATCATGCACCAAGGGATTTCTTGGCTCTTCAAATTCAGCAAGGCAGACCAGGGTAATGTTTCAGGATAGTTTGATGACACTCTTATTCAGCATTCTGGGAGCTTGCAGGTTGCATGTACATTTCTCTATAGAAATGTGACCTCCAGGTTATAGATCATAATTTGCTGCTACTGCCTGTAGCATAGTGAAAATGATAGCTCCATGATTTCCCATTCTCTACTCCTCTCACAAGTCATTTTGATCACCCCAAGTCATTGAATCAAACTGTTATACTCCAGTCATCCCACTGAGGGAGAAGAATCGGGGTGAAGAAGGAAAGCAGAACACAATTTACTGCTGGCCTCTCTGTTACTGAACAGTTTTCACTTAACTAGTCCACTGCTTGTTAACAGATGTTGGGAGTGTCAAGCTTAAAGTGGTGCAGTACCTCTGTTTGGGTACACAGAAAGAGCCTCGTCAAAGATTGTGATATTTTTGAACCAAAATTGGGAATACGCTGGTATTGGCAAACTTGGGTTGCTGGCTAATCTTTCTCACACTAGATCAAGCAAAGGGAGGTGCAGAATGGACTCATGAAAAGGTGCCTTAATTTTAGCAGTTTCACATCTGGCCTAGACATGGAAGAAGAAGAAGAAGCTAGTGAGGTGAAGGCAGTGAGAAGCTATCAACCAAAACCAGGGCAGAGCTTTACAGGACAGCACTTGTCATTAATGTGGGAATGCTACATTTCACCTCTGGCACCAACAGTTGTATTTTCTCTTTTAAACAGTCACTAAGAAGTAGGTAGCATCAAAGTAAGTGTTTTGTTTAAGAATGGAAGAAGCTGCTGTCAATCAAATTGGATACTAGTGGGACAGATGAGCAGATAATTTGACTCAGCATAAATAGAGACAGGCACAAAACAAAGTTATTGTAGACACTTAAAGCTAAAAGACACCTTACCCACAGGTTTAAAAAGGAGAGAGATGGATGTGGTGGACTTGGTATAGCTAGAACCAGATGAAAACAATACACAGAGGCGGAGCCAAGTAATTCTAGTTTTGCCTTTCTTCTTTTTTATTACACTAGCAGAACAGAAGCATTGCTGTATAATTCCTTATAATCTAACAAAGGGGTGCCAAAACAATGGCCCGTTGGCTGGATCTGGCTCACAGTGCCAAATCATCCAGCCCCTGCTGTCCCTGTCATTCCCGGAAGCAGAAGTAAAATGTGCCCGTACATATGCAAAATGCTGCCATAAATGAAACTGTGGCTGTCATAAATACATTTATGACAGCAGTGGGTGCATTTATGGCAGCGTTTTGCATATGCGCAGGCATGTTTTACTTCTGCTTCCAGTGGGAGGAACCACATGACTGGCCCACTGAACCACATGACCAGCCCATGGTCGAAAAAGTTTGGACACTTCTGATCTAAGATGAAGCTAAGACTAGTCTCACCTCGGTTCAGTGATCATTCTGGGATCATGTTCTTTCTCCCTGTTGCATTACCATTTTGCAAACTCTGAAGCTGGGAATTCTGCTGCAATATATGGGCAGGTGGCAAATGCAGGCGGACATCAACATATAAGGGTCCCATACTATTGGGCAATAATGTCTGAAAGCATAGCCCACTGATGGTGAATCTAGACACTCCAGCTGTTCTTGAACTTCCCAGAAGCTCTGATCAGCAGGAGTGCTGACTTGGGCTTCTCGTATTTCAAGTCAAAGAATACTTGGCATGCCAAGGTTCGCCCAATGTAAACTATTGTCCTGCATATTTCTATCTAATGAGAGAAAGAGAGCAGAAAATCAGAGATGAGGTATTTTTTCCTTTTATACATTATGTGATGAAAAATTTTATATGTTTTGTGACAAAGTTGGTTAGGAATTTGAATTAGAAAAACAATAGGATGTTAGGTATTGATACTGTATTTGCAATTTTTCTCGCTCTTCTTTTTATGTGTGTTAGTTGGTTTGAAATGTATATGTATTGTTTTATATTTTATCTTTTTTTATGCTTTAAAACTTAATAAAAAAATATTTTTTAAAATATCCATCTTTTCTCTGTGGGGCTGTATTTTGAAAATGACCCCCCTCCCAATAGTTGGGTTCAATTTCCTTTCACGATACTCTCAAGCTCAAGTAAAAAGGGCAGTCTAAGCACCTTCCAAGTTTAGAATGCCATCATAGAGAAGATTCTTTCTTTAGGAGGAGTAAGGATCAGGGACAAGAGCCTTCCATCCTTACAAGGTCAGTAAAATGAGTACCCAGTATGTTGGGGACAAAATGCTAATTACCTTGTTCACCCAGAGAGTGAACTAGGTGCCATGGGGCAAAATATAATTGCTAATTGCTAAAGAGATCAGGGCTTCTGGGAACTGAAGTTTAAGAACATAAATAGGTACCAAGGTGCACCATCACTGAGCCCTGGTGGTGCAGTTGTTAAACTGTTGTCCTGCAACCAAAAGAGTGTGAGTTTAATCCTGACCAGGACTCAAAGTTGACTCAGCCCTCAATCCTTCTGAGGTCAGTAAAATGAGTACCCAGCATGTTGGGGTAAAATAACTTGTGAACCACTTAGATAGTGCACTAAGCACTATGGGGTAGTATAGAAGTATAATTGCTTTGCTTTGCTATCTAGGGTCTGTGGTGGCTTAGGGATCAAGATGTTGAACTTGATGACTGGAAGATCAACAGTTCAGCAGTTCGAAACCCGAGTGCTGCATGATGGAGTGAGCTCCTGTCTCTGTCCTTGCTCCTGCAAACCTAGCAGTATGGGGGAGGGGAGTTGATAAATAGGTACCACTTTGGTGGGAAAGTAACAGCATTCCGTATGCTTCAGCATCTAGTCATGCCTGTCATATAACCATTGAAATGTCTGCAGATGTAGATGACTGTTTGACTGTTTGATTGTAAATGGAGATGAGCACTGTACCCTAGAGTAGGACACAACTGGCTTTTGAGCAAGAGCAACCTTTACCCAATTACTAAAGAGCTGTGTAGTTAAAAAAATCATATTGAACCTATTCAGGTTCCTGACATTAGAGAACCTATTTAAGACAGACATTAAGGGATGTTACGGTCCATCCAGACTAGTTTTGCAATAAGAACTCTGGTTATTGTGGTTCAAGACTGCTAAGTTGCTGAGAAGATGTGGGTAGATATCTGACATTTGGTGCCTGTGTCTTCTTTGTATACTAACACACACACCCTCCTCATCTTTTTCCCCCTTGCCCTCCACTAACCAGCCAGTCACTGCTATAACTGACTTTTGGAAAGGAGGGGTTATTGTCTGCTCTAAAAGAGGGAGAGCTTAATGCTGCTTCTCCTATAATGAGATTGGCTCGCCTCCCAGACTCCTGCTAGTGAGCTTGCTGTTTGTTTTGTTGGTTTATGAGCCCCAGAGGGCTGAGGGAGAGGAGCTTTTGGAAGCTAGGCAAGTCCAGTGCCGGTAGTTTATTTACACTTTACAACCAGCCTATGGGGAAGCTTCATTTTTGTGACAAGTCTAGAGAATGCTGAGCCCTCCAGGGACAGGCCCAAATTTTATCCATGTTGACTGCCAGAAGTCAATCTGGTTACGCTGAAGCAAGGAAATAAAGTAGATGAGGCTACATATCTGGCAGGGGGTAGAAAGCATTTTTGCGCTGTTTGGAATTGAATGTTGTGATGTTATCAATGTAATCCATGGCATTCTTTTTCTTCAGATGTCTCTGACCAAGAATCTGTTGTTATTATGTTTTTAGGATCTCCACTCTCTGAAACCAAGGGCTAGTTCTCTTGGCATGCCTCCACATGCACACTTTAAGCAAGGCAATTTCAGCTGAGTTTTATGCATGGCATAAACATGCAGAAGTGGCCAGCTCTCCATTTGAAAAGTGATGGTAGGCGTTTATATTAAGTCCATGTGGAATTTTATAGAGATTTAAAGCCTTTAAACTATTAAGGTTTGCTAGAAAATGATATCCCTGTTGTATCTAATTTAAAATAAATAAATAAATCCTTTGCAGCAGATTTGTATCTGCTTCTAAGCAAGTGAAATAAGAAAAGATTTCTGAGAAAACGGTGCCACTGGAAAATGCCTGAAACTGTGAGCAAGTTGAGGAAGGTTTGGGTTTTTTTTTAATGATACCAAGTACAAAACTACTGCCTAGAGGAGAAATCATTAAAATTGTTTCAGGGAATAAGACAGAATAATTTAAGTTCCATAAAAGTTTTGTGAGTGTTTGCTTTACTTGAAAGACATTGAGCAGTTTATGGGGTGTGTGTGTATATATATATATATATATATATATATATATATATATATATATATATATATATATATATATATATATATATATATATATATATATATATGATATCCCTGTTGTATGATATCCCTGTTGTATCTGACTGCAATCCACTGTGAAACTTGTCTCTTCTTTTACTTTCTTCCCATGTCTCAATGAAATCCCTTTCCTTCTTGATTTCCTTCCAGCTTGTCTAGCCTCTGCCACAAATTCTCTTATTGAAGATGAGCAGGTCTGCAGGGGAAAGAAAGACCCAGTTAATTCCACTGTCATCCTAGTCCTGTAAATGTTCGCAATTGAAGACTAATCAGCAGAATTTAAAATTGCCTTTGATTAGTGATGTTTCGTAAAGATGTTGTTTTAATCCACTAGGTTTATTATTGGTTTTTTTTTTAAAAAATTACATATTTATCTCATAAATCCTCAATCTGCTTTCCTGAATCTGATTTTGTCCTCTGTAAATGGGACAAGGAGAGAATCCTTTGTGGCTAAATGTGCCAATATGTGCATGCTGCTTTGATGTGCATAGCAGGATAATTATTTTTTTAATTGTGTCAGAAGCATATGAAGGTGCTTCCTGGGTTGAAAGGATTTTTGCTGGAGGCAGTCCACTCAGGGGACTCCCAAATGAGTCTCCTTTCATTTCCCCAAGATCTTTTCCCACCCAAGGGGTCCCTGTTTATCTGCTTGCAATTTCTTGCTTTCAAACAGCTAGGTTGGCATGACCTGGGACAGAGATGGGCACTCATTCCATCATGCAATTCTCAGGTCTTGAACTGCCGACTTGCTGATCTTCTAGCTAACAAGGCAAGCTTCCTAACCACTGAGCCACCACAGTCCCTTTAGGGCAATAAGAATTGTACATACTGTACTTGCTTCTGCTCTGGAAACTATGTAAGACGTTTGCAAACAGCTGTTCTGCAGAGCTGACAGAATCTCCCAAGACTTCTGCAGTCACTTTGGAGACATACCTTTTTTACAGAAGTCACAAAAGATTTATATATAAACCCATTGTTAGCTTTACCATTTAAGGAATAAGTTTTGCCAACTTGCTGCAGAGATGGATGGGTGGGAGAAAAGCATGAAGGTTTATTAGTTCTATGCCCATGTCTGAATTTATAAAGACTATGGTCACCATCTAATTCCCACCATAAAGAGAGCATTGAGCAGTAGACAGGTTTCATTTGAGAGAAAAGACTTGCTTTCAAAGAGAGATGAAATTTTTTGAACTCCTTGTCAATTTCGCTTTTCAATCACAAAGAAACTGTCTTCAAACCCTTGCAGATGTTAAGAGCTTGTCTTTTTGGAATCCTTGTGTAGATATTAGGTAACACACACTTAGTGTAGTTACCTATTCATTGCAGAAGGAAGCAGGGAGAAATATACAGATCAGTATTTGAACTAGTCCACAAGATTTTCTTTAAAATTGGATACTGAACTTTATGACTGGAAGGTCAGCAGTTTGAGACCTGAGTGCTGCAGGATGGAGTGAGCTCCCATCTCTTTCCCAGCTCCTGTCAACCTAGCAGTTTGAAAGCAATAAATTGCAAGTAGATAAATACATACTGCTTCAGTGAGAAGGTAATACTATTTCTTGTCTAGTCACACCTGCCACATGACCACATAAACATCTGCACAGAGAGACTCTTTGGCTATAAATGGAGGTGAGCACCATACCCTGGCTTTTGAGCAAGGGCAACCTTCTCCTTTTAAACAGAGGGAGGCAGCAACAATTCTCCTGAACATAAAGGGACAAATTCTATGCATCATTAGTGTAGTTAAAAGAGACAAACTACTGCATAGACAAGGAGTTCTCAACCTTTTAAAGCTCCCTCAGACAGCTTCAGGGGTCAGACAGCCATTTTGGCACTTCCTGGTGTGGTGGATGGGGTGTGGTAGGGCCACCTGAAATGGTGCCAAGGGCCACATCTTGCCCATGGGCTTCAGGTTGAGAATCCCTGGTGTAGACCTTTGTGACTTTTTATTTTAATGGGAGGATATTTAATCTGTAGATATATACATATTTGTGGAAGTATTCTGATCATTTTTTTAAATATGAAATTCTGAGGAAGGCAAAAATAAGTGATGCCAAACTCTGAATTCTACTGTGTTGGTTGCTTGATTTACCAATGGCAAGATGCCAAGAGATTTTCTGATATGTTTTTAATAAAAAGAAAAAGAATGTATACAGTAGTTGGTTATGTGTTTAGAGGTATAATGTCTCTCTGTCCAGAGAATAATGCTTTGCTTTACTAAAAGCCCTAAATGGCTGAGTTGACTGTATCACACCACTAAAGGTCAACCTTAAAAGTTGCACTTTTGCAAGCATGAGTCATGGGAACAAATATTTAAAAGACTGGGCACAATCTCAGCCTAACTAATTTAATCCTGCTGTATCTGGGTTTCAAATGACAAGTTGTTAGCTCTAGTGCTTTCAAACCATATCCTCTTGTTAGATACAGCCTTGCCTGAAGTGCAATGCATTTGGCTTTTATTAAAATAAAGAATCCTATTGTTAGAATACAGAATGTAGTTATTCTGCTGGGGAATGCTTTGTTCAAGTTCTAGCTCAAGGTGGTAAAGGGAAGTCTGAACTGAAAACTGATATACAGTACAGTACTGTAGTGGTCGGTGCTAATCTAGGACTAGCAATAAAATGTATTGGGGTGCTCAGGCCCTTCCCTCCATTTTAGGGCATTAGAAAAAATGCACTGAAAGAAAGCCTCTTACAGTTGGTGACTGAACTAATGCTGATTTTAGCTTTGTAGATTATGTTTCAGCTAAACTTGCATTAGGAGGTAGATTTTATATTTCTTTCTAGTGGTTCCTTGTAGCCACCACTGCATTGATTCCCACATGTTCTGCATTCCTCATGTTGAGGTCATGTCCCCTGTCATGTCACAGCAGGGCCAATGGAATGACTAGGGTAGATTGCATGGCTTATGGGGAAGAAATCAATCTTGTCTTTCATGCAAGAAGTAGTGAGAATAATTCTTCTGTAGTGTCCCTTATGATAGCTAATAAATCAGTGAAGTACCTTCATCCACCTTGTCAATCCAGGACAGTGTTTGTGTGGTTGAGAATAAATGAGAGCCAGAGTGCCGTCACACATAGAAGAGAAAATGCATAATGTTTGCCATCATGCCATTTATACCTGTTACCGAAAGAAATATGTGATTGCTAGGATAACTTAGAGCCACCGTGGCAAGAGTGTGAGGTGATAAACTGGTGGGAATCTCAGCTTTTAAAAAAATATTAAAATTTATATTGTGTTTCTCTAATGCCTTTTTTAAAATGTATACCAAGGAATAAATGCCATGGTGTGATGCTAATTTCTCTTGTTCAAATATCCATAACTGAAAAAGAAAATAGAAAAATTCAAGATCAGCTTCTCAGTTGTGCCATTGAATTGTATAATTATCTCAAAAGCATGCGTGTATTTGCTTGTGTATTTCTATTCTCTTGCAAACCTTTTTTTTTTTGAGGTTAAGAATTTTACTGCACCACTATCCTGCCACCTGTGCAGCCTTTTGAATGATGGAAAGATTAAAAGCTGCCCTCTCTTCCCTCATAGATTGTCATGATTTTGTCTGTAATTTGCTTTATTTTTGTTTTGTTCTTTTGATCACTAGCATTAGAGAACATAATTACATCCTTTGTTAATGGGCAAAATAATTATGGAGGTATTTCCCAAAAGACATCTCATATACATATTCCTAGTTCAACACATCTGAATATGCACATCTTTTTCATTAACATTTTTCTCTCCCTCTGTGGGTCTGCTTGCCTGTTTGCCTTCATTTCCCCAGACATTTATATTGTCTTCCAGGAATGGTGTTTTTCCAATAATACGTATTATTCAATAATACCACAGAATCAAGGAGCAGGAATAAAAATCCAAAATAGTAGTTAAAATATTGATACAAGACATTTAGAAAGAAAACTACTAACAAGTAAAATGGATTATTACCAGAGAGCCTCCATAAAAAGTTATAGAATAAGGGTACCATCCAAAGAAGAATTTCTCCTAATTGCCTATCTCTGTTTCAGACAGTTGGACACCAGCCAGAGGGACTCAAATGTCAGTATGTTGATAGATCATCAGGCTGTTGTGAGAACAAGGATGCCTCTGGTCCCAAGAAGGCATTATCTTGGATACCTTGGAGTCATTATTCAGCAAGAAGAACGTGTATGAGTAGACATCTCCTTGATGACATTCCACACAACTTCTGTCCATAACAATCTATCCGTGGCAGTTCTTCTCCATGTTGCTCCAACATTTTTCTTGAGAAAATCTCCCCATCTGCGAGGTGGTCTTTCCCTAGGTCTTTTGCAATCTCTTGTATACCAATTCATTATACTGGCACTCCATCTATCGTCACTTATATGTGCAACATGGCCAGCCCACCTTAATTTGTTCATCAGGTATTCTGTTGCTATGTCTTTTAGCAGTGATCTTCACTTGATATCCTCTTTTTTTTACTTTGTGAAGAGAGATTCTGAGCATTGATCTCTCTATCGCAGCCATTTTTCTTCTGCAGCTGATAGAGCCCATGTTTTGCTGCCATATGTCATTGCTTTCAAGATGGCTGACATTTCTCTGAATTTACTACATGCAGCTCTCTGTCTTTTAAATCATTGTCTATCCTGACTTCTTGGCCCAAATAAATGTACTTTACATTTTATTCATTAGGCATTAATAAATAGTTTATTTATCTCAAGGTTTTTTCTATTTACTTGTCAATATTTGAATATTCATAAATTTGACAAAGAAGCATGATATATTTTTAAAAAATGGATTTAAGCAAGAGCAGAACATGATCGATTCGTCTTTCTGTCACCCTAAATCAAATAGAGATTTAAAGATGAGAACCTAGACATGAAAGAGATGTGTTCAGGTTATAAGGTCTAAACTACAGTATTACCTCGGATAACATTTACCTTGGATAACGCTAAAATCACATAACGTTAAGTAATCTGGGGAGAAGAATTGGATCGAATAATGTTAAGGTCCTATGGGATGGATTGGATAACAACCGCTAAAGCCTGTGTGGTTACAATGTATCTCTATGGAGCTTTAACGTTATCCAATCCATCCCATAAGATTTTAACATGGATCGGATAACACTAAAAATCAGATAACACCAAGACTTGTGGAACCAAGTCTTAGCGTTATCCGAGGTATTACTGTATCTTGGACCATTCTAGGCCAGCATTCTCACAGTGGCCAGTTAGAAACATAAAGGGAGGACCTGAGATAAATTCAATACTAGCTCTCCATTTTTAGATCAGCACCAAACAAGTGACATTGAAAGATATGCTGCCCATGACACTGAAGATAATCAGGATGAGCATCAGCACAGCACAGCTAGAGTCAGAAGTAACTATAGCTTCTGGCCAGCTTTCAAAGGCAACCTCATGTAAGTAGTCTGTCAAAGAATGGATCATGCTAGCTAGAATGTTTTTGTCTATTAAAAAACCTAGAACATGCAGATCATGCTATGGAAGCAGGAGGAGCTCCAAAACCTGAGAGGGCAAATGGTCCCTAAAGAGTCCATTGGATGCAACAATATCTTATTTACTTGTTTGTTTGTTGAATTTCTATACCGCCCGTTTAGGTGGTGTCCCACTCTGGGCAGTGTATAAACAGATAACAAATAACAACAGAATACACAGCAAATCAAAACAAACAACAAATACATCACAAACTAAAATAAAGTAACTGGCATCTGAGGGCACAGGGACACAACCTGAATGACTATTTATCACTAAAGGGACAACACCCTGAAAAGCCTCCTTGAAGAAAAGAGTTTTTAATTGCTTTTTAAAGATTGCCAGTGATGGGACCTGGTGCAGCTCTACTGGCTGAGTGTCCCACAGTGTTGGTGCTGCCACAGAAAAGGCTCTATTTCTAGTTAAAGACTTTTGAGCCACCCTTGGGGTTGGCACCTGGTGCTGCACCAACTGTGATGACCAGGTGATACAGGGAGTTGTTCTGAGGGAGAGATGCTCTGACATATAGCAAGGTCCCAAACCATATAGGGCTTTATATGATAATGTTAACACCTTGTATCTGGCACATTGTATCTACACACAATGAACCCCTAACAAGAGCCCTGAAGATGCAGTGGTTAAACTGGTGTACTGCAGCCAAAATGTGAGTTCGATCTTGATGGGGATCAAGGCTGACTCAGCTTCCATTCTTCTGAGGTTGCTAAAATGAGTACCCAGTGTGTTGGGAGCAAAATGCTAGTTAACCTGTGAACTGCCCAGAAACTACACAAAGCATTATGGGACGGTATATAAGTATAATTGCTGTTGCTGATATTGCTAATCCAGTGATGGGATGACAAATTTGTTACCACCACTCCATGACGTCACGACGTCATGGGCATGGCCAATGTCATGACATCATGATGTCATGGGCGGAGCTGATGTCATGACGTCACAACGTTGTGGGCGGGGACTTAAAATAAAAAATAAAATAAAATAAACACACACACACCCTCAGACCAACCAACCAACCAACCAACCGGCCGTCACACAAACCCGTAAATAAATTAAATAAATAAATAAATAAAATAAAAATTAAATAAAAATACAACCCCAAACACAAACCCCTCAGTTACCCCTGGGAGGGCTTGGCAGGGGCGGACGTCCAGGCCAGGCCAGGCCAGGCCTCAACTTGCCTGTGGGGGCACGGCAGCACCGAGGGAGGTGTCCTCCTCTGAGGGCTGGTGCCACCTGCCCACGCCGCTGCCGAAGTCATTGCCGCCGCCATCGCCGCTGCCATCTCCGCTGCCGCCGCTGCCATTATCACCATCGCCACCATTGCCGCCGCTGTCATCGCTGCCATTGCTGCTGTCGCCGTCATTGCCGCCGTTGCCATTGCTGCCGCTGCCATCGCTGCCACCGCTATCGCCGCCACCACCATTGCTGCCGCCGCCGCTGTTGATGCCGCTGCCATTGCCGCTGCCGCTGCCATCACTATCGCTGCGGTCGCTGCCGAATTTTTTTTAAAAATGGAGCCAAAATGGCTCCGATTTACTGCGCATGTGCAGAAACTCAATCTGACGCATTGCGCATGCGTCAGATTGAGTTTCTGCACATGCGCAGTAAAATTAGAGCCAAAATGGCTCCAATTTTATTGCGCATGTACAGAAACTCAATCTGACGCATGCACAATGCATCAGATTGAGTTTCTGTGCATGCGCAGTAAATCAAAGCCATTTTGGCTCCAATTTTTAAAAAAAATTCTTTCGGTGAGGCGTCCGGAAAAGGACGCCTCAAAAGTTGACTCCCCTCCCTGAGAACCCTCCGGGATTGTTCCTACCGGTTCCAAGGAACCGGATGGAACCAGGGTCATCCCATCACTGTGCTAATCATTAGCGGACAATGGGAACCCATCCCAAGGAACAACTTCTCACCCACAGAACTTTCATCTTGTCAGAGCCAAGTCTCTATCAGACTTCAGGCAGCATATTAGCAATACCAGAAACTGATTCGGTATTTCTGCTGTCTCTGCTAAGTCTGAAAAAGCACTGTTGGTTGTCAGCAGGGTACATTTTTTAAACATTATGAAAGTAAATAGCAGCAACAATATTTTTTTATCATATTTAGCATTTAAGAAGCACATTTTTGTTCTTCTCAATGTTTTGTATGGGTTATCTCAATAACTATTATGACAACACATTGCTACCCTTGACGGTTGCCAACCCTTCTAAATGTACCCAGAAAAATCTTGCTTACTAATCCCTCAAATGGCACTATGCCTCCTCTTCCACCAGTCATGGCCAGAATGTGTGTTTTTTTTGTTGTTTTTTTAAAAAATAAATCCTCCAAATTTTGCTAAAGCCCAAATGTTGCAATTAACAGTTAATTATGCAAAGCTGACTAATCTGCACACTTCATTTTTAACAAGTCTGGATTTATTTTCCAGTCACGGTTGTTTAGAGGCTATTGAAATCCTTTTCAGCCAGGATCCAACCATATTTTCTTGAAGTCAGCCAGTCTTGGTTCCAGATACCAGTATGTGTTTGGGTTAACTCAGAAATTACCTCATTTCTTGGATATAGTGCCATGAAATATGCATTTTCATGCTGTGAAACAAACAAGGATATAATGTTTGGAATTTGGACAGTTTGCCAATGGAATTTAACAGAACAATTGTTCTGTATTTCAGTTTTGTCCATCTGAAAAATGTTTGTCTCCGATGACAAAAACGTATAATTTGGATCGGACACAGTACTCTTTATTCTTCACTGTAAATATTTGTTTGGCTTTCTTCCCCTATGTTGCTAGAAGGCTACCCTTTCATTCTTTGGTAATCACAGTCCTAAAAAGTTTTAACATATCCATCTACACTCTAGATTGTCAGGCATTCAGTAATTTATTTCTAATCATCTTCCAAGTAGTACAGGATGTTACACAAGTTTTCTTCCCACTAATCTGACATTCCAAATTTGTGTAATGTGTTAAGTAAAGAAATAGTAAGGTAAAGGTAAAGGTTTCCCTTGCTTGAAAGCTAGTCATATCTGACTCTAGGGTTCAGTGCTCATCTCTGTTTCAAAGCCAAAGAGCCAGTGCTGTCTGCTTCTGCAGACATTTCCATGGTCATGTGGCAGGCATGACTAGACACTAGAGTGCACAGAACACTGTTTACCTTCCCACTGAAGTGGTCCCTATTTATTTACTTGGATTTTTTTGCTTTTGAACTGCTAGGTTGGCAGGAGCTGGGACAAAAATGGGAGCTCATTCCGTCCTGCAGTACTCAAAATCATTCAGTGGGCTTCAAGGCTGAGGAGAGATTTAAACCTAACTCTTTCTAGCCTTAGTACTGGCTTCCCCAAAGATGCTGACCTCCAGATGTTTTAGGCTATTACTGCCATCCTCTTCTCTTCTTTAGTTCTTCTTTTATCCCTTCAGCAGTTGAGGGAGTTACAAAGTTCTTGTTCTGGCACTTCTAACAGACTCTACCCGTGTTATCTGATGTTCTTGTAATATATCTTTAATGTTGTCTCTCCACCTTCCTTTGGGTCTGCCTCCTGCTCTTTGTTCTCCTATTTCCACATACAGTCAAACCTCGCAAAACAAATTTAATTTGTTCTGCGAGGCTGTTCGCTATGCGAAACAAACTCACATAGTGAAAATTCCTATGGGAAAACTCGCATAACGAGTGTTTCTAGGGGGAAAACTCGCATAGCAAAAATGTTCGTTATGCGAGTCAGATCGCTTTGTGAAAAACCTGCTCGTTATGCAAGTTTTTCGCTAAGCGAGATTTGACTGTATACCATATATGGTATGGAGTTAGAAGATATTCTCTCCAAATGGGCAAATCACTTTATTTGCTGTCTTCATATATAGTTTAAGATTGGTTCCATTCCAATTCTTTCCTTTATAATATCATTCCTGATTTTATCCCTTTTATTCATTCCATTAGTGTTTCTCAGACATCTCATTTCCATTGTGACCAACTTTCATTTATGTTTTGTTGTAAGTGCCCATGTTTGTCACTGGTAATATAAGGTGGGAATGAATATGTTTTATATGAGGTGTTTCTTTGTGCTTGTTGGTATTGCCTTGTTTTAAGAGCAGAGTTAACTGTCTCAAAATTTCTTCACCATAAATTAATCTCTTCGTCCATTTTTCCATCTTCAGTAAATGTTGTTCCTAGAAATTTAACTCTGCCACCTGTTTTAGACTTTGTTTTATACTTTATTACTGCCATCATCCCTAACTACTGTATTAGCTATGCTGATGGACATGGTAAACTAGAACATCTGGAGTACACTGGGTTGAGAAACAAGGCACAGCCTGGCTATTAACCAACACTGGCTTTCTCATACACACAATCAACCTTGTCTGGAAAAATCTTGACTCACAAGGGAGTGTGGTAAAGGCAAAACTTGGTAATGTTTCCCTCCCACCCACTAAAGAGCACAAATTGACTTTTAAAGCAAATTTTAAAACATTTGAGGTGGGGTGTGGGACCTCTTTAGGTGTTCTATATGGCCTACAGGTCACACTAGATCATGCTTTCAATTTGGCTTCAGTTGACTGTTTTTGCCAATATGCCACCTAAATTTAATCTTCAGCTTTTCTGTGATGGCAATTGCTATGTTTATAGTGTGTTTGCTTCCATCCAAAATAGAAACTGAATGCTGTGATAAAAGGAATGGAGCATTCACTTGCTGCCTTTTGGATGTTGAATTGATGCAACAGAGGATAGTGAATCAATTGCCTTTCACAGTTTCTATGGGTGATGCAATTTTCATTTTGGACCTTTATGTCAGTTGTAAATCCTGAAACTCCAATATCTAGCTAGGGGGATTTGGGGGGGGGTGCCCTTTCCTCAGTTTGAAATGTCTGGCTTTTTTATTTATTGAATCAATTACAATTGACTACGAACTAAAAAGATAAAAAGTATGGCCCAGTTTGATTAAGGTAGTTGCAAGAGCTGATGCCTCACATTTAATGACAGATTATGAGTCAAGAAACAAAACAAACAAAGCAGACAAAACTTTTCTGGCACCTTAAGGACTAATTGCTACATTTTAATGTTAGTCTTCTTGGATCAAGTCTGTTTCTTTAGACATAAGAGTATGACTTCATGGCAACAATTTATACATGGCCCTATGACCAGATGGCGATATAGAAGAACAACGGGTTGGTTAGTATAGTAGACACAAATTGCAAATCATGTGAGTCAGTGTGGCATTTCACACTTGATAATGACAGAAGATCCCTGATTACTATTCAGACCTGTTCCTGTGAAGCTTTGTTCTGTAAGCGTAACAAATGGTTAGTAGCTAGATGCAACACAATCATCAATTGGGTAATGAGTTTACAATTCAGACTTTGCATTTGCAGATTTTGTTTTGTAAAAAGTGACAGCAGTTTGTTGGTGAATTGATTAAATCAGGAGTGCCCAAACTATGGTCTGGGAGTCAGATCTGGCCCACAGACCATAGTGACTGGCCCCCTGAACCATGTGACCAGCCTGCGGCCTGAAAAGTTTGGGTACCCCTGGGTTAAATGATTAAAATGATAGTATTGTGGTATAATAAAGGTATTACCTAACTCTGATTTTGCACATTGGCCACATTGTTTTTCTTTCTTTGTTTTATTAAGAAGATGAGATTTCTCCTAGGCAGGAAAGCTTTTTATGTCCTTGCTTTGACTGCCTTTCATTGCTGTTTGCTTGAGGTAATTCTTCCATACATTCAGCCTTTAAAATGTGATTGCACTGGGACATTTTTATTATTACAATTCCAAGACTCTGTGCAGTTAGCTTTATGTAACTATTGAACATTTCAATGCACACTGCATAAGGCTATCTGTATTCATACGTTAGGCAAGCAATGGGCAATAGTTTAATACTTCACTCGTATAAGAAATAGTTGTAAATGATCATATTTGCCTGTATAACTTTAAATGAGGTGGCTTTTTCATGTGCTCTTTTTATGCAGCTTCAGTGAATGTATCTTGTCCCATTTGTGAGGCATTTTTCCCCAGAATGAAATATCTGTAGGAGTCATATACTTATCTTGGATGTTGACTACATTCATTTTTTTTGTTTCATAATTATACAAAGCATTAGAAAATGTGAAAAATACTTGTATTCATGCAACAGAGGCAAGGGAAAAATTGAGGGGCAGGGGATAAATTACCTTGATCCTGAAAGACAGAGGCATGTAAAAATTAACCTTCTGCTCACAGGGCCAGGGTGGATGTGCTTCTAAATTAGGAATGGGGAAAGGGTGGGATTCTAAATGTTGTTATAATTCAATGTCCATCATCCTACACCACAGACTAGAGCTGATTAGAATTTCAGTCCCAAACCATCTGGAGGCCTACACTTTCTCTATCCCTGATTTAAGGGCACATTTTCACCTATACTGTATTTCTATATTTTCTTATTTATTTGATACATTTATATACAGTACCTCTCACCTGGAGAAAATAATTCAATAAAAGATAATTAATCAAAGAGTCAAACATCCTTACATGTCTCTTTGAGTAATTCTTGGTATTTTTTTTAAAAAAGTCTAAGGTGGGGGTTTGGTGTAGCTCTGTCAGTAAACTATCTCATAAGGCGGGTGTTGCCACCAAGAAGACTCTCTTTCTAAATGTAACCTTACTTGCCCTACATGGTGCTGGCACCTGCAGCTGCATGCTCTGGATGATGAGGGCTGTAGATCCAAGCTGCATAATACAGGTTGACTGAGATATGGCACATTAGTGGAGACACACACTTTCTTGCATATACACAGCTGAAATGGTTTCCCCCCAATATTACCTGAGTCAAGATCAATGGGTGGAAAATGTTTTGCTACAAAATGCTGCTCTTTATTTGAAAATCAGCATGTTTTGCAGTGCTAAACCTCTTTTATTTGCAGGAAGACTCTTTTGGGCATCTCTGCTCACTCCATTGCTGTTGCACTATAGTACAAAGATATATTTAATGAAGGAAATGTATACTGCAGGAAGATTTCATGCTCTTTTGCTTAAGGCACTAGGCAATTATGTTTGTATGCTAACTGAATCTACTACCCTGTTCAATAGCTGATGGCCAGTATATGATACAAGGAGGGCAGAATGGCTGTTAAAAACCCTCCTCCAATTTGGCTGCTCGCCCTCCTCCTCTATGCCTCCAGCTGCCCTCTTCTCAGTCTCTCCACACGTCTAAGTTCCAAGATGCATAATTGGACATTGTGACCCAAGTAGTCTCCCTGCTCAACATCTCGCTGATGATGTCTTCTGGAGACAGCTGTCATCAAAGATGCCTCTCTTTCTGTGTGTGTGTGTGTGTGTGAGAGAGAGAGAGAGAGAGAGAGAGAGAGAGAGAAGGCCAAAGCAGAGTTTACATATAGTTTACCATTGGAAGAGGCAAATATTTAACTAATGTGGGTGCCTGAGTGTCACACCATGAGCTTCTCTCACCTCTGGGGTTATTTAAATTAGCTTGCTTTGTTTGGTAAATAGTGCTCACCACTTTACTGATAGATTTCTTTACATTCTAATTTCACAAACCCAGAATGACTGCCTCAGACACCCTTCTGCAACATGAATGCGCTTTCAGCTCTAATCATAGACTGGGCATAGTCAGATCAGGACATAAATAAGGAATGATTCAGTATGAATGTTCTTCCTCACAACAAGTTATCTGATCCAGGGGAGCTCTCCAAAGTGCTGAAAGATCTTTTCTCTCTACCCTTGTTTCTGGGATCTAGCTAAAGCCTTTGAAATAAAAAAGACAGCACACCTTCATACATCCTTTAGCCTCCTGCTCCTGTTATCTGTTCTAGACTTCTCCAGAGCTGTTTTCTCTAACACCTGCTTGGCTGTGTCTTTCCAGCATTGTCACTCCTTTTGCTACATCTGAACAACTGCGTGCCTCTTCTGGCTTCAGAAATTATTCTCTAAGCACATTTGTCCCATTGATTCCAATAGGAAAAAAGCACACACTTAACCCTCTCATTAAGAGCTGTTTGACTGAAATGTGCTTACCACATTTCTTATGGTAGGTGCATATTCTTATGGTAGGTGTATATTCAATAGTAGTTACCTTGATCAATCCATAATAAATTACTGCATGAATTCCAATATATTTAACAGAGTTCACCTGGACTGTGTACATTCTGCCTGTGCCCATTGGCCTGAACTATCCCATTTCTTAGCAATGAGAATCTATACAGAGAATTGAGTTCCTCCAACTTCCGTTTTAGAATCCCAAAGTATATTAAATAAGTAAATGGTGGTTCTTTTAAACCAGGAGTTCTCAACCTTTTTAAACTGGGGGCTGGGTCACATTCCTTCAAACAGCTTTGGGGGTTGGACAGCTATTTTGCCCATCCTCCACCACATGGCACTTCCTAGTATGGTGGAGGCAGTGGGGGCTGCATCCAGCCCATGGGCCACCGGTTGAAAATCTCTGTTTTAAACATATCTTCTGCCTTCTGAACTTCTGTAGTCTAAACATGATATAAGCTGTTTATTTAAGCATTTCCTCAAAGTAATCAGAACAGAAGATATTGGTTGCTTGTTTGCTTTTAATTTTGTCATTAGCACAGACTAAAATAAATTACCCTCTTTAAATTTAATGGCAAAGCTGTCACAGACTTTAGTGGAACTGGGCTGCACCCAATATAATTTAAAACTTGAAGCATTTCAAAATAGATAATATGTTGTAAGGCTAATTAAAAATGTTGAGTTTGTAATAGATCCAAATGTAAAGCTGCAACAGTATAGTTTAGTAAGAAAAGACAATGGGGCACCCCCAAAAAAGGGCAGAGGATGAAAATGTATTAATTTGAGATTAGTGGTTAACACAAACATAGAGCTTCCCATGCTTGAAATAGTGCTATGCTGAATCCAGAAATAATTGTGGTATATCCTCCATTCAGGTAGTTGAAGGAAGGGTAGTCTCTTTCCAACAGGAGTAGTTATACACTACTATATCAGAACAGATGGTATAAACCAGGGATTCCAAGCCCCAGGCCCATGGGCCTAATCTGGCCTGTGCATATCATTAATCTGGCCCATGGTGGCCAGCCGGGCACTGCTAGGACTGTCCCTCACCTGCCCCCTACTACTGGAAGTCACTCTACATCACTCACCTTGGTGGTGGTGAAAATCATGTGGCTTTTGCTGCTTCGTGCACAGCCTCCACTGCTTCCCAGGGTGGCAGGGGTGCCAAATGAGTTGGAAGGATCTGGGATATGAACATTGATTAAGACTGAGTCTTTAAATAAAAAGAGTGTCCAACACCACAGACCTCTACTATGCATACTACTCGTCTGCTTCTCTTGCAGTATGAGAGTGGGAAACATAAATATAAATTCCCTTCAAAAGCAGAGCAGATTTGCTCAACTTCCTTACTGGGGGACCCTCTGATGCCACACTGCACCTGGTCATGTATCCTGCACATTTTTCTTATGCCATTATGTGGTAGAAAAAAGCCTGGGTTTCTAGCTGGCAGCTTATTTCAAGGCAGTACAGGCGTCCTGTCACAATGAAAATAGATTAGCAGTAATGTAATTAAAATAATGGTTGCCAAGGTGTTCTTCATAATGTTTAAATTATCCTCCTTCTCTTTCATGCCTCTTCAGTTATTCATTCTGCTTATGCCAAATATATTCTTTCTTCTGCTTGATGTGTTCTTCCTGGAACAGAGTTTGTTGTTGCTATTTGAATCAATCCACGAATGTTCAAAATATACATCGGATGTATATATTATTTGGAGCAGAGCCTACAGATGTGTAAGCCATGTTAAAGATCTCCTGTTCCTTAAGAATGAATGAACTACATTTTCCGTGTATTTTGGAGAAATTCTCATGGTAAAATGGTAATTTCCTGGGTAGAGCTGCATACAAAATACCCTTCACCACCACTAACAAGGGGATTATTTAGTGCCATCTTGGTTGCAAATGTCTTTTTGTAGTACAATGGGAAACTGAGAAAGGATAACTTCCTATTTATTTATTTATTTATTCAATCACATTTATACCCTGCCCTCATCCAAAGATTCATGGTGGCCTTCAGTGATGGGATGTTCCCGGTTCCAGACGGATCCCTGGAACCGGTAGGACCAATCCCGGAGAGTTCTCCGGGGGGGGGGGGGAGTCCACTTTTGAGGCGTCCGGTTCCGGACGCCTCACCGAAAGAATTTTTTTTAAAAAACGGAGCTAAAATGGCTCCAATTGACTGCGCATGTGCAGAAACTCAATCTGACGCATTACGCATGCGTCAAATTGAGTTTCTGGACATGCGCACTAAATTGGAGCCAAATGGCTCCAATTAAAAAAAAAATCTTCCGAAGCTGGAGCCGCCCCTTTTTAGAGTGGCTCCGGCAGCAGCGGCGGCAGCCCTAAGAGAAGGGCACCTCCCCAAGCCGGCCACCTGGCTCCCACGGGCACGTTGGTGCCTGGCCGCACCGTCCGCCCGCGCCGCGCCCTCCTAGGGACTTGGGCCCAACAAACCCCCATGCCCTGGGTAAGCCCGGCGGGGCCGAAAAGGCAACGGCCCGAGGAAGCTGCAGGCGCCCGGCAGAAGACGATGCGGCGGTGGCAAGCCCCACCGGGCTTACCCAGGGCATGGGGGTTTGTCGGGCCCAAGTCCCTAGGAGGGCGCGGCGCGGGCGGACGGCGCGGCCAGGCACCAACGTGCCCGTGGGAGTTTGGTGGCCAGGCAGGGGCTGCAGGCGGCTGTGGCGGCCGTGGCCGGCGGATGCAGGGCCGGCCGCGGCCTTCGTAGGAGGAAACGGCCACAGTCGGGGGCAGCGTGCCTTGCCGGGTGGCCCCAGGCCACATGGAGGTTCGTCGGCGCCAAGGAAGGTAAGTGAGGCTTTTATATTTAGGGTGGGTAGGTGATTTATTTGTGTTTTGGGTGGGTGGTTGTACTTTTATTTAATTTTTATTTTATTTATTTATTTATTTTATTTCTTTAAGTTATTTATGGGTCTGTGTGCATGTTTATTTTTTTTTATTATTTTTTTTATTTTTGGCCTTGCCCACAACATCATGACATCATGACGTTGGCTCCGCCCATGACGTCATGACGTCATGACATTGGCCACGCCCATGACATCCATGACGTCATGGCGTGGTAGTAGAATTTTTGACATCCCGTCACTGGTGGCCTTCAAAGTTAAAATCAAAGTTAAAAACACAAATAAAAGTGAGAATCTGTCCCTTGCAACACTGTCTTATAAATGTCTGCTCAGACCTAAGCCACACAGAGTTAATCAGGTCCTATTGTCTATTTTTAGAACCATATATTTGATTTGAACCCTTCTTTCTTTTCCTTAAATGTTATCCTTTGAGACTCTTTTTGCATCACCCCTAGAGTTTTGCCACCTTTAAATATTATTAGTAACCTAGTTTTGCCTCTCCTAAATTCTTAAAATTTCTGAAATAGCCTAAGATACCTTTTGAAGTGATAACCATAAGAAATATGCATACCACTAATCATTTAATATGGCAATAATGTCATCTTGCCCTTCAGATGTTTTAAAAAATGCTGATTTATCATGATGTCCAAATATACTTATAGTGAATGGAAGATATCCTGTCTTGCTTTTATAGATGCAAAAAACAACAGCAGAGTGGCACTGTATAAGACAACATGGCTTGTTTGTGTCCCAGGTTATTTAAGTGAAATAATGATTGTCTAAGCATGGCCATTATTATCATGGACAGTATTCAGCTACTCTTTACTCTTAACTAATGGAATGATTCTATGTACAGTAATTGCCTGGGCAGGGCAGGGGTGTCAGATGACATTTTGCTGCTCATAGTGCTTCACCACCACAACTAGACTACATGATATTCAAAGCAAAGTAAAATATTGACACAAGGCTAGCAAGGCCAACATGCATCTCTACTCATCAGAGGCAGTAAAAATATAAACTGAAAACTTAAGTTTGGTGCCATTTCTTGACACTCAGAAACTGTTGCTTGAGGCAACTGACTCACTGTGCCAAGTGATAAGCTTAGCACTGGTCAAGGGTATTAATACTTAAATCTGTTCCCATGCAAGCATGTAAGGCTGGGAGTGTAGACCAGAAGTGGGCAGATCTCTACTGCAAAGCCATTCAGCTAAATGGAATGCATCCCTTAATGCTTGTTTCATTTTTTAAAATCAATATTCTGTATACCATTATTGTCTGCTGCTAGCTAGAGTTGGTCCAGCAGCATGTATGAAAATGCATACTTCATGGCCAGAATTATCGCATGTACTGAGCATGCAAATTCGTCACGTAAGGCTCTGCTGGATATTTACACCCTATTAAATGGAAACAAGCTGGATGTAGCCAATCTGTATATTACTACCAGTCTATTTGCTTCTCTTTTGATGTATGGCTCTTTCCCCTCCCCATTTTTAAAATTGTTGCTCTTTTCATTTCTGGAAATGGATGGCTAGAAAGGAAGGTGCTGTGTTTTTCAAAGTTGATCCAGATAATAACCAAAGAATGATGAAACGTAGCAGTTTAAAATAGAAGCTTTTCTAGATATTGCAAAATGCAGACATAATAATTTTATGTTTCTGTGCCATGGAGCCCAAATGAAACCAACTGGACAACATGAATAGAGGTTCTGATTGGTAGGTTTGAAAGGGATGTAAGAGATTTTCAGAACTCTAAAACTGTTAAGAATGAATTGGGTGTGTATTGTCTGGCCCCTCTCCTTAAAGAGTTTTCTTATGTTGCATACATATGAGGAGTTGAAATTAGCTGTGACTAGATTTGCATAAGGGGAAATATAGGTACCCAAATTAAAGCAGATGTTCAATCTGCCATAGACAAGGCGAAAATCATTGTGCTCAATAGCTAGGCTAGGCAGCCAACATACTCTCTATCACTGAAGGTGTAGGGATGTCCTCCTGTGTCTTATCCCTTAGGCTTCTAAATGTGGAATGGGTAAAGTGAATTTGTCCAAAGGGTGAATATTTATACCATCCGCCTCTTTCTTTTAGCCATAAATAGCAAGCCTCAAAACTTTCCTGTTTTCATTACAGATATCATAAGGTATCCATTCTTAAAAATACAACACCATATTTCATCTCCAGCTTGGTTCAGGTAGGCTATAGACACCACAGGCTCCTGTCCTTCTCTTTTGCCATCCATGTATAAAACAATATTCACTCAGTATCTCCCTTTGGCCCACAAACTTTGCAGTGAGACAGTTGCTGTTGACTCACCAATGTCTTCACTATCACCTTCCTCTTCCCTACTGCATCTACTTTGAAACAATTAGGAGGCAACCAATTATCTTGGGTCAGGAGACAAAGATTTGGCACCAGCAATAGGTGGTGGGCTCAATCTTGCTTCAGATCAGGGGAGAGTGCCTACTCTATTGTACCCTTTATACCCTATGCGCATAGGGTATACATGTTCACTAGATCTTTTGAAAAGAAATTTAACAACTTCTGCAGATTTTAAGAAACCATCGAAGGGAAATTAGAGAACAAAAGTACATATTCTTTAAGGAAGTTGATAGTTAAAAATCAAATGTCCTCTTATGCACAATTGCAAACAACTGCAGCATAATGCTTCTTTTTAAAAGAGATGAGATACCTTCTGCTGGAGACTGGAGTAAAGAAATAGTTGGGACAGAATAAGAATGTTTAATCTCATATTTCTCTTTGTTATGCTTAGCCATAAGCTGCTGTTCCTCCTAAAGTGCAGTGGACCCAACCTATGAATATAGGAAGTTTGTCCACTAACTGTAGATGGGGTCTCAGATGTCGCCACTTCAAATCAAGTCCTAAGTCATGAAACAGGTTCAAATAAGTTTCAGCTTAACAGGAAAGATAAAACATCCTGTTCTTAAATTAGCTGATCAGGGCCATAGCTAGGATTCTAGATTTGGGAGGGGACCCCCCAAAAAATTCTGGAGGGGCAACAATGTTACACACACACACATATAACATTGGTATCTTGGGTTGGGTTGGGGGGCCTGTTAGCTCAAGAGGGTTTTCATCCCACCCCACCCCCTTTGGTTACAGCCCTGTAACTGATAAATGTGGGTAAAGAAAAGCCAAGTAACACAAACAAAGATTGCAAGTAACCAATAAAAATGTTGTGTTGATTAACTGATGTTCTTTAGAGCAGACCTACTTCAGAATGTGTTGAGACTTCAAAAGGCTGTAGATAAGAATGATAATTCTTGCTTTCTGAAGATGATAGAAGTTCCACTTCAACATTTCTAGAGGAGCCAGTTAGGATAGGCTGCCTTAGTGAATAACTCAGGTTGACTATGTAAGGCCTGCAGGCAGCAAGATTAAAGACCAATTTACAATAAATAATTCAAAATTTCTCCCTTAACAAGTACAGTGCCTACATATATTTTAAATGCACAATACTTTCATCCACATGTGCTCTTTTGATGCAAAAACATGTTTGTGGACAAATGGGAGAACCAGAACCGTAAAAATGCACAAATAAAGAAGAACTGTGGTAATAGTGTAGAGAACACAGACAGCTTGTTACTCTAATTATTCTGAACTTGCTGTCCTGCTGTTATTTCAGGCAGATCTTTCTTAGGGTTTTGCTATTTGCTGATGTGTATATTGAAAGAATCTTAAATCCTCATTTGGCCAAATTATTCATTCAGACTGCCTGCCCCTTTAAACCAAGCATGATTAGAGAATGAAACTAGTTGGCTTCATTCACTATTTGAATACTAAGTAAGCTTAATATGAGGCCTGGTGGAGTTTACAAGAAAGGATCTCATTCATTTATTGCTGTGAATACTTTGCAACAGATTATTTATTTATAGAAAACCACTATCTAGAAGTCTTAAAATGAGGTCAGGCCCCCAGTTGTGAGAGGTGTTACAGTTAAAACAGTCTCTGAACCAAATCTGTTACTATCTAGTAGAGTAGAAAAAGGCAAGCAGAATGGGTTATCAAAGTCTTCATTTTACAAACTAGAGTGCAATTCTCACTCTAAATACAAAAAAAAAAAAAAAAAAGGCTATTTCAGCTAGGCTCATCAGGTAAGGCTGAGGTTAAAGACCATAAAGTATTTCAGTCTCAGTCTCTATTGATCACCACACTCCTGCTATATAAAGTTTTGAAAACAAATCCAAATAAATACAATGTAAGTCTAAACTGTGTTTTTAACCAGTCTGGACTGCAGTGGCTCAAGTGGCTAAGACACTGCCTGGAAGATGAAAGGTCAGCAGTTCAATTCCCAAATACTGCATTTACTATTATTATTATTATTATTATTATTATTATTATTATTATTATTATTATTATTATTATTATTATTATTATTATTATTATTATTATTATTATTATTATTATTATATTTGAATTTCTATACCGCCCTACTTGGCAGAGCCAACTCAGGGCGGTTTACACACATGTATAGTTACAGTCACAACATATCAATAAATCAATAGTCAATATCAAATGAAAATAGTCAATAAATAGTCAATATCAGTATCACAGAACATCAGCACATAGACATCATTACAGTAAAAGTAATTCAATAAACAGTAACAAAAAAATTCAATAAACATCAATATCAAGCAGTAGTTAAGAAATTTCCATATCTCAGTGAAATTCACACAAAGAAACAAAACTAAGCAAAGCACCACGACAAGTAACGAGCCTCTCCGTCCACCACACAGCGTCTCTTAAAGCCCCAGCAGGGCGAGGTTCTGGGGGCAGATGGAACAAGTCCCAAGGCTGAGCGCCACTGCAGCCACTTATCTCGGCCGCAGATGTTACTGTGCGGCGGCCATCTGCACAGCTAAGGAAGCATTCACGGGAGAGGGCGGAGACGTCCATGGCTGCCTGCCGCCCGAGTCCCGCAGCTGTTGCTCCCTCGCGTCCGGCTGGCCGAGGGAGAGACCGGCGAAGGCAGCGGCGGCGAAGATCTGCATGATGGAATGAGCACCTGTCTCTGTCCCAGCTCCTTCCAATCTAGCAGTTCTAAAGCAAGAAATTGCAAGTAGATAAATAGGGACCACTTCAATTGGAAGATAAACAGCATTTTGTGTGCTCTGGTGTCTAGTCATGCCTGCCACATGACCATGGAAACTTTTGCAGAAGCAGACAGCGCTGGCTCTTCGGCTATGATCAGAGATGAGCACTGAACCCTAGAGTCACATATGACTGGCTTTCAAGCAAAGGTGACCTTTACCTTTATAAAATTACTTTTAAAATTAATTAGTTTCAATTATGGATCCAAGGCACAAAAGCATTAGCTACTGTTATATTTGTACTACTGTATTTATTTTTAAAATCTTGGTCTTCCTATTTCTATGGGGAAAAATAGCTTCTTCTGTATTTTATTTTATAAAAATATATACATCTGAATGCTACAAGCCAATGATATAGAAATACAGTATTCCCATTTACTCTACCTTGTAATCACTTCAGTACCCACAAGGAAATATGAGGCATTGACAATAAGGCACAGAGCATGGCAACACTTGAAGCAAATGAAATTCTTCTTTCACCATTACATATGACTACCCTCTGCTAACTATAAATGCAAACAGATGATCTATAAAAGTAATGCAAATTTCGATTGTATCACAGAAAACATGCAATTCTCCTTTGTTCTCCCAAATGGGTGGTGTAGAAATGTAATTTTAAAAAATCATCGCTCTAATGTAACAAAAAATAAATTCCTTCTGAGAAGAGATGGGCTAAATGTAAAGTTACATTTACATGTTACTGCAACATTTCTGAGTCTTCAGCACATGAAAACCATGAGACATAATCAGGCACTTTTTAATTACTGAAAACCACCCCTAGTTGGTGACATCATCATCTTTCTGTAGGAATCAGTATTATATTAGGTTCTCAGTCCATAACTGCAACTGGTTACTTCTAAACTCTGTATTTAACATGCTGTACACAAATCCCAGAAAGCAAGAGAGAGGGAGAAGAATAAGTTCCCAAAAGAAATACAATGGTACCTCACTTAAAGAGTATAATGCGTTCCACAGGGTTGCTCATTAAGCAAGTTTGTTCTTTAAGTGAAACACCATTGTAAGTGACCAATTGTGACTTCTGGAGGGGAGGATTGCAAACTACGATTTAGTTGTTAAGCGAGTTTTTTGTTGGTTTTAGTTGCTAAGCAAGGCAATCATTCAGAGAAAATTCTGCTCTTTAAGCGAGTTAGTCTCTAAGCGAGGTGCTCTTTATGCAAGGTTTTACTGTAATAGGTCAACTAGAATATGGTGCATGGGAACACTGTTACCTTCCCTTTGAAGTGGTACCTATTTATCTACTTGTAATTTCTTGTTTTCGAACTGCTAGGTTGGCAGGAGCTAGGACAGACAATGGGAGCCCACTCTGTTGTGCAGTACTTGGGTTTCAAACTGCTGACCTGCTGACCTTCCAGTCATCAAGTTCAGCAGTAAGCCACTGCTGTGTTTCAGCCACTGTAGCCCATAACAGAAATAGCATGGTTATAATCTTAAGTAGTTGGGAAACTATCAGTTTCAAGGCAAACTACATCTCAGTCGGTCATATGGTGTCAATCCTAATATTTACCTGGAATTAAACTCCATGGAAATCAGTAACCCAGTGTGGTGTAATGACTAGAGTGATGTTCAGGGGCTTGGGGCAGCTAGATTTAAATCCCCTTTTGGTCATGGCATGGCACCATACATGGAGTGGTAGCACTGGAAGTGTCACTCCTTCACTTACTTTAAAAGTCCTGTTAGGGTCACTATAAAACTTATATATTGATGGCACAATGTCAGTAAGACTTCAGATAATGTTTCTGCTTTCCTATGTAATCTGTAAAATGGGAAGAAATAATGAGATTATTTAGAGGGGATAAAATTTGTAAGACATTGTGAGCAGTTAACAGGATTACATACAACTCATACTACTGTGCCTAGCAAGAAATCATATGGTTGTTATCAGAATCCAGATAGGAAGGTTTTTCAAAGCAATACAGGAAAGAGCATTTTGCTCTGACAGCATCAGTATGAGAGGGCAGACTTAGAGGCAAGAAGGTAATACATGCATCAAAGAAGCAATGGTTTGGCGAAAAAAATGTGTAACAAGTCCTGTACCCTGAATCTTTCCTTTGCTATTCCCACCTTGCCTCCTTATCCTTCTATATGGGATTTGCTGGTAACTCTGGGTCCATATATACAATTTACTGGCTTAGCACAGTGATGGTGAACCTTTTAAAGACCATGTGGCCAAACAGAAGGGCAGAGTGAACTCTGTGCTGGGGGAGGGAGGAAGTGCTCCCATTGGGCTGCTGGGCAGAGGGGCGGGGTGAACTCTTTGCTGGGGGAGGAAGGAAGCATTCCCATTGGGCTTCTGGACAGAAGGGCAGGTGAACTCTGTGCTAAAGCAAGGGCATGTGTGCTGACAGAGAGTGGTTGGTGTGACCCTTCTGGTACATGTGCTATATGTTCACCACCACTGGTTTAGCATCTCCTTAAGAAAGGGAAATACTATTATTTGATTAATTCTATTTTTTTTTCTGGGGACCAGATTCTGATTCATTATTTAGATGGATGATCAATTTGGAATAAACTGATTTGTAGTGCTCATTGGGTGGGGCTTTAATAAGAGGAAATATATTAATTGAAGAGCACTTTATCCAAAGGTGATGTATTATTTGAAGGTAATGATAAATGTGGAGGTTAATTGGAGAGGAATTAATTTGAACTGGATCAGGATACATGCATGAGAAATTAATCAAGGTCAGATTAGTTGAAGGATGGCAATTAATTAAGGGGTAGAGAAGGTGAACAGCAACAAGGAAAAAGTTGAGGGTTTCCACTGTAAGTGAAAATACATCATATGAATACTGGCAGTTCATATTGGTGTACAGCAGACCTATCACAACAAGGCAAAAAAAAACCTGTAAGACAATCAGAGCAATCCTTTTTCCAGTAGAGAGTGTATTTCAAATGGATACTTTCTGACCTCTGTCAGTTTCTGAAGAGGGAGCAAAATTGTACCTAGCATGTGTTATGTTTGTGTTTTATGTGCCATCAGGTCAGCACTGAGTTGCACTGAGCTTAAGAGAGTTTTCAAGTTGAGATATTTAAGGAGTAGTCTCACCAGTTCCATTGCTGAATGTGAATTCAAACCCTGGTTCCCTGACTCCTAGACCATCACTCTGTCTTCTATGACACTTAGCATACCACAGATCTAAGAAAGCATTCAGTGTGCCACAAGGTTGAAAACATGTAGCTCCCCATGTGATTGCACTGCAGCCCCTACCAGTTCTAGCCCATATACTCATTAGTGAGGGATGATAGAAGTTACAGACCAGCACCTTTTGGAGGACTCCATATTTCCTAGCTCCACATTTAGTCGTGATTGCAGGATGACATCTATTTCTGTTTAAAGTAAAGAACATATTCAAACTTGTGGATCAGTGGTATCTAAGCCCCAAATATCTCAGCCAAATAAATTTTATACTTAGCCTTAATGTTGGAGGAAATATCCAGAAATGAGATCTTATGACCAAGTGACAGGAAGAGGCCCCAAAGTTCATCCTTTTTGGGAATAAATCTTTAAAGAAATTGATATCATGTATCACATCACTGGGTTAGTTGTCAGTGTTTCTAAATGAGAATGAAATATTGTTGCATGAGACCTTGAAATGAAATTCTTTGTCAATCAGCTAGATTTTGAATGCTTCTCAGTGGAAAATATGTGAAATATTTTACTCATCCAATGGAATAGTAAGGTTTGGCAGATGACATTTATGGACAAACTGTCATGTGTTACCAGCAGGGGGGAAACACAAGGAGATATTCTCTAGTTCCAGCTAATGGTTAATTATGATATTGTACCTTAAGACTATTTGCAAAAATCACAAAGGAGAAAGCAAATCAATACTACACTGGCTGTTTAGGACTGATAAGAGAATGGCATAAAAAAGCAAACAATATTTGCTACTTAGAATAGATAAGAAAATTTCATTTGTTGTTATAATAATAATTATTTACCATCAGGACAGTTCTGAATTAGGCTGATTCTTTCCAGGGTTATCTAGGTAAAGAATACATAGAAGTGGTTAACTATTCCTTTCTTCTGAGCATACCATGGGACTGTGCAGCTTGCCCCTGGCTACATAGGCTGGCTCTTCTTCTTGGAAGAAGAGTGGTGAATCAAATTCCTAACATCTTGCTCTACAGGAAGATACCTAAAACACATGTACCAAAAGTAATATTATAAGTGTTTTTTCACTTTATTTTTGAAAAGTAACCTAGTCCACATCCTTGTCACCTGAAAATTAACTACTGGTAGGTACAGTTAACAAAATATTTTAACTAGCTATTTCCCAGTTCTGCCCCCTGTCTTACTCCAAATGGCATTATGTGCCCCAAAAAGGCAAGAGTGAGATGCACAGGCAACTTGCTGGTGTAATATCTTTGGTTTCACTCTGCTATTTGGAGCAACACACACATGGTTATCTTCACATTGAACAAGTGAGTCCTGTGGCCAGCTGAAGTTGAGTAGTTAGGCTTTGAAATCACCTCATACTTTAAAAAAATGAACAGTATTTTGTTCTACAGTAGAGCGTACCCTAAAAATATTCTTCCTGTCTGGAGACCTGGAGAAGCATTGTAATTCTATGACTTCCATTGTCCATCTTCTGACCTGTGAACCCTATAAACACACCTAGACATGTGTATTTATTACCCTAGGGTGTCCTAAGGCTGGCTGATCCATTTATAATCTATCACCTTGCAGACCTTGACTTGTGTAATAATTTTGGTTCAAAATATCACAGTCTTCAAGCATTCTTTATAAGTATGCATAATATCAATGTCTGTTATAATAGTATTTGAAATTGAATATATTAGTTGAATTAATATAAGACATATAATATAGACTGCACAGCCAAAGAAACAGGTGATCATTGTTTACTTTTTATCTTTTATTTCATATAATTTGTCAATAACATTTACTCATAATGAGAGTGCTCAATTTTGTTAGCTGTGAAGTGGCTTTTAGAGGACAGCAGGAGATATAGACCTGAGTGGGATGTTTTTCCAAGAGTGACAGTTTGGAGACTTTAACTGGCAATAAAAGAGGAGAAAGTGTCCCTTCCTGTTGCATCTATCTTGACCCACCAACCTGGGACAGGCTCCCACTCTTGTTTTGCTTGTTGACAGCTTTATAGCACTTGCCAGCATGGCTATGGGGCCAGGGAAGCATTACATCAGCGCTGAGCTCCTGATCAGCAGGCGTTTCCTTTGTTTAACAGTCTGCTGGCTGGAATTCAGAGCCCCTGGGGAGAGCAATTCCCCATCATTGTCAACACTGCTGTCCTAATTATACTTATAAGAAATAAAGTGAGCGCAAGGAGATTTATACTCCTCAAACTCTGTTCTTGTTATGTCTGAATAGGAGGGGACAGATGGAGTCTATTTCAGCTTATGAAATGACCCAAAGGGAGATGAGAGAGAGAAAGAATCTTTTCCATCCTTACAGCTGATGCTAAAGCTTTCTGGGTCTGCCCAGTTTATGGAAGCCTACTGATTTCTTGCACATTCTTAATTCTTGGAAAGCTGACATCCTAATCTTCAGATTGGACATTTTAAGGCAGATACATATTGCTGGCAGATGTAACTTCAGAGGAAGCAGCTGCTTGTGAAACTAAGAGACATTTTGATATGATTTATGAATACTGTATCTGGAGGTATAATAATTTCATGTCAGAAATTATTCTGGGTTGAAAGGATTTTTGTGGAAGAAACTCCACTCAGGGAATACCCAAATGAGGCTCTTATCATTTCCCCAAGAGCTGGGACAGAGACGCGTGCTCAGTCCATCATGCAGTACCTGGGTCTTGAACTGCTGACTTGGCAGCCTTCCAGCTAATAAGGCAAGCTTCTTAACCACTGAGCCACTGCAACCCCACTATGGGGTGGTATCCATAGTAATAATAGTACTATTGCTTGTGACTTTGCTGGTTGATGGTTTGAGTACTCTAAATTGTATGTGGCTACCTTTCAGTGCAAGATCATATTCTGTGATTACTTGTCATCCACTGCTTTCTTCTAGTCTCTTTGTGCTATTTGGCCTTAAATATTGGGGAAAAATATATTATACAGATGTCAGATATTTGTAATCAAGCCAAATTACCAAGCCTGGCACATTTGAGAAATCTAGAGAATTGCAAGTAGTATGACAACACAACTATATGCAGGGAGAAGGCTCAGATGACAAACTAAGCCACAGACCTATGAGAATTTTGACTTGTGACAACAGCAGCTAGTGCTCATTGTGGGCTAAAAGGGATAGCGACCAACAGTCAACATTACCAAGGCAGAAGAGGGCACTTTATAACAACACCTGTATTCACACTCACCTGCATTCAAACAGAAATACACATAGAGGCAAGCAGGCATGTAAGCTTTCCCACATACAAAAAGAGCCTAAATGACAACTATGACAGAGCTACACTGCTTGCAATCAAGGTGTTATTGTTGTTTTTTCCCAGCTTAACACCAGCCATGTCCTCTCCCACTATGAGTATGACAAAATCTCTTATGTTCCCTGGTGATTAACTTTGAGATGGAGGAAGGAAGTCCCTATTGATAGCCTGAGAAGTTTTCTTCTTCATAACCTAACTAAAGCAATGAAGGTAATATGTGTCATGAAAAATATTAAATCTCAGTGCTCCACACACTATGGTCCAGATAAAATATGGGACTTCTGTGTCTGTAATTAAAGAAAGAAAAACAACAGCAATCTGGTGGCCAGCAGTAAAGAAAGTGTGCTTAGGCCAGAAGCCAAGTAACTAAATTAGAGCAGTGGAAGAACCACTTCAAATATAAAAGTTACAGGGTCAGCTGGAATTCGGCAAGGAAGTTGCTGGCCTGCATACTGTTACCCATTACATCAAGCCACTTGATTCTCAGGGGTAGCATGGAAAAAGGAGGTATTTTCCTTTCCAAACTCCAGAATGTTTCCAGGCTTAGACAGACCATTGATTCTTTCTGGTCTGGAATGATCTGTCTGTGCCTTTCAGTTGGCCTTTGCTTTAGACTCCAACAACTAATCTTATTTGGCTGTCATCTTTCATTTCCAGTCACAGAATTTTGTGATTTCAGCTTAATGGCCTGCTCTGTTAAGGGCCACTAGTTGCTTGCGCTACTGAATGAATGTGAATGCTTATGAATTGATTAGTCTTACGACCTTATCAATAGCATAACATAAGAATTTAAAATCTGTACAATGCAATGAAGTGCAATAAAATACAATAAAAATACAGGAGAAATACAATAAAATACAATATGTACATACCTGAACTACTTTTAAAGAATGTAAACTGGAGAAGGTGCCTTAATTAATACATGCATATCCATAGTCAGATAAATGAATCTCCCTTGCAGGATACCCCAATTTGATTGACATATTTGATTTTTTTAGCTGATGCCTTAATTATAAACTTGACAGTTCTACATACATTGTGCATGTTAGAACCCAGAAGGAGATAGGACAGTTTGTTTTTTGTGTCCCAAAAAGTTGTTGTTTTTTCAATAGGGATGCAAGGTATTTAAATCTAATATAAGTGTACAACTTGCAATCTAATAAAATATGAGATATATTTTCAACATTTGAAGAACCACATATGCATGTTCTTTCGTGATATGGTAAGTGTTGAAAATGCCCATTTCTATTCATGGAGTCTAATAGCTCGAATCTGGCTTCGCAGATTTGATTAACCCAGGACTTAGGATGATCCCACTTTATCTGTTTGGTTAAGCATAATTTGGGAAGCCTATTTGAGTCCATTGATTGGATCCTCAACCAATATGAGAATGTTTTAAATACTAAATGGCTATACACAGAGTGGAAGCCCAATTCTGCTCTAACTGCAGGGGCAGACGTGTTGCTATCAGTTCCTAAAATACTTCTTAGGAATTGGGACTATCTTTGTTCCAGAAGTGGGGCTCTATTTAGACCCCACAATTCTGCCCCATATGACAGCATTGGGATAATTTTTGCCCCAAACACTTTTAAAATTGGGGACAGATTGCCAGGATAATTATAGTTAAATAGTTTATACAGTCTCTTTGTACTTATGGCAGCCCTTGACGAAATTCTCTTAAAATTATTTAGCCATGTCCCTGTATTGGAAAAAACCACTCCAAGATAGTTAAAAGAGTTAACTTGTTCAATAGGTTCCCCATTTATCTGCCAGTTACAGGTTTTGCTTTTCCTACTAAAAACCAACACTTTAGATTTGCTTGTGTTGATATTTAAAAAAAAATTGAGCACAATATGCATTTAGTTTGCGAAGCAATCTCCTCAGACCTATTCGTGAGTGAGCCATTAAAATCATATCATCAGCATATAAAAGAGTATTAATGTGTTTATCAAGAAGTTTTTAACATATGGGTCTCTATCAAAAAGGAATCCTGGTAAGTCATTAATATAAAGATTAAAAAGCATTGGAGCTAAAATGCAACCTTGTATGATGCCTTTAAAATTAGATATGCTCTTTGTTAAGGAACCATTTACACCAGTTCACACTTTCAGGTATGTATTTGAATATAGAGCTCTAACCAAGAATAAAAATCTAGGAACCATTTTTAGGGTAACCAATTTCTCCCATAGCATGTTTCTGTCAATTGAATCAAAGGCTCCTTTAAGATCTATAAATGCAGCAAATAATTTATTTCTGTTTCTTAGTTGTTTTGTGAGAAGATGATATAAAATAAAACAATTGTCTATTGTAGATCTTTCTGGTCTAAAACCAGCTTGTTCCTCCACTAAAATATTATTTTCCATAACCCAGTCTACTATTTTGCTCAGCAAATGCTTGGCATACATTTTGGCCACTATTCCAATGAGGCTTATTGGTCTATAGTTTTTAGTGTCACATTTGTCTCCTTTTTTGTAAACTGGTACTATAATGGCAACCTCCCATCCAACTGGAATGAAACCTGTATTATTTATAAATGTAAAAAGTCCAGCTAGCAGAGGGGCCCACCAGTCACAATGAGTCTTAAAAGTTCTGGAGGTAAAAAAGTCTTCCCCGGGAGCCTTATTGGCCTTTAAAGATTGAATATTTATTTTTATTTCAGCCATGGAAACAGGAGGCCATAGTGGAAGGCTATCAATAACCAAGGCTGGAACTGGGATATCTAATTGGGATTTGTGTTGCTTTAACAGTCCTGCTACCTTGTTCCAAAAGAAAACCGAATTTGTCCCTTTAGCCCAGACTTCCAGCTTAGACCATAATTTGGCTTTATATGCTGATTTCTTAGAAGCTATCAATTTCTTATATTCACATCTGGCTTTTAGCATTTTTGTATGATTTTTTTTTCTAGTAGGGTGTTCCAGAGCCTGATGCATAAAGGCCCTCAAATGTTTTCTGCTATGTATGCAGTCATAGACATACCAGTTTGATCTGTTTTGTTGTTGATATTTCCCAGGATGTTTATGTGTTAGAAAGTTCCTCAGGGTAAAGCATAGGTCAGTGTAAGAAGTCAGAATTTTATCTGAGCCTAATGTAGAGGAAGAAATTGAGTTTTTCCAAATCTGAGCCTGTTCCGAATCTAAAAAGGTTTTCAAAAGCCTTGATGCTGGAAAGGGTGGTGGGCAAAAAAAGAAGGGGGAGGCCAAAAATGAGATGGCTAGATGGTATTGTAGACACAATGGGCACAAAGCTGAGTGAGTTAAGGAGGATGGTGGAGGACAGATGTGCCTAGCAGACAGTGGTCCATGGGGTCACAAAGGGTCAGAATCAACTGTGCGACTGAACAACAACAAGTATCAACCTCGGCCCAATTTAGTTTTCTTTCCTGCCTCACCTCAGTGTTAGCCACTATCCCCTTATCATGGGATGTAAAAGGCCTTGTATCCTAACTGCCATTAAATGAGACTATAATTGGCTGGTGGTCACTGTCCTCCCTCATAAGTGCCTGTATACCAAAAAAACAGCTCAATCTTATCCATAGAAACACAAATATAGTCTAGCACACTGCTAGAGTTACATGCATGATAGGTAAAGGGGTATTTAAGAACGGAATCCTTAACACCTAGAATATAAAGATTACATTTGTAGATCAGAGAGACCAACATGGTTCCTGACATATTTCTTTTCTGGTCAGTCGATTGCCACGGAGGATCAGTTGTCAAGTAATCCTGTGGTAAAATGTCCTGGTGTACAAAGTCCTGTGGAAAATTCCCTAGCCGGGCTTTAAAGTCTCCTACAAGTATCAGAGTAGCTTTGGGATATGTTTAACTTTACTACTACCTCCTCTAAGTCTACCGAAATATTTGGCAGGAAATACGAAGATGTAAAAGGAGGAATATAAACATTCAATAATATCACTACTGTAGAGACATAAGAAAAATTGACAATCACATAGTTGGAAGAGTGGTCTCCAAGGTTCAATTGCTGTCCTTGCCAACCCAGCTCAGCTTTGGCAAGGATAATTAACCCTCCTGATGCCCACCCTTTAGTTTTATATTTTTCTGCAGGGGTGGACCAAAAACTGAATCCTGCTAATTTAGCCTCATCTTCTTCAGCCAACCAAGTCTCCTGGAGTGCAATGATATCAAATCTTGATAGAAACTCCAACAAATCACTGTCTGATGTTCTGGTCTTCCATCCAGCAATATTCCAGGACAATAGCTGGATGAAATCTTTCTGCTGGGAGTCTCTGGGGAGATGTGGCAGGGTGTTTATATTATAAGTTGGGACACATGAGTTTTCTAGTCATCCCAAAGTGATATTGTCCAGGATACCATCAGTGTCATAAAATATGCACTGATTTGACCTCTTTTTATCTTCAACTCCACTTGGTTGTTGGGTGGGCTCCAACAAGCTTTGTGGAGATTGATTGTTTAACTGGGGTACTATTGAAGGTTGACAAGTCGAACTAATAACAGAGTCAGGAGGAAGTGTTGATAGATGCAGAGAGATTGTATTGAATGCAGAAGTGTGAGAAACCATAATAGGTAGAAGTTTAGGGTTTTCTTTCTCCTCCTTATCCAATGAATTCTGCTGAGATGATACTTTAGTTGTGGAAAGTTCAATTAGTGGTTCAGCAGTGGCCATAGTAGCTAGGAGTGTTTTCTTAAGACTGTCCAGCCTTTGCAGAATATCTACTTGCTCCACCTTAGGCAGAACTCCAAAGGACCTAATAAGTGTAGCCTCTTCTGCATCTAACTTGGCCTCCTTTTGAATGTTCATATTCCCATCATCTAATTTGGCCAGGGGCAAACCGGAGACAGTGACACTGTTGTTAACAACAGACTTGGTGTTTGCCAGACTGCGTAGACCGAAGACATCAGGACTGATCAAGGGAGTTACCACTCTGTCATGAAAAACCCTAATAGGGATGATCTGAATGGACGCAAGGAAAGATCTCATTTTAAGCAACATGTGAGGTATGGTAGATTGCTTAAATGTCAAGATTCGCTTACTGCCAACCAAGCTTGGTAACCACTCAGCTGTAAGCAAGTCTATCTGGTTAAAATGGCAGCGTAGAAGTTGTCCCAGTGAGGTATTTTCACAATTTTCACTGTGCACTTGCTATCCTCTATCAATGAATAGGTTGCCCTCTTTTGTAACTTGAGATTTATTTTCCTTTTGTCCTTGGGAAGGTTGTTTAGCTAGATTATCCATTTGGGACTGAGCTTCAAGAAATGTTGACAGTCTTTCTGTTTGCTTACTTGCAAAGGCTTCAAAATCAGATTTTAAGATGTCCAAATTTTTCCCAATGGCAGCCAGCTGTTCAAAAACCAAAGTAGCAGTCTGAGCTGTAAGGCGACCTTGTTTTGCCATAAGCTCAGCCAAGTTAAGCTTTTCTCCTTCCCCATCCTGCACACTTTTAGGAGAGACTGGAGGGCTGATAGCATGGGAGAGATGGCAAGGGAGAGTCGATACAAAATCAGCCCAGTCTATTAAATCACCCTTTTGCTGCTCCCCTGCTTCAGTCTCGGCAAGAGCCACAGGTGCATTAGGAATAGGGATGGGAGGGGCTTACTTACTGTCTCTTCTTGCATAAATTCATCAATTTTTGGTAGCTTGGCTGACTTTAAAGGATGCTGTGAAACCAGGCTGGCTCCTTGACACTTTTTTCTCTTTCCCATTTCTAAATTGGCAGGGGTTTTTTTTTGTCCTTTCCTTTTGTTGCCCGAATTCCACCTTCACCTCCGAATAATTTGTTTAGGCTAGGCTACTTCCATCAGCCTGAGTCAGTGTTCTTACAGCATTCGCACTCGATGGGGAAAATTCCAGGACACTTCCAAGGATAGGCTCAAAGCATGGTTTTAACAACTCCCTTATAAAATTATTATTATTAATTATTATTATTATTATTAAATTCAAATTTATATGCCACTCTCCTTGCCGAAGCAACCCAGAGCGGCTAACAATGTTACAATAGAAAACATAATATACATACAATATAACAAGTATAATACAATCAATGTGGTCGACAAGACCTTCATAAAAAATAATAAAAAATATATATAAATACAGTACAGTCAAAGAAATACAAAAAACAATCATGGATATACAGTACCAGGGAGGCAGGCCTCAACAAAGTACAACAAGGCTAAAAAAACACTGATAATTTTAAAATAAGCTTGAATCTAAAAGACCTTTCAACTTGTATTAAAAGACCTTTCAGGCTTGTATTAAAAGCTTCAGAAAAGAATTGTTTTAAAAACTAAGACTGTTTTAAAATCTAAGTAAAACTTTATAGTTGTTTAAAAGAGCTATTTAAAACTGTAAAACTAACTTAAAAGATAAAAAGGCCTAGAGCAGCACAGAGAGAAAACATTTCTGCCTCACCCAACCGGAACTGGAACTCTGCTTGCACTACTGGAACTCTCTTTAGATTTGCTATTTTTGTTGTTCAGTCGCACAGTCGATTCCGACCCTCTGCAACCCCATGGACCACTGTCCTCCAGGCACTCCTGTCCTCCACCATCCCCCTCAACTCGCTCAGCTCTGTGCCCATTATCTCTACAGTACCATCTAGCCATCTCATCTTGGGCCGTCCCCTTCTTCTTTTGCCCTCTACCCTTCCAAGCATCAAGGCTTTCTCAAGTGAATCCTCTCTTCTCATTTGATATCCAAAGTATTTTAGCTTCATCTTTATTATTTGACCTTCTAAGGAGCAGTCAGGGTTGATTTCTTCTAAGATTGACCTGTTTGTTCTCCTTGCTATGGTTTTCATTTAATTTTTTTGCTAAATTTGCTAAGGCTGCTGTTTAAATCCGTAGGTGGGGCAGTAGCTTTTGTTTTCAGTGGGGCAAATAATTTTGAATAGGAGATCAGCAGAGACCATTGTGTTCATTTGGGCCAACTGGTCAATATCTTATTGCTTAGTGTAGAAAATCACACTGGAGTAGCCCCATTGACTCAATGGTGATTTCATGAATCAGTTGCTCCATAGGTCCATTGATTCAAGTGAGTCTTCTCTCACAATGACTTTAGCACAGTAAGTCCCAGTTAGAGTAGGGCTATTGAATGAATTACAGATCAGCTGACCCAATAAATCCACATTGACTGAATATGCTTACTTTAGTGCAATTTACTCTTCTAAGCAACAGGATTTTGGCTAATGTTTAGTAACAGGAGGATTTTGGCTAATGTTTAGTAATAGGAGTATAAAGTTTCCTTTGAATAGTGTGAATTACAAATGGTCTTTGTGAAAAAATTCACAAGTTGAATGTATACTTTATAAAAAAAATAATAATCTGAGTTTTAACCATGTAGCTGCATAAAAAGTGTCAAGTTTACCATTGGGACTTTTGCAATTTCTTCCTAAACCATTCTCGTCCCTTACAGAATGGAAGGTTCAAGTTGGTAAACTGATCCAAATTGAAGTGCTACACATTAAAAACATTCTGATTGGTGTGGAATTTGTTCTAAAGTTTTCTTTGTTCTCCGTTAACAGGTGATTTTTAAAAAAATATTCATTCAGTGCTTGAGAACAAAACATCAACACTCACCATTTTTTGTGTGAAGAAACAAATATAATATCTCTTTCTCCTTTTTTCAGAAAGTAAGAATAGATTACTCAGCATTTTGGATAGACAGTTGCTTGGGCTTTCTTTTCTTTCTCTCTCTCTTTATTTTCAATCACAATTGATAAAAGGTTCCTGTTAATCCAAAGGATGGTTTAAAAATAGAGAAGCACTTTGATTCAAGCAGCTGATAAGAACACAGAGGGGAGCTGGAAGCAGAAGAGACCCGGATAAAATTGCATCTGCTCAGATCCCCCCAACTGGATTAGAACTCACTTTGCTTTCCAGGGAGGTCTGAATTTGAAGTGAATGATGGGAATATAATTACCATGAAAGCGGATAAAGCTTTTTCACCCCTTTTGCAAGATTCTTGTCACTGTCCCAGGAATAAAGGAATTAACAGTTTTTCTGCCATCAAATCTCACTTTCATCTCTCGCCCATTCCTCCTCCACCCTCAGCTCAAGCCTAGATATTCTTTGTAGCACAAAGTTTAGCTCAGCTTTAAGGGGCATTCAAAAGGGAAGAATTAAACTGGTGGCTGCTGATTCTTGGGAATGAAGTGTGATAAGAGATTAGAAATCACATTATCCCCTTTCCAAGTCACTGTGGCACTGTTAGTCCATGTGTTTTATTTTAAGGGAGGAAAGCTGTTGAAGAGTTGAGCAGTTTTAATGCCGATAAACATCAAGAGATCCCACATTTTTTTTCAAATATTCTCAAACTCACATGCTTGCTTATGAACCAATCCATAGTTTCCACTTTTTTAAACTTTGAGAACCTAGTGGTGTTTGCCTCCATTTTGCATATGCTTTAGATGTCAGAAAGTTAGTATGGTTCATCTGGTCTCTTCTATGTGCAGAAGTTTCCATTATTGTACCAATCTTCCCTTGGCATGGTATTCTGCAGCTATTCCTATGCCTGTTACTCTTCAGTCTGATGGTTCAAATTAGCATGAATTGCTTGTGCAAAATCTTCTGTCAAGCAATTACAGGGGAAATGTCAGAGCCAAGATTATGAAATATCAACCCATTTGCATGATGACCACAGCATAAGTGCTTTAACATTTTCACTGCCTACAGCAACACATCCAGAATATCTTTGTACAACTGTAAGTCAAGTAGTAGACACACCAAGTTTAGCTTGTGAAAAAATACAGTTGCACAATGCCGGATATTACTATATTCCAGAAGTGTTCAGTATGAGCCTGGTTCAGATATGGGTTGTGGAAGTCTGCTTTTAATATAGTTTTAAAAAACACAGTTAGTTAGTAATAAATAGCACAGTAGGCACAGGAAAAATGCAGGACACTTCTTGCCCCTTTCTAGAATGTACTGTCTACAAGACCACCAATGAAGCCATAAAATGAAGCCAAGAGGCCTCATAACAATTGAAGACATACCATAGAAAGTGTCTGGAATCCTTTGAAGCATGCTGGAGATAAAGATCAACATGCCAGTTGACCACCCACTGTAGTCTTGAGCCTTCATTATCTACTGGCTTAACCTTAGGGTTGTCGGTTACATAAGATATGTTCCTGCCTTGAAACAAGGAATTGGACCAGAGGATTTAAATTTTCCTTATGGTTCAGAATTCCATTATTTGATTAGCTGAGTCTATGTACCTGTTGGCTTTGTTGCATTTTTAAATTAACTCTTTTTCTTCCCCAGGCATGCTCACGATCATGATAATGGGAGGAAATTTGATACGATTGCTACATTGTGGCATTCTTAATAATAATAATAATTTTGTGTCAGAAATTATTCTGAGTTGAAACGACTTTTGCTGGAGAAACTCAGCTCAGGGGATGCCTGAATGAAGCTCCTTTCATGTCCCCTAGAGCTGGAACAGAGACAGGCACTTAATCCATCATGCAGCACCCAGGTCTCGAACTGCCAACTTGCTGGTCTTCCAGCTAACAAGGCGAGCTTTTTAACCATGGTATTGCTAAAGCAGACAGACACTGTGCTTCTGAATAATATGACTTCAGAAACCTATGTATAGTGAACTATATGTATTCAGAGCAAGGTGTTTGCAGTAGTGTGGATGAAGATCTCAATGGTCACCACCAAATTTAAAGTAAAAGTGATGCTTCAGTGGCATCTTTCTGTGTTCCACTGTGCTTTTCACTTGCCTGCTTAGAGAAAAAGCTGCCAAGTTTTCTCATTAAAGAGAGAGAGAAATAGCACATAAGGGTTAGCTTTCAATCACTATTGAGATTTTTAGACAGATAGGTTGTTCAGAGTATATGCTGACTAGACATTTTGAGATCTCTGATGTGGAATGCCAAACAGATTATGCTAGGCACTTTCTTTTTAAAATGGCTTTCAACAGCAACATTTGCTACAAAAGGACAAACAGCATTTTGGAATATTGCCTTCCAAAACTGCAAAAGAGAAAAGTGTGATGTGCTAACTGTTGGCTCTTCAGGAATGAGTTGTTTACATGGCTTGCTTTATACCCTATATTAGCCATCTGCCGTCTCATTTACACAACAGTCCTAGATATAATTACTCAAAAACAAAGCATGGGAACTTGTTACACTTCTCACTTTTCAGCTACTATTTTGCCATTGTTATTGTTGTTATAATGTGTGGATGTATTACATGTTACTAGCATATTGCCCTACGGGTCTCTGATGCCAGTTTATTTATTTAGTTAGTTAGATTTATATTGCTGCCCACTCGCCGAGGCAACTCAGGGCGACTTACAGTCAAAACAACAACAGTACAATAAAAATTATAAAATGCAACCACATAAAACAACCAAACCAGAACACAAACTAACTCCCGTCAGGCCGTTGTTGTGGGCCCAGAGGAGTGGGCAAGGTCCCCAGCCACTGCTAGGCCTTCACATCTTCTTCCTCAGGCCGTTGTTGTGGGCCCAGAGGAGGGGCGATGTTCTCATCCACTGCTAGGCCTTTCCATCTTCTTCCTTGGGCCATTGTTGTGGGCCCAGAGGAGGGGGCGATGTTCTCATCCACTGCTAGGCCTTGGCATCTTCTTCCTCGGGCCATTGTTGTGGGCCCAGAGGAGGGGGCGATGTTCTCATCCACTGCTAGGCCTTGGCATCTTCTTCCTCAGGCCATTGTTGTGGGCCCAGAGGAGGGGGCAATGTTCTCAGCCACTGCTAGGCCTTGGCATCTTTTTCCTCGGGGCGTTGTTGTGGGCCCAGAACAGTGCAGTGATGGGTTGTTACCGGTTCGGACCGGTTCACCCGAACTGGTAGCACTCATCAGGAGGGGGTCGCCAGGGTTGTGGTAAACCCCCAGGCGACCGGTTCGGTCGCCTCTCCGGCCCCCCTCCAGAAGTGTATTTCTGGGCAGCCAAAATGGCTGCCCGGAACTGCGCATGCATCAAACCTCCATTCAACACATGCACAACTCTATGTTTTAGTGTGCATGCATCAAATAGAGGTTTGATGCATACACACCAAAAAAATAGAACAGTTGTGGTACTGATATTTGAAGAATTTCATGCAAGAGGTTGGAAATTCAGAGGATTGAGATGTTCCCTGCAATCCCCCCATTAACTTGCTTAGTTGAGTTTGGATGAGCTATTCTGGTCTCCAAACTACAGAAATAAAAGAAGAAAGCCTGTTTCACACTAGGGAAAAAGCTGATTTTTAGAAAGGCAGAATAAGTGGCTATTAATAAATCTGAACAAGTAAATTTAAAGCCCATTTTAGTCTCACAGAACAGCAGTAATTGTTCAAAAACTGTGACAAAGCTGCTTCAAGACTGAGGTTTTGTTAGATACTTGTGTGCTATTTCTTCAGTGCCTTTCAAAAGCATCTGTCATCTTGTAGGAAGCTTTGATCATTACTCTTTGGAATCATCTCTACCTCTAAAACAGAAATACAGTTACTATTGTATTTTCATGCCTTTTCCCATTTCCACATTAAACCTCCACAAATATGGGGTAAAGAGGGAATCTTATGACTGGAAAAAAGCCTGGAGAATAGGAACTGTTCAAACTAGAACACCACCAAAACTAAGTGTTGATATACAGTGAGAGAACTAAGAGGAATATCATTATAGGGAAAGACAGAACAGAGAGATCAGTAAGAAAAAGAAATGCATCCAGGAGAAAACGTTGCAACAAATGCTTATGTGAAAAGAAAGGACAGCTTGTGTATTATATTGCAATTGTAATTTAATGAATAACTCTCCTCCCTTTGCAGTGTAACTCTATATTTTAAGCTACTTTTGTAGTTATGGAAGGTTACCTTACTAAGTGGTGGTGGTGGTGGTGGTGGGGTTATCACATGGTTCTGGCTTGTGCTCATGTTATGGATGTTGACTTGACAAGGTGGACAAGAGTATATTTGTACCAGAGACTGTCTGCTTGTGACATTCGTATGAGTTTTCAATATAGTTAAAAGTAACTAGCTTATTTACTTGTGAAGCATGGAACTTTTCTTATTTCAATAGACCATAGCTACAACTTGTATGAATATGAAATTTAAAACAAATTCCTTTTAAAATAACTTTTGAAACTTGACCAAGTGTGAAATTTCTCTTTTTCAAGTAGTTGCTCAAACTACTATGAATAAATATATATATTAATCATTCCGTTGCTTCATTACTCATTAATGCAAATGGCATTAATTTGCAGCAACTAGCAAGTCCCATGCTAAAATTTTGTGCTGTTACAAAAATAGCATAGCTTTTACCTCATAGTAAGAATGAGTGAATTACCTCACAGTAAGAATCTGTCTTATTTACTGGTATGCCGATTACTACCAGAAACATGTATCGATTTTGACTAATGACAAAGCCAAGAAAGTGGCTTCATTTTGCCAGTTCAAAGTTTGATCTGGACTCAAAAAACACACAGTTCAGTATGCAATAGACAGTATCTTCAGATATTTCATAACTTGGGAGAAATCACCTTCAAAAATTATGCTTTTTCAATAGCAGCTAAATAAGATTTCTGCTCCTACTTAGATTTTTGAGTCTATGCCAAACAACAGGATTTTGATCAGTGCCTAGCAGATAAATTTATTTACTGTTAAGGACCCTCAATTAAAAACAAATACAGAAAACTCACTTCAATTTTGTTCCACCTGGAAAGCATCACAGTCTGCTAAAAAGGAGATATAACCTTTTTATTAAAAAAAGGAAAAGTGCATTTTCATTACATATTTTCGAAATATCTTCGAACCAGGGAGATGTTCCAACTTGGAGAGGTTTCAAGCAAGCAGTAAAAATGTGGAAGGGATTGGAATTAGCTACTGAAGATGAAAAATGGGTTGTTTAGCCAAGTGATGAGTAAGCAGGACTTGACAAGCATCTGCTATGAATGTGTTTGGAATGTGCTACATCCAGACTTTCTAAACTTGCTGCATGTATTTCCTAAAAATGTTTCCAGTAGGGTTACTGTGCTCATATGTGTTGCATCCACACCCACCCACCCATCCCCGCTTGCTTCCCCAATGACTTACCTCCTTTTTGCGCTTGCAAAGGCGCAAGAAGGGAGCCCAACCGGGGGGGGTCGGGGAGAGGCAAAAGGGCGGCCTCCTCTGCAGCCCTTTAAAGAGTGCGGCCAGCCCGAGGAAGCTGCAGGCGCCCGGCGGAGGAGGATGCGGCGGTGGCAAGCCCCGCCGGGCTTACCCAGGGCATGGGGGTTTGTCGGGCCCAAGTCCCTAGGAGGGTGCGGCATGGGCGGACGGCCCGGGCAGGCACCAACATGCCCGTGGGAGCTCGGTGGCCGGCTAGGGGAGGTGCCCTTCTTTTAGGGCTGCCGCCGCTGCTGCCGGAGCCACTCTAAAAAGGGGCGGCTCCAGCTTCGGAAGAATTTTTTTTTAAATTGGAGCCATTTGGCTCCAATTTAGTGCGCATGACCAGAAACTCAATTTGACGCATGCGCAATGCATCAGAATGAGTTTCTGCGCATGCGCAGTCAATTGGAGCCATTTTTGCTCCAATTTTAAAATTTTTGTTTTCTTTCGGTGAGGCGTCCGGAACCGGATGCCTCAAAAGTGGACTCCCCTCCCGGAGAACCCTCCGGGATTGGTCCTACTGGTTCCAGGGAACCGTCTGGAACCGGGGACATCCCATCACTGGTTACATGTGTGCTCACACATCCATGCACACATAAATACACATACCAATGGTTCCAAGGAGCCACATTTACTCAGGATGGTTGAACAAAATCAAACTGTGGCTAGCCTTAGATAGCCTGAAGCCAACTTCAGGACATGGTCTACAATTGTGGCTTTTTTTAAAAAAAAGCTAGTTTTGGTTTGGCTAAAACATGAAACTGCATGTAGTTTAAAATGGAAAAGTTCTAATCAGCTTTTCTTGACTATGTCAGAGCAAAGAAAGGTGAAAGGAGCAAACCCAGGACATGCCATTAGGTATTCCAGTAGAGCAACAATAATAGTGTTATATAGCTGAACATAGCTACTGACTCATAAAATTGAGCTCTCTCATAAGTGTTCAATCCAGCATGTTCCATTTAATGGTGGAAACTACACTCTGGTGAGATCTTGGAAAAGTTACTTGCTTGAACTCAACTCCCCAAATTCCCCTGTCACAATTTCAGAAAATTGTAAGATCGGTAGTTCCTGTTTTATGAGAAATTGTTCACAAACTTGAGAGATCTTAACATGCTCTTGCTGTGGAAATGAAGAATTATTGCACATCTCCAGTAGAGGTTGTAAGAGAAAACACACCCACATTATCCCACCATCATAGGATTCGTTTCACCTGCCAGAGACCTGCATCCATTCAGGAAGCCCACATAAGCCTTTGTGCTGCTTCAGAGTACCCGTGGTCCAGCTCTAGGTTAGAGAAATCTATGATAGGTTTCAATCACTGACTGTTTATGCTTACAGACCAGCCAGATCAGGTAGGATATGCAGTGTGAATTAGCAAACGGTAGTGTTATCAATAAAGAAAATAAAGTAACTAGAAATCTCCCACCAGCTAAGTTCTGTATAATAAGTACTCATCTTCTGTAACAAGACAGCTTTTATTTAAAAGAAGAATAGTTTCAAAGTTCAGAATTAGTAAAAAGCAGGTACAAAAATAAAAAGGAACATTTTTATTTTTTTCCCTTTGCCAGGATAAAACAAGAAAGCCACATCTAGCTATATTTCCTACCCTAGCCAAGAACACATTTGTCTACATCTTTCTACTGTTTACTCACAAGCAAGTATAAGGGCACTCCTTTCCCTTCCTGATAAGTACATGCGACACAGCAATAATAATTATGATTATAGTCATGGTGCTTCTTCCTCACATTCCGAGAAAACAAAACCAATTTTTAATCTCACATCCCACCTCTTCCTGGATATTAACCAATAAAATCACAGCATATCATGTCTGCCATTCCTAATTCTGTTCTCACAGTTTCAGCCTGTTTTGACTATGTTCAAAAGTAAACTAATCAGCACCTGGCTTGAAGGCCATTTCCCAGGCTTCCTTCACTCCCTGCTCAAGGAACAAAGGACTCAATAATTACTTTAACTCACTAAAGCAAAAGCTCCATTTTGATTCATTACAGAGGTATCTCATATTGAAACTACTTAAATCAACAAAAATGAAGAATTTAATAAGCATTCCTCACACCCCTATCTGAACTATCTTTCCATCAGACCATGATATCGTGTAGTTGCTTTTATGCCAATAGGGTGTCTAAATAAAAACTACCATTTAATTTGCCTTAATTAATTAATTGTACTCACACTGCACACCACACAGAAACTGAGTCACATTGCTGACATGCTATGAGGAATAAAACCAGCAACATGTTAGCTAGCAGCAATTCAACACCATGATTTATACAATTACACTAATGCTAGTTTAAGTCTCCAAAAAGATTCTGGTCATTGTGATTGTATTGCTATCCCCATTCTCCCTTTCCATTGGCAGTGCTGGCTTGGGCTACTTTGCCCATTTTTGCTACAGACACTTGTGATGTTAATGTAGTCATGTTTGGTGTTTTAGCTGCCACAAACTGTAAGGTTAGAAGCAGTGCTTGAGAAAAGTAACCATGAGGTTAGGAGACTGCAGTAATAACACCGTTCCTTTCCCCATGCAGATTGTGTAGTATCCTGCATCTGCCATGCAGATGGCCAGCAAATAAATTCATATGTTGCACTGGGAGGCTGAAAAGTTTTATCCAACACAGAGCTGCCCACAAAGATCCTAGATCAAAATCTGAAATCATGGGCCATTCACTGTGTTTTATCGGGTTTATATGGGTCCTGTCCACTTAAAGTCACAAACATTCAGTGTTGGCTGCTTAAAACATCTGGCAGCCTGAGCTGCACTGGACATTACATCATTCTGTAATGTTGAACATGTTTCCCTTGTATTAACACAAATTAATGTGAGATGTTATGACTTGAAGATTTCCAGTAGCAGCAGTAATGGAGGGAAGTACTCAGATGATTGTGTGAGAAAAAGCGGCTCCCTTAAAGAAATCCACATGTCTAATGCTGACTATTTCTTCCAGTTGTAGCCAAAATGCACTTGTAGGCATTTAAAAATGGTCATTAAAAACAGAAACATTGTAAAGGGCCCTGCCTCTCTTTCTCTTACCAGGTGGGATTTTTACTGTTCCCACCAGACACTTGGAGCTGAGGTGATAATGGTTCTCTGCGACTCTGCTTATATTTCTCCATTTTGACCTCAGGATTTCAAATATGACCTTTCCTTGGCAAGGACAACAGGGTGGTTGCAGGGTCAACCAAGGAACTATTTGAAAACACAAGCAGTCTGAAACAAAGGACAATAAATATTGAGGGTGGGCTTGAGGGTTTACAGACAAAGCTACATAACTCACAGCAGAATCGCAGGGCAATGCTGGAAGATCTCAATCGGACATTGATTATTATTATTTTTTTAAAAACCTATGGTACATGTATTTTCCTGAAATGTAGCACATACAGCTGAACTCTCATTTCAAATCAGCACTAACCAGAATTCATCCTTTCTATCTAATGCAGGAGCACCCATGGGCCAGATCCAGACCCCAACACTAATTCTTCCTGCCTGCACTGACCTCACTGCTCCCGGGAGCAATGAGGGTGGTGTGAGCCAGATTAATTGGTGTTTTGGACCAGGGCCGTAGTTTGAACACCCCTGGTTTAAGCAGAGAAAATGGCAACCTACAATCTATCTCATCCTGTTGCAAAACATCTGTTGCAAAATTGATTGCAAGGTGGGTTTTACTTCTGGTGAGAGGAACCACGTGACCAGCCTGCTGAACCACGTGACTGGCCCATTGAACCCCCTGACTGGCCCGCTGAACCACATGACTGGTGTTCACATATTATTCTTAATGTTCATTTTCATTGAGAAAGACTGAAATGGGTTTTGGGGGGACAGAGAGGTGGCAAGGAAACATAACTTCCATGCCTCATTTTGGAGGAAAAACACTTTTTATTTAATGGGGAAGGAAGGTGGTCCATTAAATGAGAAGCTGTCATTTCTGCAGCTTTCAGCTCTTTCAGTTGTATATTTGTTATTTCATTCACTTACCGGTACTGTATCTACAAAGCACTATCCAGGCATGTGAGATCAACTTGTTTCATTGAGGAGAGGAGGACTACAGTGGACTGAAACACCAAGCAGGGTAGATTGTTTTGCAAAAGACTTTTGCCATGCCTGTTTGGAAAATTACTTTTTTGTTGTTGCTCTTAACCCTTTGCCTTCATGCTTTCTGTCACTGAGTAATTCTTAATAAGTACACACACCTCAGCAATTTCTGGAGAAAGGTTTTATATTATCACCCACTTTAAGATAGCAGCTCCATGGGCTGTGTACGATCAATAGCTTTATCAAAGCTGAAGCAGGCTGGAGCATGGGAAAGAGCCTTGAAATAATCAGGTTATGTAACTGGCTTGTCATTTCACAGCCAGCCAACTATGTAAAAATTACATTGCCTTCAAACAACAAGAGACTGAAGGGAGGATATAAACTGACTTTCTGCTAAAAGAGTAACCAGAGACTTAACAATTTACACACTTTTCAAGGGTTCCTAGCAGCCTTGGCAAATACATATATAGGACCTCCCTTTCCATTTTGGTGGGGCAAACAGAAAACATGTGTGTGTGAGAGAGAGACAGACAGAGACAAAGAATGCATGCATGCACTCCTTCATAGATTACAAGGGACTAATGGGAATTTTCATAAAGTTTTACTGTGGTTCTTCACATAACATAGAGAAATTTACTTTGTTCTTCCTGAATCAGACCCCACATCCTGAGCACTCTGGTAAATCTGAGCTGTTTCTGTTAGCAGCACACACACACATCTATGCTTTAATGAGAGGGGAGCTTCATGGATACCAGAGACCTCCTTGTTTATTTAGACATGTCAGCACCAACTCGGGTCAGAAAGGGGCCACAAATCTATCACTTTCCCTTCTTGAGTCTGGGTGAGTTCCCCTGCTGACAGCACACAGGCAAAGCTATTCCCTACTTTCATCTTAACTCCCTCTCAACAATGTTAATGGTTTTAACATGTGCAATAACATTGAACAATGCTAGATCCTCCTGCCATGAGACAAGAAATGGCCCACCGTGAGCTCTTGGAGCTATGTGAGGGCAACAATATGGCTTTTTGGAGTAAGTTTGATACTGCTAAGCAAACTCAAATCATTGCTTGCTGCTTTTGGGAAATAGTGTGTTTTAGAATATTACACAAAATAGCAAAGAAATCAATGTACTGTACTGAGAATTGTTCTTCAGAAAATTATTATATATGCAGCGACATGACAGAAAGTGAAGAATTTATCAAATAGGAATGTGAGAAATATTTGCTAAATTCCTCATTTTTGTTGATTTATCCAACAAGCTTAACTGCTGAATTAAAATTTAGCTCAGTTCTCTCAAGGTCTTTACCCAACTTATCTTTTCCCAACACTGCTCATCTGAGAGAATGTAACTTCCATCAGTCCCCCTTAACTGGACCATAGCCAGGGATCTTTACAATAGGCTAGAATGCCCCAGCTTGGAGATGGCTGATTAATCACTGTACATAATTGGTTCACTTGGTTGTGCCCATAATTCGGTTTATAAGTTTGGGCATCTTAAATGATGTCCAAACTTTGTCTCTTGACAAAACTGTGTGAGCAATTTGACCCTCCTTCCTCCTACCCATTATATTTAATCCTAGAATCTTTGGCAGCAGCAATTCTCTAAAGTCTTTTTCCTCAATCTAGTCCACACTAAGAGGTCAAATACAGCCTCTGGATATTTTTGCATTCCAGCACGATTCAAGCTCACCTTATTTGTTGCGGTTAATGTTGTGTTCCCAGGGGCACATGTACTCTTAGTGCTGCCCTTTCTCTTTTTTCTATCATCACACCATTTATTTCTCCCTGCTTGTTCAGAACAGCACAGGATGAGGCAAATTGTCCATTCATTCAAACACCTTACTTTCACAAGTAGTGACGGTATTTTCTTTTTAAATGGCAATTGAAACTACTGCTGTTCTGGGTCTTGGAAGATCAAGTTCCCTTAAAATTGCATTGGCACTGGTGAGTTTCCAGTCAGAATTGAAAATTTGGATGGAGTAAGGAGTCTACTGCTTATCTTGATGCTTGCTATCTTTTAAAGAAAAGCAATGCAAGTCCATTTCTCTTCCATCTCCTACTTTCTCCCTTCTGCTGCCCTCCACCCCAACCCTGCTCACAGGCTAATGAGAAATGCCAAATCACTCTTGCAAAAGCCTGGATTTATTTCCTGCAGTGAGATTGGATTGAAGACTGCATGAAAGGCTGCTAGTTTTCTGGGAGCCAGCTGATGTCTTAGAAAATTCTTGTGTTTCCTCAGGCTTCCAAGTAGAGAGGCACATCTCCAGCCAAAAAGGGGATAGTTTTATTTGTGTTGGTGAGAGGGCTTTTAAGTCTGAAGATCTGTCTTCACCGAATCCTACCAGGTATCATAGCTCACTAGCTCAACACAAAAATACTTGTAAGTGGTTTTCATTTTCACAGCAAAGGCACCTAAAGAAAGCAAGGAACAAGAAGGGAAGTAGAAAGAAACCATTGGGATGCCTGGACACACCATTTGGAGCAAGGCAGGAACCAAAGAGCCAGTTTTGCACTTCCTGAAAATTCTTGTTCTACAAGCCTTGCCAACAACATTGCATAGCCTTCTCTCAGTCATCTCCCACCAATGCCACACACACTTAAAAAGAAAAAAAAACTTCCTATGGACAGGGACAGCAAGAGGGAAAGACCTGGGAAGAGTTCCATATAGTATGTGTGCTACAAATCAGCTGTACTGCTCACCTTCATATCTCTTGGCTGCCCTGCATTTATAATATTACAAAGCCCCCAACTTTTGTTCTCAGATGTTGGCAGTGGATCTCAAGAAATGGGATACAATTTGCCTGGGACCCAAGCAAACACACACACACACACACACACACACACACACACACACACACACACACACACACACACCAAACATTTTGTCATTAAATTATCTATTATCTGTGGTCTGGTTTTCTCACTCTTTGGGTCAACAGTCTGTTTTCTGTAGATTTTACTCAGTAAAAGTTGATGGTGTTTCAAGTTCCAGTTGTTGTTGAAACAGATAAAAGTACATCAATTTGTGATCTAATAAAAGTCCCTGTGCCACCCATTTTGCAGGATGCATCTGTATGTGTGCCTTTTTTGTCTCTCTCTTCCAGGCTGATTGGAAAAGGAGCCTGACAGTGAAACAAATTACTTTATTATTTCTACTGGCTCAGGTTGATGGACCTCAGGATTCTCCTGAAAATAAAAAAGGGGAAGAGGCTTGTGAACCTAAAGGCCACCTGTATCTGTGATGAAGGGTAGTTTGCTTGCTCTCTAAAGCAATTGCCCTTTCTGTACTTGTGGGAGAGACTGCACAGCTGAAGTCTGCACTCATTGCAACAGGCAGGCTTGGCCGCATGGCCCAGCTTTGTTGAGTTGACATACTCTAACATAGTAAAGCACAGGCTGCTCTCTGCAAACACCCATCCCTCTATCCCCTCGGGTGCAATCAGCTCATCTTGATTCTGGGAACGCTGCCCACAGAGAGAACAGCAGGACCCCCAAAAATTGTAGGCCTCTGCAGATTTGAGTTGGCACGAACCTGTCTCTGTGTGCCTTTCCTGCTGGTCAAACAAGTGTCTCTTTGCCAGCCTGCTGCTACAAGAAGGCCTCTCTGACAGGTGTTATCCCAGTTGGGGCAATGATTCTGGAATGCACACAGTCATGGGGAACATTTAATTTCCTCCCTGACAGGTAGACTCTTCCTTTAATAGAATCTTGCAGATTCATTACACTGGCAAAGCAAGATTCAAGAAAGCACAAAGCTTTGCCTCCCCCTTTTCACCCCACGTACACAAAAGGCCTATGTGAATAAGGATGCAGTAAATGTCTCCCTCTCCCAGATTTATTCTTTCATTAGTAATTTAAATAAATTCCATAGTATAGGAGAGATTTCTATAAAACCAAAGCACTGGTGCTGCATTCTGATAACACAGTGCAGAACACACAGCTTCCCAGGGATTTTCTCCTGGCACAAAGGAGAAAGGAAGATTTGTTTTGGGAAACTGAGCAGGCATTCCATATTCAGCATAAGACACTTTTCTAGCAATACATAAAATGATTTGTTGCAGGTACACCATCTCTCATTGCAGTACCCTACTGGTAGAAAACAGTAAACCAGTTAGAACTGTGTGCCACTATTGAGAACACAGAATCCAAATGTCTTGCAAAATTTGACATTACTTCAGTAATAATAATAATTTCGTGTCAGAAATTATTCTGGGTTGGAAGTGAGCTGAGTGCTTGGTTGTAGAGTAAGCAGTTACTCCAGGGAGTAAGAGCCAGCCTTTGTAGCCATGTACAAGCTGTGCTGTTCCCTCAAAAGAGACTGACAAACAGCTTCTAATTATGATATACCTTGAAAACCCTCAAAAAAAGGTTTGCCATAAGATGGAATTGAATTTATGATGTATGATTATGGAATATACATAACACTCTGAGATCTTGGGCAACCTAAGCTCCTCAGAGGAGGATTTAACAAATATCTAAGGGTACCTTTTCAACTACTTTAGACAGCAGTTTCATCAGTTCCAGCCAAAAGATCCCTTGATTATGGAGTTGTATTTTAATCATTCTGGAGAGAATTATGTTGCAGAAGGCTACCTAGAAAAGGTATATTAAGTATCTTGTACAAACTTGTTCCACACACTCCAGTATTCATTAGCAGACTCTAATTAGTTAAATTATCTAGAGAATTGCCTTGCTTTCCTATCCCATCTCTGGAGTTTTAGGGATGCATTTGACTAGGCAACATTTTAAGGAAGATGCAGCAGGATTTTTCTTGCAAAGCTAACCACAAAAGATGAAAGAGCTGTAGATATGTATCTAAATTGTGGAAGTGACATTGTGATGAACCAGATAGCCACAGACTGCCTATCACCAGCCCTCACTTCAGATACAGCTTGCTAGGAAAAGTCAAGATGGGCAGACATCCTAGCTACAATTCTGCTTTGGCTGAAGAACAGAACTGATTCCAAGTTTCCATTTGTGCCTTCTTATACTTCATAATCCCTTGGAGTTTAGGACATTTTGGTGTATCTTCTGTTTTATGCCACCACACGCAAACTTCTGTGTTGCAATGTAACAATGAGCAGCCACTGAAGCAAATGGAGCAGGAGACAACAGGGAATCCAAAATTAGCCAAAGTTGCCTAAGGCATGAAATCATTTGGGAATTGGTTGAGGCTTTGGAGTTTTCTTTTAAAAAATTAACTTGCATCATCACTATTTATAATTTATAGTTGTTTGATTTTGCTCTCCCCTGTCTGTGAGAAGAAAGAGCACTATTAGCACATGATAGAGCAACTCTCAGGTACCTTGTGCCAGGAGAGCTCCAAAAGCTATCACTGCCTTGTACCACCCCTCAGGTTAAACTTTAATCATTGCTGCTGTTTCTATTTTCTCACTATCTGTACAAGTTATTAGTGTGATCTGAATATATACCTAACCCAGGAAGCTAAGAACTCAATTAGTGTACATAGATCTGATATTCTGAAAGTGATTAGGAGCTGATACACATAGCTCAGGAAAAAAATAGGTATCTGTTTTCACACTAAATATATGAGGTTGATTTAAATAAACATGGTTTCTTTTAGGATTTAAAAGTTAAAACTTTTTTTGCAGAGATGTGTATTCCTTTGTAGCTTCTTAATTTCTTTTATACTGTTTGGCTATAAACAGAGATGAGCACTGAACCCTAAAGTCAGATATGACTGGCTTTTGAGCAAGGGTGACCTTTACCTTTACTATAAAATGAGAGAGTTTGGAAGTAACTGGTTACTTTCTAAATGACCAAAAGTCCAACAAATGATTACGTATAAGAAGATAATAAATAGAAAATTAGTATAGGCCAGTGGTGGTGAACCTATGGCATACGTGCCAAAGGAGGTACTCAGAGCCCTCTCTGTTGGCATGCACCCCATCACCCCAGCACAGATTTCGCCAGAGGGACACAGGGCTGGGCTGCTCCCCTCCCCCTCTCCACGTGTGCATGAGGACATTTCTCACATCACCCACCCCTCTGCCCAGCAGCCCAGTGGGACTGCTTCCTCTCTCCCCTGTCTGGGGTAAGGCGAGCAGCTCACGTGCAGCATCAGTATTCAAGATAAATTGCCTTGTTGGTATTTTGTGATAAATAAGTGGGTTTTGGGTTGCAATTTGGGCATTCAGTCTGTAAAAGGTTTGCCATCACTGGTATAGGTTCTTTTTTTTAGCCAAAGCAGAATTGCAGCTTGGAAGCCTACCCTTCTTGGCTTTTCCTAGCAAGCTGGCTCTGAAGATAGGGTTGATGATAGGCAGTCTGTAGCTATCTGGTTACAACCAATAAGCCACTATTGGGTAATGTAACTATTAGTAGTTACAAAGCATCTAGTTACTTTCAGTTACTTTTTAAGGTTAAGGTGTTTTTAGAAACATTTTGACAGGGATACTTGCACCTTTTAGAAACCATTTCTAAGTGTCAAGGGAAATATTATTTTGCTTTATGTTTTTATAAATATTTCAAAGGTACATTAGTATGGGCACGTTTTACTTCCACTTCCGGGAGTGATGAGGGTGGTGTGAGCCAGATGAATCACAGTAAACCCATTTGTGTGGATTCACGGGGGCTTGGGCTTCTGGGAATTGAAGTCCAAGAACATCAGGAGTGCCAAGGTTCACCATCACGGCACTAGAGGAAAGCAGATAATATTTATCTGTGTTTTTTCTAGTTTAGTGTTACTTATATGACTATGTGACACTGATAATGGAAACCAGTTTACCAAGGAATGAAGAGTAGATAGTGCGTTCCTTTTAAAATGTTACATTCCAAACGTTGTGTAGTGAGCGTCCGAATAGAAATATATGAGACTCCAGGTGTTGACAGACTGATCTTTCCTTGGCCCTAAACAACATAAACTATGGTGACAAATGCTAGTAGTTGCAGCTCAACAACATCTGGCGAGCATGTAAGTTAACATAAATAAATCAAGTATGCTGAATGTTGAAAAGTAGCTTGGCCATTGCTCTGAGTCCTAAACACTTCTGCAGTGTTGCATACCACCAGTATCTTTAGTGTCATGGTTTATTATTACTATGGATGTAAAACTTGACTTTATTTATCCTTGCACAGTAAAACCTTAATAAGTTTTTTCTTTGCCTTGAGCCATGGCAAGCTTTTATTTAGTTTGCTAGGGAAGAAACATACATTTTTGCAAGTGACTTTTGCTCATTCTTATAAAATACATAGTGTTCAGAAAACTGTGATAATTGTTGCTTTACAGCACAGCCTTGTATAAACAGTGGAACCATTTGCGGTTTTTTGGTCAACTATCCCATCCTGTTGTGCTTATTGTGTGTGTGCTTAGCTTGTTTCATTTCATATGTGCCGCAGGAGATGGCTCCATGATCACAGTGTGTGGGTCACTCACTTAATGGCAATCTGGGATCCACCTTAAATAAATTAATGCCAGTGGCATTTTTCCTGAAAATGATTTCCCAGGGTGGGGCGGGGGGAGAATCTGTACTCAGATGTGTGTAGCTTAGCTTTACAAAGGGAAAAGCCATGAGCTCTGCAAAGAAAGAGTAGCTTAAAATAGAGATGCACATTAGCACCAAAATTTGGATTTAGAATTCAGATTTGAAAATAACAACCTCTTTATATTTGGAATTTTTTTAAAAAAATGGAATGTATGAATATCTGGAATTCTGCTACAGTCAATATTTTTTTATTTTTGTACAAAAAAAAACCACACTAACAAGCAAAACATTTTAAAACGATTTCTTAGTGTCTCCTGACACCTTCCCAGTGATTGTGACAAGCCTTTTTCTATCCTACAGTTGATCCATCTTGAACTGCTTGTCATGATAAACCATTCTTAACTAAGCGGGAAGGACAAGGTGGTCTTTCTTTGCATTACTGTACTGTAGAATTTCATTCTACATTTAATAGTTACAACTTGACAGCTGATAACAAAAAAAGGTAAAGAAAGGATAGTAAAATGAACAGATTCAGTTCCAGAAATTCTGTATTTGAAATATGAATCTTACACAGGTTAGCATGGGGCAACACCACTTTCACTGATGAGACGAGGTGAGTTGGCTACACCATCAAAAACTTCAGGACTTGCTGCCCTTATACCATGTGTGAATTCAAAGGGGTTTTTTATTCTTGCATGATGCAAGGGCTGAATCAAATCCATCCATGGACTTTTACATCCAAAGCAACACTTTTCTGTGCTACTGGATGACTTCTACTCCCCCTGCCCCCAATGCTGATATGTTTCAATACCTTTGGATGCACTATGGAATGGGCAGGGGATGACTTTGGTGATGTTAGTTCCTGGATGCGGTGTTCAGGATTGTGGTAACATGTTGTCATGGTCTTTCCTGTATCCCAATCCTCTTCCTCTTAAAAAAAGTAATTTATGAGAATAGTGCTATAATACTATATTATCTTATTATTAGGTCTATTAGGTTCTATTTCCTGTATTTATCTTCTCATATGTTCCTCAGACATCACTGGTAAAAGAAGCCATCGAGCAGTAACATTAATTTCATGAGAACAAGACCTAATGCTAGCTGGGACCTCTTTTCCCAGCCCCCTCCCTGCTGGGAAGAGATAAGGACTCTCCTGACTGTATTGTACTTTGTGTGCTAGGGTATTGTATTATTAATTTTTTGCTTTTTTGTATTGTATATCTGTGCTAGTATATGGTAATAGTTATTCTCAGAAGGAGGGAGTTGAATTTTTAAATAAATAAATTGCTACAGGGGCTGACTCTCCTGACTGTATAGCATTTTCATTTTTATGTTGGATTTATTGATAGTATTGCATTATGTTATATTTATATTATGTTGTATTTATATTTGATATTGCCTATGTTATGTTAGACTCTCTGAGTCACTTCAGCGAGTAGAGTGGCATACAAGTCTAAATACAAATACAAAAAAAAATGAAGCTAGATGGAGCTAGGCCACAAAGACTTCCAACTTAAGCCTTCCTCCCAGGTGATCGAAAATTGTGTGAGTATTCCTGTCTTCCCATCAAGTGGCACTCCCAAAATGGAGAACTTTAAGATTTATAGTCCCCCCAAAAATCTAAATGGGACATCCTTACCTATGAATTCCATGGCATCAGAGCAGGAGTCACTTTTGCAGATAGTAAACCCCAGAAATTCTCTCTACTAAAAATGTTTCAGGAATCTGCTCTCAAGACAGTGCTAACTTTGAACATCTTCCTCTTGTAAGAGGAGCCAAGGCTCAAAGAAGGTAGTTCTGAAGACTAAAATCTTACAGGCTGTGAAATAAAATAAATGGTATGGGCAGGGGGTTTCCTGTGGCCCGAATTGGTGTTGTGACGGGCATGGGGCGGTATGGCGGGTACCGAGGGGCGGGCCGCACTCGGGGAACACGGGACAGATGTTTAGTTGCTGTCCCTTGTTCTGGCCCCCCGGCTACACCTCTGGTTCCTGAGCTGACGGTCAAGAGTGACCCTTCCCTTAGGCTGCTGCTGGTGAATGCCAGGTCAGTCTGTAACAAGGCCCCCCTGCTTTCAGATTCCATATTGGGGGTGCGGGCTGACCTGGTATGCATCACCGAAACCTGGCTGGCACCTGAGGACGGGGTTCCTCTATCCGAACTGTGTCCAGCTGGGTTCGGTATTTGGCACCAGCCTAGGGAGAAGGGGAGGGGCGGTGGGGTCGCCGTAGTAGCCAGGGAGTCGTTGGGAGTCGTCAGGGCCACGGCTCCACATATTCTGGGCTGTGAGACCCTGCTCCTGCGTTTGGGCCCTAAAGGGCAGTCGGGAATCCTACTCCTATACCTGCCTCCCTGTAGGGTAGCAGATTCCCTCCCTGAGCTCCTTGAGGCGGTCTCGATGTTGGCGTTGGAGCTCCCCAGACTTATGGTTCTGGGGGACTTCAACTTGCCATCATTAGGGGCTGGCTCGGAGGCGGCTCGGGAGTTCATGGCTTCCATGGCAGCTGTGGGCCTGACCCAGGTAATTCAGGGCCCTACCAGGAGCAGTGGTCACACCCCGGATTTAATTTTCTTATCGGAGCTGTGGCAGAGTGATCTGAAACTACAGAAATTAGACATTACCCCTGTGCCATGGTCAGATCACTATCTGGTGACTCTAGACTTCCTGGGGGCGAGGCTTCACCGCAGGGAGGTAGGGCCAGTTAAATGGGCCCGCCCCCGGCGACTAATGGATCCGGAAGGATTCCAGAGGGAACTGGGGTGTTTTCCTCTTGACCTGCAATGCGATTCGTCTGAGGCTCTTGTCAACTCATGGAACGAGAGAGTAACGGTAGCCTTGGATGTGATCGCTCCACTACGGCCTCTCCTTGCCCGCGGGCATCGATCATCCCCTTGGTTCACAGAAGAGCTGAGGGAGCTCAAACGGGCAAAGAGACGCCGAGAGCGCCGCTGGGTGAAGACCCGGAGTGAGTCTGATCGAACACTTGTTAGAGCTGCCATTAAAGCCTATCTAGTGGCGATGGGGGCGGTGAAACGACAATATTTCACCGCCCTTATTGCCTCCGCAGATAATCGCCCAGCGACCTTGTTCCGGGTGACCAGGTCCCTCCTGGGAAGAGGGGGGTCTGGCCCTGGTTGGCAGGGATCGGCTGAGGCTTTTGCTGATTATCTGGCGGAGAAAATCGCTCAGATTCGCTTGAAGTTTAATCCCGGCGTGGAAGAGACAGAGCTGGGGTTGACCAGAGTACAGTCTGGCCATGTTATCTGGGATCAGTTCGATCCAGTTGGCCCTGAGGAAGTGGACAGGCTTCTTGGATCTGTTCGCGCCACTGCCTGTGAATTGGATCCATGCCCTGCTTGGCTAGTCAAGGCATCTAAGGCTGTGGCAGGCGGTTGGGTCGAGGCAATTATAAATTCATCTCTGCAGGAGGGGCTTTTTCCAGCACCCTTAAAACATGCTTTGGTGCGTCCCCTCCTGAAAAAGCCATCCCTCGACCCTACGGTACTTACCAACTACCGACCTGTATCCAACCTACCCTTTTTGGGTAAGGTCTTGGAGAAGGCAGTGGCGTGGCAGCTACAGGAAGTCCTGGATGAAGCGGATTATCTGAACCCTTTCCAGTCAGGATTCAGGCCCGGATATGGTACTGAAACTGCATTGGTCGCATTGGTGGATGATCTCTGGCGAGAACGGGATGGAGGTCATCCAACCATCCTGGCTCTTCTTGACCTCTCAGCGGCTTTCGATACTGTCGACCACGGTATCCTTCTGGGAAGGCTCCAAGGATTGGGGATCCAGGGCACTGTGCTGGCCTGGTTCTCTTCATTTCTGAGGGGCCGGACCCAGTCGGTGTGGCTGGAAGGCGAGAGGTCCAGCCCTAGGCCCCTGCAATATGGGGTGCCTCAGGGCTCGGTACTCTCGCCTCTCCTATTTAACATCTACATGAAGCCACTGGGTGAGATCATCCGTTCCCACGGGGTGAGGTATCACCAATATGCAGATGACACCCAGCTGTATATCTCAGCCCGTGGAGATCCAATTGATGCAGTGGAAGTCCTATCCAGGTGCCTGGAGGCTGTCAGGGTCTGGATGGGGGACAACGGGCTACAACTGAATCCCGGCAAGACTGAGTGGCTATGGGTAAGGGGTCCTGCGCTATCTCGGGAGTTACCATCTTTGGTTCTGGATGGGGCAGTTTTGCCCCAAACAGACCTGGTGCGTAATCTGGGGGTCCTCTTGGACTCACGACTACTGCTCGAGGAGCAGGTGGCAGCCGTGGCCAGGAGGGCTTTTGCACAACTTCGTGTAATACGCCAGCTACGCCCACTCCTAGACCGAGATTCCTTGCTCATGATCACACATGCTTTGGTCACCTCCAGACTTGATTACTGTAATGCGCTCTACATGGGGCTGCCCTTGGTGACCATTCGGAGGCTGCAGCTGGTCCAGAATGCGGCTGCTCGGGTAGTGATGGGGTGCGGGCGTTATGCTCGTGCCTCACCACTGCTTCGGGAGCTGCACTGGTTGCCAGTATGTCTCCGGGTGCAATTCAAGGTGCTGGTTATTACCTTTAAAGCCCTACATGGTAGTGGGCCAGGATACTTAAGAGACCGCATCGTCCCAAGGACATCTGTCCGTCCCACCAGGGCGGATCGGAGAGGCTCTCTTATCATTCCATCGGCTAGAGAGGCGCATCTCTCTAGCACCAGAAAGAGGGCCTTCTCCGTGGCCGCCCCGGCCCTTTGGAACCTCCTGCCAACTGAGTTACGTCTACAGACAGAGCTCCTGTCCTTTCGGAAGGGCCTAAAAACCTGGCTGCCAGGGCAGGTGTGGGGCTCCAGGAATTTGGGGTCCCATGTTGGGTGGCTGATATGATGGGACAGCCACCCCTCCCTCACTCTTTTAAACTTTTAAAATCTTTTTAAACCTTTTAACCTTTTTAAATCTTTTAGATTTTTGGAAATTCAGCGTTTAATTCTTTTTTAATTGACTTTTAAGTAATTTATGAACCTTAAGGTTTTAATTTATGAATTTCTGTAAGCCGCCTAGAGTCAGGTTCGCCTGATTGGGGCGGGATAATAAATCTAAATAAATAAATAAATAAATAAATAAATAATAAATGGGCAGACATGGCTATCCACTAAATGTGGCTCACTGAGAATTTGCCTTTCCATTGCTCTCCTGCCCAAATATATAGTTAATTCTGTTACTTAGTTCAGTGGTGATGAAAACATAATTTGTAACTCCAAATATTCTACTCAGTCATCTATCTTTTTTTCTAAACTCAGACGTCACTATAACAACATATCCAGTGATGGGCTGCTCCCGGTTCGGACCGGTTCTCCCAAACCGATAGCAGCCATCCGGAGGGGTGGTGGTAAACCCCTGAAAGACTGGTTCAGCCGCCTCTCCAGCCACCCTCCAGATGTGTTTTCCAGGCAGCCAGAATAGCTGCTCGGAAGTGCGCATGCGTCAAAACTCCATTTGACACATGCACACTTCTATTTTAAAGTGTGTATCCATCAAATGGAGTTTTGACGCATGTGCACTTCCGAGCAATCATTTTGGCTGCCCAGAAAGGGCACAGGCAGCGCCTGGAAGAGCAGCGGCAGCGGCCTTTCCCTGGTGCTGTGCTTCCAGGCCTGGCCTGGCCGTGCTGGGCTAGGCCGTGCCGCGAGGCCGCCGCACCACCACGCCACCACTGTGCCTGCCTGCCTTCCTGCCTGCTGCTCCCTGACCCCAGGGTAAGGTAAGTGATGGGTTTGTGTTTGGGGTGGGTGGGTGGGTTGAGGTGTGTGTGTTTTATGTAGTTTGCTTTTATGTGTACAGTAAAACACCGGATAACGCTAAAACTTGGTTCCACAAGTCTTGGTGTTATCTGATTTTTAGTGTTATCTGATCCATGTTAAAATCCTATGGGATGGATCGGATAACGTTAAAGCTCCATAGAGATACATTGTAACTGCACAGGCTTTAGTGGTTGTTATCTGATTCATCCCATAGGACCTTAAAATTATTCGATCCAATTCTCCTCCCCAGATTACTTAACGTTATGCAATTTTAGCATTATCCGATCCAATCGTTATCCGGTGTTTTACTGTATTTAATGTACAGTAATACCTCAGATAACGCTAAGACTTGGTTCCACAAGTCTTGGTGTTTTCCGATTTTTAGTGTTATCCGATGCATGTTAAAATCCTATGGGATGAATCGGATAACGTTAAAGCTCCATAGAGATACATTGTAACCATACAGGCTTTAGCAGTTGTTATCCGATCCATCCCATAGGACCTTAACATTATTCGATCTAATTCTCCCCCCCAGATTACTTAACGTTATGCGATTTTAGCATTATCCAAGGTAAACGTTATCCGAGGTATTACTGTATTTATGTATTATGTGTATATGTATTTATTTAAATTTATATGTATTTTTATTTATTTATTTATTTATTTATTTATTTACTTCGGCTCTGCCCATGACATCAGCTAAGCCCATGGTGTGGTAGTAAAATTTTTGACAGCCCACCACTGAACATATCCCTAAGAGTTTCACTAAGATTTTGACTAAGGCTTCTGGGAATTGAAGTCCAAAAACCAAAGGCTGGGAAACACTGCACTAGACTGAACTAAATAGGCCATAGAGGTGTCAAATCAATAATTAAATTTATAGAAAGTTGTGAGTCCTTTGACCATTGAAACAAGGCCTTTCCAAGCAAAGATCTTTCAGTCAATAAATATCAGATTTTTACACCAGCAAGAGTGGATTTAATATACATATCCCTGCTTATGTGTTCCAGGAGATGAAACATCATATTTAAAAAGAATTGCCTACTTTTATTGGTGCCAAATACTCATTAGAATAGTTTGACCTGCTGAAAATGATGGACTGTTTTATGATTCATAATAAATGCTAGCAGGATCTGAGAGTCACACAGCATCTGCTTAGAAGGCAAAAATCTGAAAGATATGTTTTCTTGACTGACCAATGTCTAAATAGTACAAAATTGACCACCACATATTTAGGGATGTGGATTGCACCTCTTAAAAACACAGATGACATGAAACATAAAGATACTTCCATATTGGACCTGAGAGAAGTACATGACTGTGAGAGAAGACATACTATTTGTATGATCTTTAGGTGATTCTTCATAAGATGAAAATTGTTTGCTTTTTCAGGAAACAGCATGCAGTAGCATTCACAAAAAAATTCTATTCTCCCCCAGATCTAGCACTCCTATGAGACAGCATAAAGCACCTGCTTCATGTCACTGATGCTGAAGAGCATGAAATGGATGACGTTAACTGTACCATGTGACTTTCTGTGCACATAATGTTGCCTTCAGGTACATTGAAAGATGCTGTCTTATTACCAGTATTGAAATAGCACTGAGCTGCAAGACTGGTCGTATTTTGTTCATGAAACAGGTGAGGAGCAGTCACATCCATTGACAAAGGTTTACCTGATAACAGGCATCCAACTGGCTGGATAATTCAAGTTCAGTTCTCCACTGGAGAAGAGCCAGCCTGTCTAGCGATAGGCAAGCAGCATAGTCCCAGGACACTCCCAGAAGAAGGAAATGATAAAGCACTTCTTTGTAGATGGTATCTGACCCCAATTAGACTGCATCAAATAAATAAGGAAATAAGCAATAAATGCTGGAGGTGTAAGCATTCAACTGGGACATATGTACATATGTGGTGGAATTGTAACGAGGTGTCAGAATTCTGGGGCAAGGTCGAAAAAGAAATTGAAAATATAATGGATATGCGGTTAGAATTGGGACCAGATACGACACTATTAACAAATGTGGATAAATATAAAATAAGTAATGATGATAAAGAGCTGATGGCTGTGATGCTGTCTGCAGCAAGACAATGTATAGCAAAAAATTGGAAAAGCAATGTGACATTGAATATACAAGATTGGTATAAGGAAATGTGGGAATTAGCTCTTAACGACAAATTGACAATTAAATGTTAAGAAAGGCATAGTTCAAGTAAATGGATTCTGGGGAATCTGGAGGAAATTTGTGGAATATGTGATAGTTGAAAAGAAAGGAGTTAACCCTGTACCAGAACAAATTAATTTTTGGAAAATGTAAATGGATATAACCCTCCTGGACATTGTATATAGCACAGAGGTGAATTAAGCAATGAAGAATACATGTTGTAGAGATAATAGAGTATTAGAATTGTTGGCTGAAGAGTGGTGATACAAAAGTTGAAAAATGTATTATTGTTTTTTTCTTTGTATTCAATATAAATTAAGTGTAGTATTCTTGTGAAATCTTTTTTGTATTGTATGTTTGTTCTTTATTGTTTTATTTTTATTGAAAATCTATAAATAAAGAATTTAAAACTGAAAATTCTTGCCAAATGTCCGAAATGAATGGACAACACACTATTATTATTATTATTATTATTATTATTATTATTATTATTATTATTAGTAGTAGTAGTAGTAGTAGTAGTAGTAGTAGTAGTAGTAGTAGTAGTAGTAGTCGGCGTCGGCGTCGGCGTCGGCGTCGGCGTCGGCGTCGGCGTTGTCCTCATTAAGTAATGGCTCCAAGGTATCTAAGGTAATGATAACAGGCATCTGTGGAACCTGATGTAAACTGTAAATTAATTAAATTGGGGGCTTGGAACAGCTTCAAATCCTCATTCATGTAACAACAATTCTAATAACTGATAAAAAAAATTGATAGCTGGGTGAATTTACCTTTCTAAGATGTTCAAATTTGGTTTGAGAAACACAACTAGGTTTGAGGAAATTTACACCTGATTCTTAGCCTTTGAGAAGATTCTTCTGAGTTAGTGGGTTTATAAAACAGTGTTATCCCAGGGATGGCAGTAGTGCTATAATGAGCAATACACATCTCCCAAACCTGTTAAATAAATATCTGAATGGGAGTATCATCCGCTAGCAAAGTGTTAGGAAATTTTAAATAGTGTATGGGCCCCATATAAAGTAAAATCAAACTAGAGGGAAATGAACAGATTAATGAATGTGTCAAAGAACAGACATCATCACATATGGGACCTTAGGAGTTTTCCAGTGATGCTAAATCTGGAGTATAAAAACTCTATGAATCCAAACCTCTTAGGTATTGTGGAGCAATATTGATACAGGATGAAATCCTTAATGGCATTGTTAAAATGCTAAATGGTTTTACTGCCATTTATATTTTCAAGACCAAGGGTTGGGGTAGAATTCTACTTTTCTTAAAACAGGTGACAATCAGCAATGGGGCGGGGGGGGGGGGGCGGGGAGTGATATCCCTGTTTAATTACAAGCATATGTTAGCATCAAGTCAAAATGAGCTATAAGCCATTTGAGTTAGGTCTGATATCATTTAAGGATCACTGCCTCCCCCCATACACACACACACACACACACACTACATTGATCCAAACTGCAAGTGTAGCTTAAAATTTTTGTGTTCTGAAACTGACATACATAAGTCTTGATTGAACCATTTTTCAAGAGCTGAGAAATTATTTTTCAGAGAAACAGTACCAGTTGCTGCTTCCGAATTCACTGTAGAAACATTTTCTTAGAAATGCACAGGTTAAAAGTTTAAAAGCTTAAGGTTTCATTTATAATTCACATATCAATAAGGCTTTAATTCTTCTGAGGGGGAAAAAGAAACCTTTCTCAGGAGTGCATGCTGATAAGGTTACTGCTAAGATGCAGTTCAGGACCTGTTAGGCTTTCTTTATAGGACTGTCTTTTCAGAAGCCAGGGCAAAGCTCTTGGGGGTTGATGACAGGCTAGAAAAACTGCTCTGTTTTGGGTCACTGGTTTTGACCCTTGCCTAGGTCAGAAGTTGTCAAAAGTCATTACTGTCAGCTTGCTGTTCACTGATCTGTGAAGAATGAGGCCCTGGGTCTTAGTTGAGACCTTAGCATGGGCAGATGTCCATTGGGTTGTTTCCATTTTAGTTGACCAGGCAGCCACTGAAATGGTGCCCTCTAGAACTTGAGTGCAAAACACCGACATGATAGGATGAGGCATGTAATACATTCATATTCTCTTTTCTATTGACAGTGTGATAAAGCAGCATTATGCTATATTAATGACATTAGAGACTCTTATGACATCTATCTGCCTTCCTACTCTTTTAGTTACTGCCTCTGCAAAATTAGAATTGTGAAGAAACAATAACCCACAAAGGAACTGTACAATATGGATGCATATGCAATAATAAATGAGTAGTACTGTAGTAATGAGAACCATAACAAACCAGTTCTTGATCTATTGTGATATCAGTACCATTTTGTGGACTTTGACAGTTCAATTTTCTCTCCCTACATAATAAGAGATATTATTTTTAACTGTCTCATTGAATAATAAGCAGTAAGTAATTTAGAAATGAGTTTACATATATCTGCAAATGGATGCACGCAATGCAATCTCAGCATGCAAAATGGTGCAAAGTGTCAGCACATTCCTATTCTTGATATACCCAGGTAAAGCTCCAAATTAATTTTAAGAAACCGGGGCTCAAGAGACCTAGGTTCAAATCTCTGCTCAGCAATGAAAATACTTGATAGGTGGTAATGGTAAACTATGTTTTCCCTTTAATATACAATACACAGATTCTAAGAAGGTTACTGCATTACTCTTGCAGTTTCATTCCTATGCTTCTGCTTTCTGAATTCCCTTGTTTTGTTATTCTTTTTCTGTGGCTTGCATTTCATAGGGCTTCTTCGTATTATATTGTAACAGTTCCCTGCTATTTGCAACAGTATTACATTTGAACCACAATCAGGCATACCCTGGCAATGGCCACTTTGTGCTGCCAGCTAATCTTCTCACTCTAGGTCAGGTGAAGGGAACTGCAGAATGAGCTCACCAAAAGGTGCCTTCATTTTGGCAGTTTAATGTCTTGCCTAGACACAGAAGAAGTAGAAGTAGCTGGAAACTCATGTTTTATTAGAACAATTATGTCTGGCCTATTCTTATATATTCCTGCCATGACTCATAGGATGACGTTTTAAAATGAATTGTAGCAGGAGTACAGATAAAAGTTATAAAACACAAACAAAGTCAAGTAAATACATGAATATATGCCTCCATGGCTATACACTATGTCCAACATGAGGAGCAGCATGCATCTAGTCCTGTCCGTCTGTTTCAGAATCCATTGTTGTCAACATGCTTGGCATAGAACATCTAGCCCCATCTCACCCTCTGTCATAGCTTTGTTCATGCAAGCAAGAATGAGTTGGGAGGCAAAAGGTTCTTGCCCTCGCATAGCCTCATCATGTCAAAAGGAACTCTGCAGAATCTTAATTTTAGGGCAGGAACTCTCTTCTTCAGACTGAAAATTGACAGTGTAAAGGAAACAATGACAACTCAAAGAGAGATACAGTGGCAGCACTCGAGGAGCACCCAGCTCTGCTTCCTCTTACCGTCATTTTCATTGATTCCTCTGACTCACTAATTGACCTGTGAGCCTTGTTTGTTTTGTAGCACCCTCCACTAAATTCTTAAGCTGCTACATCTTTTCCTGGATTGCAACTCATATCTGATAATGCATTTTTTTTCATGAAGCAGGAAAAATGTCATTGGAGTAAATTTGTTTAAGGTGGATCCCAGCTTGCTATGAAGTGACTCACACACTATGATCATGGAGCCATCCCTTGCGAAACACATGAAATGAGACGTGCAGGATTCAACACCAGGACTGCAATGGACTGCCACAGCCTTGAGGATATTATCAAGGTGCACTTTTACAGCCAGTCCATCTGGCATGGCCTCTTCTGCCTCCATGACAGTTGAGAATCAGAGTCATTTTGCTGTTGGGCCCAATATAATGGTTTCCACTGGCATTTCCTCCACTGTGGGGGACCATAACCCCATCTAAAGGGGCTCATCCACCTGTGGCTGTTGGCTCCTTTAAGGAGTCAGGTTAGTTAACCGCTGCCTGACACTCGCCGTTGAGTCACTGGCTGTAAGGTCTACACCATTACTGTAGGAGGATGTCCAGCATACATCTTCTAGCTGGTTTAATACATACCAATACATGCACTTACAATTTGTACCTTTTTCTTATAGAAAGTTCCCCTTTAGTTATTGTGGTGTGTGATTCCACTGCTGGAAAAACTATGTCACATGGCTCAGGTAAAGGGATCTGATCCATTTAATTATTTATGTATTTATAAAACTTATTTATCGCCCTCCTCACCTAAGTAACCCAGGGTGATTAGTAAGGTGCACTGGTCTAAAGCCATTTGTGATTAACTTCATTGAATCCAATGGGGCCAAAGCAAAGCCAGCTGCAACTGTATCACAAGCACACATGCACAAAAACTGAGAAGCAGTCCCACCCACCCATTCATAGAAAATACTTTGCTACACTATCTCAGGAGTTTTTCTTCCAGAATTTCTTTAAAATTATTATTATTATCAGGTTTATAGTGGACTCCCAAGCCATATATAAGCTTTCTTGTGTTGCCTGTCATTACCTAACAGTCAGGATATGGGGAGCAATTAACACACTGCTGGCACCAGATTAGAAGTACAGTACGTATAACAGAATTGTGTATTAACAATGCATTTGTATTTCTCCCCCTCTCATCAGGGAAATCGCTGTATCTTTCCAAGAAGCAAATTGCCTGTCTCTTAGTGTCATACCTGCTTGGTACTTCCCTTTAAGCACATTATTTCTGTGCATGAACTTGCTGTTTCTTATGAGAAAGTGTTTTTCTGGCAGTCTTTTGTCTCTGACCCCAGATGGAATGGTGGAGATGACAGCCAAACCTGCCTGGATTAACAGATGATGTTGTTAGCACATATCTTTGGCTTTTCTTCATGACAGTGAACCTCCATACCCATTCCTGCCACTTTTAAGGGATCAAACTGATAGTGAAGGGATTAATCTAATTCTACCTCCACCCCCCACTCTCTATCCCAAGATTCTCATTCAGCTGGTCAATGTTACTCAGCTGGCATGAAAAAAAAATTACCAAGTGCTTGGGAGGTTATGATATCATGACATCTCTGTCATTATGATAGTTCTGTTATAATTCTTGCATAAGCATTCAGGAGGACACATATAAGTATGTCTAGGCATTTGCATTGGATTATGTTCCACTGAATGTAAGAGCTATTGGATGATTGAATGGTAGATCTCAGAGAGAACTCCTGGGGTGATCTGGAAACTGCTGCCTCTTTCTCAACAATTGGATCATAGGCAAGTCATAATAAAGAGAGGGTCTTTATTGAATGGGATATAAAAGAACTTGCAGCCTTTTTGGACATATAGGCCAAAAGGACAGACGGAATAAATGAATGAATGAATGAATTTATGTGATCTAGAAACAGATGGATTCATTCCTCCCTAATAGGGAGTTCACAATTATTAATGAATCTATTAAAGAAAATCAATCTGGATGAAAAGTCAAATTCAAATATGATTTACAAATTTCTCTCTGTCAAAATATAAATTTCAAAATGTCCTTTGATGTGATATTTGAGACGAGAACTCAAATATCAAACATGTGAAAGTTAGTGAATAAATATCTTCTGATCTAGAAACTAGTCCAGGAGATGCCATTCAGGTGAGTTAATGCTAAAAATCATGAACATAGAATTACTAAAAACAACAACAACACTAGACCTTGTGTCATTTACATTTATATTGTTTCTTTTTCATAAAGAAATGTGCTGCTGATTAATCTCTCTAAGCACTGAGTCTTGCTATTTTTTAGATGTTCTTGAAATATCTAATTTAACTACACAGTGAGGATTTCCTCATAGATATTGACTTGTGACCTCTCTGTCTGGACTTACCTGAACAAAACACATAATGGGAAGCCGTTTTATCATCTTTTCCCATGCCTGGTGGTTGTTATTAACAGAGCAAATAATGCCATCCTTTCAGTGAATACTTTAAACTTTGCATTGCAACAAGAATATACTATGTACTTAAGACCTTGTTCCAATTAATGGTGTGAATATGTCAGTTATCTATTCTGTACAAAGACAGCTGGCCTTTGAAATTCACACATGTGTAACTAGGATATTGCTTTTGTGGCATAATTCATTGCCTACAAAGATCTTGGTTCCCAACTGCCTTTTCAATGGGCCTTAAGAAGCCTTCAGACTTTTACTCAGGAAATTTAGGAGGGAAGGGAATCAACATTTCATTGGCACAGTATTATGTAACCTTGTTTTTATAGGATGAAATTAACCCACCATGCGAAGAACATAGACGGTGTCTTTTATCAAGTAAAACTATGTGTCTGTCATTTGAAGGCTAACAGGCACAGATTTCCATGGCCTCATATTAGCTGCTACTTGATACTTCCAATTAAAGAGACAATGGACATTAAATGGTCCCTTTCCATTATTTTCTGGATGACTTTCTCTGTTCCAGTACTAGGAATATTAACTGCAATGTTATGTAGCAATGATGGCTTTTCCCACGTGGCCTTCCATGTAAGCCTGCGAAAAGCAAACACCAAAGGACTTAAGAATTCTTGCTGTGCAAAATCACACCTTGGATTTGGTTCAGTGTGGTTGGGTTTAAAGAGTTTGATGGTCTGTTTCCAAAGCTGCTATTTCTTTGGATTCCATACTTTGACTTCAGAGTGCCTTATCCATTGCATTAAATGTGGTATTGTTGTCAGCCACCCGGAGTCGCATTGTCGAGTGGGCAGCATAAGACTACGACTACGACTACTACTACTAATAATAAATAGAGTCTATGAGTCATAATCCAATGAAAGAGAGCGTACATGCATGCATGTATATATCTCTCTTTTCTGTGAGAACTGTAACTAGCACCAGTCATAGGAACACTTTTATTTTCTTTATCATTGTGTGTTTTTAATGTTTATGAGTATGCCACGGTGGAGGAGTAATATAACTCAGCAGGTTGAAGGAAGCTTAGCAATAAAGTCAGGGGTTAGGAGAGGAATCTGAGGAAACTGAGGTTATCCAGTGCTTGTGTGGCTGATGAGTTATGTGCCCTGCCCCAGGGCTTCACCAGAAGAAGGGAATAGTTCAAACACTTTCTGAATACTTCAGACCCAGAAAACCAAGGAAAGGTTGTCATGAGTAAAAGTTGACTTGACAACAGATGATTATGTTACAGTTGAGCAATAGCACCTGGGGCTCATTGGGGTCGGTGGGGCAAAATGCAGAATGGACAATAACGTGCAGAACAAAGAGGGAATAAATGATGAGTCTAACAGTCCCCTTTCATTTATTTATTTATTTATTTAAGCAAACTTTTATGTCGCCCTCCTCAAAAAGACCCAGGGTGGCTGACACAACTCTTAACAACCTAAAACACAATAAAAACATATAAAATCAAGATTAAAAGATTAAAAATTTTAAAAAGCTAAAACAAGACAAACAGAGAGAGGGGGTTCAACTGAGCCAACAGACTGGGGCAACTGTCTGGCCCATACCCCACACATGCTCTGCCAGCCAGGTCTTGACCTCCTTCCTAAAGGACAGCCGCTCCATCTGGAGACGCAGCTCACTTGGTAAGAAGTTCCATAGGGCTGGAGCAGATACAGAGAAGGCCCTCCTCCTTGTGCTAGAGAGGTGCACCTCTCTAGGTCATGGTACAACCAGAGTGCCTCTCCAGACTGCTGTGGTGGGACGGACAGATGTCCTTAAGGTGATGCGGTCTCTTAGGTATCCTGGCCCACTACCATATAGGGCTTTAAAGGTAATAACCAGCACCTTGAATTGTACCAGGAGACACACTGGCAACCAGTGCAGCTCCCGCAGCAATGGTGAGGCATGAGCCTAATGCCCACACCCCATCATGACCCGGGCAGCTGCATTCTGGACCAGCTGCAGCCTCCAAATGGTCACCAAGGGAAGCCCCATGTAGAGCCCATTACAATAATCCAGTGTGGAGGTGACCATGCATGTGTGATCATGACCCAGGAGTCCCGGTCTAGGAGCGGGCGTAACTAGTGTATTACACGAAGTTGTGCAAAATATAGGAGAACAAATCCAGGACCCTGACCCTGTACCTTCGGTAAGAGGGCAGGGAGGAATGGGCTGATTGAGGATAACCTGTGCTGAGATGGGTTTACATCCTATTTCCCCTAAAGGATCAATATCCGTTACTGGAAAGCAATTCTTCTGTTAAATAAACCCAAATATTGCCACCACAGGGGGCTCTTCTCCAGAAACACTTTGGAGCAGATGTCACTAGGCTTATGCTTGCTCAAGAGCTACTGATTCCATGTAAGGAACACAGATCTAGAAGCAAATACAAAGCAGGTTCCTGTTTTGTAGAGTTTAGCATCTTTAGCTTCCAGATAAATTGCTCCAGGCAGCTCTGGAACATGTACTTGTAACTGTCAGAAAACTGTTTTTCATATTTCCTCATTCATACATGGTAAAGTCTACCCATTCTAATAATCCACACCTAGCTTGACATGATATAATTAAGTTTCTTCTGCATTGGAGTTAGCTGCTAGCCACATTTTGTGAGTGTAGAAACATTAAAAAAAAAACACCACACTGGGACTCCTTATTGCTGTTTTAGCTAAGTCTGTTACAATATATATATTTGGACAGGATATATAGGTCAGGGGGGAAACGGGCCAGCAGGATCATGGGAGGCAGAGAAGAGGAAGAAAAAAAATCAATAACATTCCATTAGAGTTGGCAGCCAAACATTGGCACAGTCAAACCGCCCTCCTATATGGTGGGTAATACATTAGGACATTATTATGTGTTCCCTTTTTTGGCCACTGATAGACAATTTATTCAAATGACATAGATGATATATTTATGATAGCCAGTGTATTCACTCATTTGTCTACCATACTATTATGTATTTATTGCCTAACTTCATTTCTACTTCTTTTTCAATGATGAAGTAGGGCTTAGAGTGAAAATATCATAAAATAGATTAAAAACAAAGAGGCAAAAACTCAAACAGCCATTAAATCATTAAACGTTGCTCAGTCTATAAACCAGGGATTCTCAACCTTTTAAAGCTGGGGGCCGGATCTGTTTTGTTGTGTGAGACACTTGGAAATACATTTGTGTGGGATGGTTTCATTGCCTTTAATTGCATAAAACTTCACAAAACAGTGTATATTAATGTCCAGATTACTGCAATGCACTCTACATGGCAGAGAATGCACAAGATGTCCCATTGATAATGGCACAAAAACATGTGCTTCAATTTGCTGCAGAACAGTCCTCTGTTGCTACCTCAAATAACAGTTCCTCCACCGCTTCAGTCTTCACTGGCATGTCATGACTCTAATGCTTGCTTTATCTTATGCTTGCCATTCTTCCTAAATCCCAAATGTTTCATTATGGGAGTCTTTTCCTCAGAGTAATATGTGTGACAGAGGAACCATGACCGCCATCTGTGCTGTTATGCCATAGGCAAACTCAATGACCACCAATCCAAAAATCCTTATTTTGAAAAAGAACCCCTCAGAGCAAGGTATTTCAAAGCTGGAGAATTGGATACTGACTATTTCTCTGCTGCAGTGGAAAAGCAGCTGGTGTGGCTTCCAATGCTTAGTTTTGAAAACTCAAACCATGCTCTTTTGGGCTGAAGCTTTTTCCTAGAACAGAGGAGGAATGAAATCTGTCTGTATTCTGTTTCCTTTTCATCCTCCATTCTATTATTTTGTCTGACATATCAGTGCAGAGGGCTATTATGAGATGCCTCTTATACCTTGACTGGACTGTGATGGCTTAGTGGTTAAGACACTGAACTTGTTGACTGGAAGGTTAGCAGGTCAGCAGTTCGAGACCCGAGTGCTGCATGATGGATTGAGCTCCTATCTCTGTCTCAGCTCCTGTCAACTTAGCAGTTGTAAAGCAAGAAATTGCAAGTAGATAAATTGATACCACTTTGGTGTGAAGGTAAACAGCGTTCTGTGTACTCCGATGTCTACTTTTCTTTTCTTTTACTTTTTAGAATTATACGCAGTTACACAATCATAATAACATCATACACAGATCACAGGTAAACAACCCAAATACAATAAATGCACAGTGATACAATATACATAATTTAGTACAATATATCTAAATCAAATTACAAGAACAACATATAATAATACAATATAAAATTATACAATATGAATACCACAAGTACAATCCTCGACACAGAGAAGATACCATGTCATGCCTGCCACATGTCTACGAAAATGTCTGCAGACACAGATAGCATTGGCTCCTTGGCTATAAACAAAGATGAGCACTGAACCCTAGAGTTGGATATGACTGGCTTTTGAGCAAATGCAACCTTTACCTTATACCTTGAGTTTTGTTCACTTTAGGTAGCCTTGATAACAGCAATCTATTTAGCATGCTATTTAGCCATTTCCATCGTGTCCATGATGGGCCAATGAAGTTGAGGCATCATTTTTGGTGGTATTTGTGAAATGGGATTCTTGAGGTTCAATGTCTGTTGTTTCCTAGAAGATCTGGAACAAAAATAGATAAGCACCAAGAGCTGAGTATCAATTTGAAAAGCTTTTCTTCATTTAGCTCTAGCTGCCTACGTCATTAACAGCAACATGCACCTTCATAATATGGTGGGAAGAAACCAAACATTATATATCCCAGTGCCCTGTTGTGAAACAGTATCTTTCATCCCTGGCTCAACAACAGTTTAGACTACATAAGACAGACCGAAGTATAACACAAACCAAGAATACCACAGAAATGCAGTTTCAAATGCTGAAAGCTGAGAGCCACATGTTGCCAAGGAAGCCAGCCAACATGATCTACAGGAAAAGGCTTTCCCTTCACGAATCAGGGATATCAGCCAGGCCTGGTATGGCTATGAGCAATGATTACACAAGTCTTTCCAAAGAACATTTTATAAAGATGCCAGAATCTGTCTCCTCAAATGGCTACAGATTCTTATCTATCCAGATTCTATGAACTTATTAGGTTTAAAGTATACAGTAAGCAGCTTAGCCATGTCTGAGAAATCAGAGCTTTGGCAAAAATAGGTCCAAAAACATCTGGGTAAGTAGTTATCTATAATGAGCTCTCTAGAATATGGTGAAACATATACTTCAGGGTTCATATATACATTTCCAGAGTTCACCTCAAAGGAGAAGGCTAAAGTCTTTGCCAATCTGGTTTAAAAATAGAACAAAGTCAGGATAAATTCAGTCATGGCTCTCTTTACAATTACATAGTCCTTTCAACTTCATCTTATCTTGTCCATGTAGCTTCACAGCATTAATCCAGAATATGACCACCCTGCCCCCAGGCAATCCCATGAGACATGCACTCTTCCAAGGCCAATTTGTGCCTCCCCTGATGAATTTTTTGAAATAGTAGTTAGTCTGTGTTTCAAGCATATCAGACAATAAACAAAACAAAAATGTTGTATCACCTGCTGTATTTTAATTCTAGCTTTCCTGGATCAAGTCCACTTCATCAGACATTGGAGTGAGACTTCATGGGATAAATTTATACACATCAGGTACAGAGTGATCTCCCACTGGTGTCCTCCTTTTCTCTCTTTTTAGCCACAATCCTCTCTCAGAATATCAGTCAAGTCAGTAAACTTTAAAGATGTGTCTGGGGGAATCAAGAAGTCATGGGAGGCAGAAGGCTAGGGGAATATCAGATGGAGTGGTGGAAGTCAAATTTATACTGGATTGGAAACAAGCCAAACTGCTCCTCCCCACTTTTGTAGGGGCATGACTAGAATTATATGCAAGGCAATCTTATGCAAAATGGGAATAATTCATCCATCATGACTGATTTTTTTTAGCTTTCATTAAAGTTAATGAAGCTGATCCACCATGAACATTCATTTCCCATGGGCTGGGTTATGCTCTCAGTCAGCTCTGTCAGTCAGGTTCTCAGGTCGATGGCCATTTGCCTTGCCTGCATGATGGGCTGGCCGTTTTATCCCAACAGCTTCAAAGGGGTGGCTACTTTGTTTCTAAAATGCCTGTGGATGGGGTGGGGGCCACATGAAATGGCACCACAGGCCGGATCCAGCCCAAGGGCCTTAGGGTAGGAACCCCTGTTTTATAATTTAACATAATGTTAAGCATTGGGATTTTAGCCAGTTAGTTTATGCACATTTTGTACAATATACACCTTAACCGTTAGGCAGTTTTGTATGGACATACCAGTAGCATAAAATGGCTTATTGAATGCTTGACATGTTCATACATTGCTCCTTCCTTTTCCTCTTCCTCCTGCTAATATATAAAGAATGGTAGCAAACATGCAGTATAGCAATTATACTTATATACCACCCCTTAGTGCATAGTGCTTATTCAATAAATTTAGTGAAGTAAATAATTAATCACTCCATCTCAGGATGGTTCAGAAGATAATTGGCATATTGCCCTCAACATGTTAGGTACTCATTTTACTAACCACAGAAAGATAGAAGGCTGAGTCAACCTTAATACCCATCAGGATCAAACTCCCAAAACAGCAGTTTTTACTGTAGACAGCAGTTTAACCAGTGTGCCAAAAGGGCTCCTTCAAGATGTTATTATTCAGCTTAGCCACAATATTCTGAGAACACCTTTAGAAAACTAGTTGTTGATTCAAATTATGGTACTGTTGTCAATGGAAAGGCTAGCAAAAATATTTGACATTCTAATGAAACAGTATTAATAACTCTTTGTTTGGCTGGTCTGTGAATATTATTCAGTAAAGTAAATGAAGTAAATAACACAACTTGAAAATGAATTCAAAGCAAACTGAGTTCATGGTAATCCATGGCAAGAAATTTGTGTGCCTTTACAAGCATATGTATCTTGAGTTTGGCAGAATGAACATTGGAAAAATAACTGCAGTAGAAGTCAGAATAGTGATGGCCTGTATGAGTTACTTAGAGATGTGCAAAGTCATGTGCAACAAAAGCTTAAATCTGGGTTTGGAGATGGGCATTGTACAGTTCTATGTATTCTAATTTTTACTTAATGACATTATTATTATTATTATTATTATTATTATTATTATTATTATTATTATTATTATTATTATTATTATTATTATTATTATTATTATTATTATTATTATTATTATTATTATTATGTGCCGCCCAATCAACAAACATGACTCCGGGCAACTCACAAAAGTACACAATACACAATAAAATCACAATAAAAACACTCACAATAAAATACGGATTGTCCAAAGTACAAAAGTTCAAAAACAGCCACAGAAAGTCCAGGGGATAGGCTGGCTGGGCTGACCAGGGGGCCAATGTCCGGCTTCCACCCCAACAGCCAAGTCCTGGCACCAAAACAACACAACTCCAGCTATGGGTGTGAGTTGGGGAATTCAACACAGCCTACCATTAAATACTATAGAAGCACCTGGATGTTGAGAGGATAACCAATGAAGCAGTACTGACATGAATGAGTAAATACCAAATAATTTAAAAACCCATAGCCTGGAATCCTATTTGTGCTCATATAAGATTTGTGCAACTTTCATGACTAACTCTGACCAACTGACCTCTTTGTATATGCGTATGCACGACTGTGTATGTGATGATACATGCCTCAGCAAATTAATTAGTGGCAGTGAGTCACATGAGTCTTACAGGAAAAGCTGGAGGATTCTGCCTATAAAATGCAGACAATAGTATACTTTGCTTATGAGAAATGAAAAGTACAGATTTTTACAGTCAAGAGGCTGGTTTGGATGATATACATTATTACTTAGCGTTGTCATACCCAAGTCCAGATCAGAAAAGGACAAGAAAAATTGTAAAAATTAAAAAAGAATAAGTATTATGTTCTGGCCAGAGCTTCCAACATTACTTTAAAAAGTTGAGTTTACTTACTGCCTTGAGGCAGCCAGGTTGTCATTATCATTATTATTACTGGGTTTGCAGGTTTACTCTAATGTTATTACCAGAAGGTGTACATCTGTGCTGACTTTGAATTCTAATTCTTTTTGTTGAAAATACAGTTATACCTCGCTTAAAGAGCATAATGCATTCCACAGGATTGCTCTTTAAGTGAGTTTGCTCTTTAAGCAAAACACCATTGTAAGTGACCGGGGGGGGGGGATTGTGAACCCTGATTTATTTGTTAAGCGAGTTTTTGGTTGGTTTTATTTGTTAAGCGAAACGAATATTCAGGGAAAATTCTGCTCTTTAAGCGAGTTACTCTTTAAGCGAGGCACTCTTTATGCGAGGTTTGAATGTATGTCCAAAATTACAGAAGATTAATCAAAACTATACATTTTACATTAGGACTGACAAGAGAAAGAATAAAACTAGAAAAAAAGGGGTGGGTCTGAAAATGCTATTTAAAGCCCTTAACAAGTTATTTTTTAAAGTAAATAGAAACAAATAAGTACTTTACACAATAAAGTACTTCTTGAAAGTAACTAGAAACTGCCAGAATATTGCTCATTATGCCAAAAATGACTTCGTTACCGCTCATTACATTACTTTTGAACTGTAAAAATTAACTCATTATAGAGTTATTGTGTTAGTGTTATCTAGTTAATTCCAAGCTCTGAGCAAAATAAATGGAGAGCCACATATTCTTATTCCATCATAAAGAGACCATGTTTAGTTTTCTGTATGTTGTCTTGTGAAAAAAAGTCTCTTGTATGAATATTGGCTAAGGTTTTAATATCCATCTTGGAGTAATTCCAGCTTTAAGTAAATATTGATGCTTTCTACATTGACATATTGTCTGCTGTTTGGAGCAGGTAGGGTTAGGTTTTAGTCTGATCATGTGAACACATTTGGCTCAATCTGTCACAGCCTACCCTGTTTTGATAAAATATCATAGGACTCAAGTAAATTGCCCCATTGTATTTTATCTTGTCCCAAGTGTATGTGATAGGGATGGGATAAAATAGTGGTACCACTTTACAACTAATGTGGGATCAGCTGAAAAACAGCTTAGCCACTGCTAAGTCTATACATTGGCAGATTGGAGTGGTGCGTGGTGTAACAGCCACTTTACAGCTGATGAGAGTTCATCTGTAAAGTGACTTTCACCCATGTGCTTGCCATTGAGTCAAATCAACAGTGGACCTGATGGGGCTCCTGCCACCTCATCAAATATGTCAATGTGGGGATCATGCAAAGCAGCATTTTCTTCCTGCCATCCACTACGTTAGCCACTCCAGTGCAGCATCTTTCAGCTTCAAGACACTCATAAAATAACCCGTTGAAATGATTTTTTTTCTAGATAACTTTTGCAGAGCAACAAATAGCAACTTGTTACTGTACTTTAAGTGCAATTACAGTAGGAAGTGGGAGCACTGTTGTGTGCCATATGCCACTTCAGTTATAGCAGCCCCACAAAAGAGCAATCTCCTGTCCTAAACAGCTCTGTTTAGCCCTTGCAAACTCAAGTCTGTAGACTTCTTTGGGGATTAAATCTATCTCATGTATATGGTCTTTCTCTTTTCCTGCTGTTTTCAACCTTTCCTAGCAGTATTGTCTTGTCTGGAGAATCTTGCCATCTCTGATGTGCCCAAAGCAGGACACCCTCTGTTTCATTACTTTTGCCTCTGGAAATACTTTAGGCTTGGTTTGCTCTAGGAGCCACATGTTAATCTTTCTGGCAGTCTGGGATATCTGCAAAGCTCTCCTCCAGCACCATATTTCAAACAAATCATTTTTTTTCCTTGGCAGCTTTCTTTACTGTACAGCTTTGGCACCCATACATGGTGATTGGAGATACAAGGGGTGGGGTATTGGGGGAGAGAAAATGATGGAAAGGTATAAGGTGAATGGAAAGGCAGAAGGGAAGAACTTCCATGTTATTAGCACAGAAAAATCATTTGACTATAAGCCTCTGGCAATTTGATAGCGCGCCTGAGAACAATTTACCTGTCATCACCCATCAGGAAAATGTAAGCTAGAAGAAGGATGCCAGCTGTAGGGAGGATTGTAGAAGGGGGAGGAGGAAGAGGAAAAGGTAAATCACACCAATATTCTGACTTGCACCGTATTCCCTAGTGTATCTAATCTATCTGAGTGAGCCTTCTGTGAGTTCTTAACAATATTTCCATGTTTCACTTTCATATTTCCTTTGGAGGGAGGTGATGGGTGCACCATAGCAGGAGGAAAGGGGGAACAGGGGAGAAGGGGAGGTGGGAATTGCAAGGGGAAGTATCAAGCAAGCTATTCCTGCACAGCAGACACTCCCGTTTCTATTGTATTACTTGCAGCTTGATTTTCTTGAAAAGACTCGTCTTGCTTGAGAAAAGAGAAGGCAAATCCTTTTGGAACATTCCTTCTTCTTAAGACAAGTAGCTCAAGGTCAAAGAGAGTTGGATGTGTGGGATGAAATGGCCAGTGTTTGTGCCCAAATCACAGCCCTCTTGTTTTTTCACCTCCCCTTCTCTTTTTCCCTTATTTTATCCCATCTTCCTTCTTTGCTTCTTCAATTCAACCCCCTTTTGCAGTCTATCCGTTTCTACGTCTTTATTGACTGCTGACATAACAGCAGCTCTATCTAATAATCCATCTAGATCGATGGTTCCCAACAAAGGGCCCATTCCCCATAGGGGGACTTGAATTCCCAGATGCCTAAGTCAGTACATTGGCTGATCAGTGCTTTGAGGAATTGACTTAGGCTTCTGGGAATTGAAGTCCAAAAACCAAAGGTTGGGAAACACTGCTCTGTATGTTCCCTCCAACATTTCTCTGTCTAGCTGGAAACTGCCTGTAGTTGGAAGGTTAATATACCCAAAATAACATGCAGAATCTAGGATGAATAATTTAAAATGCCACCAATAAAATCCATAAAGAAAAATAGGGGATTCAGACATGAAAAAGAAACATTCATAGATTAGCACTGTACCTCTTCTGAATTAAGAAACCTTCCTTCCTTCCTTCTAAAAGTCATGTTCACCATTCACAGGTGAGATTTTGCCTACCTACCCCTCAATGCAAAGCAACAAGTATCTTGTAATTAATGGCAGCCCCTTTCTTAAACATGTACCTAAGGTACAACACATACTGGGAATGCAAGTGAAGTGACTTATTACTCCTTTGTCCCCAGAGAGAAGTCTCTGACTCCAACCCAATCAAATAACAAAAAGAAAAGGCAGTAAAAATCCATGAACAACTGTAAGCTTGATTAACTGCTAGGGCTAAAAATATCTCACTGCTGCTCAGACCAAGGAAATCTCCCATCCAAATTTCAAAGCAGAATCAAATTGGGTATCCCTGTATCACTTGAAAGTGATTATGGTTGTTTTAGTTTTGGGAGAATAACTGATAACATAATGCTAGCTAAATATTCTCTTGGTTTATATTTATTGTTTGCCGGTATGAATTGAATTTGCTTATACCTAAGCCTGGAACTGCAATTCAAATATCACGTCACTTACATTTCAGGTATGGTTTGGACCTTGGTGACATGTTTTTAAAAAGGTCTGTCATTAATTACAAGGTACTTGTCATTTGGATTGATCAGAACCTCAAATTTATTATGCCAGCAGGAAAAAAGATGCTAAGCTTTACAAAGCAAAGAGCAACCTGAATGTTGATAACATCAATGAAAGCAGTCAAGATGGCCTACAGCAGGGGTGACCAACCTTTTTGTGCCATGGGCCAGACCATGCCCCTTCAGACAGATGTATGGGCCAGAGGCGTGGTTCCTCCCATTGCTTCCACCTCTTCTTGTGGTGGTGGTGGTGGATGCATCCTTGGCATGTTTTCCTATTTATTTATTTTATTTTGCTGCTCCCGCCACTTCCCATGGTGTTGGGAGCAAGGGTGGCAGATTTTTGGCATTTTTTAAGGGGGCCATGCATGTTTGGCAGTTATTTGAGCATTTTTGCTGCTTCTAGTGCATTTCCTAAACATTTTTTTGTGCTACCGGTGCATTTTTGACACATTTTTGGCATTTCCTGTGGTGGCATCTTCTTCACCATGGGTTGGATTAATTGGTCCTGTAGGCTGGGTCCAGCCAACAGGCTGTAGGTTGGGAATCCCTGGTCTACAGGATACCTTCTTGTCTTCACTGCCATTCACGATTGTTGGAAAACAGCCAGATAATTGTTTAGTGTTTTAGTAAGGAGTGGTAAACTGAAGTAAAAACAGTCAGCTTCTGGGATTTTTCATTACTAGGTATCTAAATGAATGGTACTGTTTTCGACATGAATGTAAACAATTTTGACTGCTCCCATTGGGAGTTCTCAAAATCCATATTCAGTAAGGTAATATCTCTATGGCTTGGGTGTGATGCAGCTTTCATGACCACCTCTGGCAAGTCCTAGTTTGAGGAAGGCTGACTTTCATAGATTGCCAAAAGATGTGTTACTGCTTTCAAGCTCATTTCTGTTCCTCACCTTACTCCTGGAGGCCTAGGAGTTATTAAAGAACAGTTCTTGAGAGACATTTGCTTGCATCAGAATTCTTGTATGAAGTAACAGATCTGTTTAACCAAAGAGCTGCCATTTCAAGAGAAGACTATGGCTCAGTTGAGTTGCATTTGAGAGATGTAGGCCTGTTGTTACATAACCCTTCCTGTATGGTGCTTTTAAAAAAAACTTTCCAAATAAATGTTTATTTAGACAAACTTAGGCTTTCTCTAGCTCTCACTCACACACCCCTTTTTTCCTCTGGCCAACCTGCAAATTGACCTTTTCTTATCCAACCTTTGGGCAGGACACTCACTTATGCTGTTACTATTTCTAAAGGCCACATGAATTGTGTCAAGGTGATGGTGATGTCCCAATAACAACTAAACCTGCTGGTGCCCAAGAGCTACATGTGTCAGAAGACAGAAATAAATAAATAGTGTGCTGAAATCCATTATATATGAATGTACAGTTGTACCTCGCTTAAAGAGCATAATGTGTTCTACAGGATTGCTCTTTAAGTGAGTTTGCTCTTTAAGTGAAACACCATTGTAAGTGACCAGTTGTGACTTCTGGGGGGGGGGGGGAGGGGACTGCGAACCCTGATTTATTTGTTAAGCGAGTTTTTGGTTGGTTTTATTTGTTAAGCGAAGCGAACTTTCAGAGAAAATTCTGCTCTTTAAGCAAGTTACTCTTGCGAGGCGCTCTTTATGCGAGGTTTGACTGTATTTGCTTTTACTGTTTGTTTGATTTTCCAGATTTTTTAAAAAAACAAAGCTGGATATATTTACATGAGGGACTGCTGTGGCTTAGCGGTTAAGTTGATGAACATGATGACTGGAAGGTTGGCAGGTCAGCAGTTTGTGACCCGAGTGCTACACGATGGAGTGAACTTCCATCTCCATCCCTGCTCCTACCAACATAGCAGTTTCAAAGCAAGAAATTGCGAGAAGATAAATAGGTACAACTTCACTATGAAGGTAAACAGTGTTCAGTGTGCTCTGGCATCAAGCCATGCCTGCCACATCTCCATGGAAATGTCTGCAGACACAGACAGTGTTGGCTCTTTGGCTATAAATGGAGATGAGCACTAGAATCAGATATGACTGGGTTTCGAACAAGGGTGACCGTTACCTTTACCTTACAAACACCTACATAACTACAAATTAGTAGTTCCTGTTGTTCTTATTATAGTAAGGATTTACTGAAGTCTCCCTTCCTCTAAAGTTTGCTGGTAATACTTATTACCATGCTAGCAATTGAAATAATTATCATGTAGGATTATGGGAATAGATGAATTGGAACAGGAGAAAACCCCCAATAACTATTTGGTCTAGCATCACCTTGTGATAGTGGCCAATCAGATGCTGGGGTGAAGCCCCCAAAGCCTTTTCAAGAGGATACAAGGGACAGTTTTGTCATTTTTCTGGGCTCTTTGAAAATGGGAAACTGGAAAGAAATTGAGTTCAGCAATATGGGCCAACTAAAGTCTTGAAGCAGTTGTCTGTGGCCTGGACCTCTGAGCATTTCTTACCCCTGTTCTATTATTGAGGTTTACCTTTGCTCATGCCAGAAGAACCACAGTACAACAATAATAAACAGATAATTTCCACCCAGAAGCGGTCATGAGTATTTGGGGCAGCTCATCATCGACTGTAACTCGTATCCGAGAATGCATTTTTAATCCTGCATTTGAGACAACTAATGTCAAGTCTTCCATGGTGCATATTGAAGGATATGTACTATGCTGACTTATGATTCCTTCCCTTGAGGAACCATAGAAGTTGTGGTTTTGTGGGTTTTTCCCCCTTTTTCTTTCTTTTTCTTTTCTTTTTGCCTTCTCAGTTGTTTTCCAGGCACAAGCCTGAGGCAGATGGAGTGCACCCTTTTCAGACAATGAGAGATTTTATTTCCTGGGTTTTGTTGAGGCTAGAAGAATTATAGCCCACAAACATTACATCTAATTTAAAACTGTATAAATTATTATTATTTAAATAGCAATGTGTTATTTTATGAGCAGACGGCATGTTAATTTAACCAGGATGGATGATTCTGCCTTCCCCAGATTGTGGCTTTTGTACTATACTGGATTATTTTTCATTTAAATTGATGCTTCTGTTCTCACTGCCCCATCACCCATATCTCCACAACTATTCTTTTCTTTTATGAACACAGATACAGACTGCCAGCACAGCTGCATTTATGCTGACTTTATCTCTTTGCAGAATCTCATAACCAACTTCCATACATGTGCAATATATAGGCAAGGGGTGCCCAAACTACAGCCTATGGGCCAGCTCCTGATTCCAATTTATCTGGCCCGTGATGCCCTCATCACTCCCAGAAGTGGAAGTAAAATGTGCCTGTATGAGTACATTTTACTTCCGCTTCCGGGAGTGACGAGGGCATCACAGGCTACATGAATTGGTGTTGGGGGCTGGATCTGGCCCACAGGCCATAGTGACCACCCCCCTGAACCATGTGACCAACTCACAAACCAAAAGGTTTTGGCACCCCTGATATAGGCCATAACTGTTGATCCTTTTATATTGACATGGAAGGAAAGTACTGCCATTTAGTCAATGCAATAATGACTACAATTCTTTTACTGTTTGTAATGGTAAAAATGGGACACCCTTGGAGTAGGAGGATAAGTCATGAACTTAACATCTGTAATACCCGAGACATCTCATCCAAGTCAATCTGTATCTTAGCTCAGAATTCTGCAACATTAGCAGAAAATGTACAAAACCTTCATAACATTTGAATCTAATATGAGTTATTGCTTGATTATGTAGCACTATAGCAGTCTCATCTAAGTTTATACCCCTGAAGTTATTTTTCAAAAATAACATTTGTTAGAGTTTGTTCTATAAGTTTATTTCAATATACACTTAACCTTTCTCTTTTTTTATTAAGTGGTATTAAGATTAGTGCCATTTCTTTGTTTTTGACTGTAACTTCCATAACTACAGACCAGAATTACCACTGATTAGAGAATATGGGCCCTGGTGCCAATCCCTGCTGTTTAGGAACAATAAAAAAAATATTTCCAAGAGTACTTCTGAATTGTAAATGGTCATGCCAAGAGGCAGTGAGCCTTTTGATCAGACCCATGGATGGTTGTGGATGTAAAATTTGTTCTCACTATGATTTTCTTCACAGTCGTGATTTAACTCAGGGGTTCTCAACCTATGGCCCATGGGCCAGATTTGGCCCACAATGCCAAATAACCCGGGCCCCACCCTCACTCCAGCTGCCGGTGATGCCACCACTGGAATCGGCCATGGTCTCATTTACAGCCATCGTAAATGCATTTATGACAGCCGTGGGCTCATTTGTGTGTGTTGTAAATGCATTACAACAGCCATAAATGAGTCCGTGGCCAATTGTGGTGGTGACTGCTGTAGCACCAGTCCGGCCCGCCAACTGTGACCCAACACCCGACTTGAAAAGGTAACGAATCCCTGATTTAGATTAATGAAAAGGCTGTCAGATCTCAAATGTTTGCTCTCATGTTTTTGAGGTATCACTTAGGTTAATATATATAGGGATTTGTGGAATTAGAATAATGTTAGGCACAGTGGTTAATAATCTCGTTTTGTTAGCTGGAAGGCAGGCAAGTTGGCAGTTCGAGACCTGGGTACTGCATGAAGGTTTGAGCACTCGTCTTTCTCCCAGCTACTGCCAACCTAGCAGTTTGAAACAAGAAATTGCAAGTGGATATATAGGGACCATGAAAGGAGCCTCATTTGGGCATCTTCTGAGCAGAGCTTCTCCAGCAAAAATCCTTTCAACCCATAATAATTTCCGACACAAAATTATTATTTCCTCTTGGTTGGGCAGTATGGTTCTGTGAGTGTGCTTTTACAGATTTGTGTGCACTGATGGTTCTGTGGCTGAACCCAGGATTGTCCTCTTATGACATCCTTCCCCTAACAGAGCACCTTGCAAAATTGTTGTACCCAGAACTTCTGTAATTACTATCCAATCAATTCAGCACATATGAAGAGTAGGAAGGTCGTCTTGTATGCTTACTTTCATTTTTACAGAGCACTGGTTCAGAGTGCTGCTGCTTTTAACAATGATACAGTAAATTGCTCAGAGAATACAGAAACTATCACCTTTCCTGATGCTATTAACTACTGTTATCATCAGGGACAGTGGTGGCTTAGTGGTTAAGATGTTGAACTTGATGACTGGAAGGTCAGTAGTTCAAGACCTGAGCGCTACAAGATGGAGTGAGCTCCTGTCACTATCCCAGTTCCTGCCAACCTTGCAGTTAGAAAGCAAGAAACCTGCTCCCATCACCTTTCAGATTGGCCCTGGTGCCTAGCATAAATGGGAAATGAAGGTCAGGATTTGAAGGATAAGTTTCCCTCCATCCTAGGATTCAGAACATGATGCTGTTGATATGCTTGTTCCATCTCTTCCATCTTTTTCATCAAGAAAGTACATGCTACCCACATAACAACCTGTTCTCTACCTACTGTCCTTTTCATCTAGTATTATTGCTAATAATCTGCCTCAGCAGGGTATCTAATCTTTATGGCTGGGAATAAACTATTT